>JBAMCL010000475.1:2377500-2425367 GCA_037075165.1 Hirtodrosophila histrioides
ACACAATCCTGGTGGATTCGACGGTAAGTTGGCAGCGCTGCCTGGATAATATTTTTCTTCCCAATATCAATTTATGGATTGTTTTCTTAGTCACGCTTTATAGATCACACAAGTTCGCTCGTATAGTACTTTGGATGCGTTGCATAAATTCTGGTTCCTGTTATTAATATTTGAGACGAAGGATGCTTCTTAACTGGCAGATAAATTGTTGTGTGAAGTACTTGGAAAATATATTCAAAATTAAAGTCAAAACTAATATAAATCTAATTTAATTTGGAGGTGGGCTTGTGCTATTCGGAACATTTTTGTTCATGGTGTCAATTCAATTGGTATTTAATATTGTCTGTGGAAATGTCTGTACTTGGCCATATAGTGCTCCACTTGGAGATACGTCGAATTCAGGTTTGCAGACATACATATATACTAACACCTTAACTGACTTTATGGGAGTACTACCTACATTCCAAATTTCGTGTCTCTAGCTCTGAAAGTTTCTGACGGACATGGCCAAATCAAAATCTCTTTTGATACTGACCAAGAATATGTACATATGTAAAATAGTAGGCTATCACTGCAACCACACGGTCCTGTTAAGTTAACATTAGCATAACATGTGCCATAACATTTAGATAATAGACTGCGATTGTCACGATATCGATAAATAGAGATCGGCTTTTGTAAGCGTAAAATCGAATTTCTTTGAGTGGTTACAACTAAAGTTAAAAGCAGAACTATTAGGTATCATTACCCTTACTTCATATCGTAAACATAATATATTAAATAAACCTATTATAATATCAATCTTACATGTATACCTTATAGGGTTGGAGATGTCTCCTTCTGCCTGGTACATACATTTGCACAGATTTAGAACCCCCTTTTTACCCACTTTATGGGTATAGGGAGTATAAAGTGGTTCTTAATTTGGTTCCTCATAATTTCAATAATTTATAATCAAATATTATACAGGAACTACCGGTTATATCGATGAAAAAAATTTTTGAAATCCCAAAATAAAGGCAAATAGATGAGCAGGTATATCTTTAGTTAAAATCAATCAGATTTAACACAAAAAAAAAGAATTAAATTAAAATAGTAATGAAATTAAAACAAAACCAGCACCTTATTCAAAAATATGTGGTTAAGAACTTGTTCTCACGAAAAAGTTGAAATTATTACAGGCGTCGACTTCATATTTCCGAATAGCTCTCAAACCAATAAGGTCCGGCTATATATATGTGTATACAATATATTATTCAACTATATAATAAATTAATTAAATATGTATATGAATGTATATACTATAGTTAAAGGATATTTTATTTCCCTTTATTAACTCATTATTTTGACAATTAAAATTGTTTTTCTAGAAAATCAAAGAAACCTAGTAAATAATAATTGGAAAACGGTTTTAATCAAATATTTTAGGAATCGTATTAGGAACTGTTAAAAAGGGTACTCGTTATAAGCGAATTTAAGCTTTGTAGCTAAATATTTGGAAGTATTTAACTATTCCAAACAGTCCGTGCAAAGGTCTGCACTTATTTCTTATAAGGAAGAGTACTTTGGTTTTTGCTAAGATATTGTCAAATGAAAGATCTCAATTTAAGGAACCCAATTTGGAACATATAAATACTCACCTTAAAATCAATTAATAGTCACAAACAGATAAAATACAGCAGGAAAATAGAATAGAATATATATATATATATATATAATTGCGTGAAAAAATAAATGTATTTGATTTGGAGCGTTTGTTCCTAACGAGGGTCAATAATAGCCAAACGTCAATATTATTAAATATAAATACAATAAGAGACCCGGCAGCAACAAAAACAACAACATCAACAATAAACATCGAATATTGATGAAAAGAGCCGCGCGCGGTTTAAAACGCGGACGCGACATTGCGTGATGAACATTTCTCAATGGGTATCGGAATTGGAGGGGGGGATGTAGTTGTAGCTGAGGAAGGAATGATATAGGGACGAGGGGAGCACAACAACGTCTGAGAGCCAGGCCGAAAATGAAATGACATGACGTGTTGTTATTAAGCCGAATTCAAAACAAAAACTCAAATCAGAAAACTGAAAAACAAGCATGCCGAAGCTATATACCCTAGCTTCTTAGCCAAACACTCAATTTTCGTCTGATTGTTCCTATGGGAGCTATATAATAATGTGGTCAGATTTTTATAAAATTGTAGAAAACTTTATGAAGTATAACAAAATTCTCAATTATTGAGTTTGGATGCAATATATATATGATCAAAATGTTTTTCATATATGAAAAAGTTATTTTTCACCCGATTGTTCCTATGGCAGCTATACAATACAGTGGTCCGATTTTAACCAAATTTGCTCAGATTGTATAAACTCTTCAGAGACTCGGCTTGAGTGAGCTTGGTGAGGATATCTTAAAAAACAATACAATTTTTGAACAAAAACATAGTTTTTGACCGATCATTCCTATGGCAGCTATATCTTATAGTAGTCCGATCCGACAAATGTACTGCCTGCAGCAAAAAGAAGGGTCTGTGCCTAGTTCCATTATAATGGTTTTAAAACTGAGGGACAAGTTCGCATAGAAACAGACGGACAGACAGACATCGCTGTATCGCCTCGGTTATCGGCTATTGATGGTGAACAAGAATATATACGTTTTATTGGGTCAGAAAGGTCTCCTTCAATGCGTTACAGATTTCATGACAAAACTATAATACCCTCTACTAGGGCATACAAAATACAGCGCGATTTTTATGAATGAAATCACGTACTGGGAGGGTTAGAGGTTTAGGAACAGGCAGCTAGAGCTGGAGCTGAAGCTGGAGCTGAGGCTGGAGCTGAGGCTAAGGCGGATTCTAAAATCCGGACAGCCACACCCGAACCTTGTCGTCGCCGTTGACGTTGACGTTGGCGTCGGCGTCGGCGTCGTCGGCGGCTTCAAGGCGATTAGCGAAAAGCGGTAAATGTTGTGTTAAACCTCAATTAAGAAGCGGCCGATTCGAGATCTCCAAACAGCGCCGCAACAGGATGTTAACTTGGGCAATTTGAATTCGCTTTGACTGACGCCACACGCCAGGCCACAGTCTCGAAATTTACGAGCTCAGGGCCGGATCCAGTTCGCAGCTCTCTCCGCTCTCCGTTCTCTGCTCTCCGTTCTTCACAATCCGATCTCAGCTCGCGGCGATGACAAAGATCTAAATGATCTTGGCCAAGGCAGCTCACGCAAGGCGACGGCATTGGGAACGGCGCCTGGCAGGAGCAGGAGGAGCTCTGCCAACCCTCGCCTCTCATCTGCTCATCTGTTAAGTGCTTTTTAATTTGTTTGTGTTGAAGCGTTGCCCTTCCCGTTCCCGTTCCCTTCCCCGTCCCCAGCCAGTGCTGAGCGCTTTTATCGGGAATCAGGCGAGCTGAGTGCAATTACGACACCTTCAAAGCCCATCCCTGCCCCCATCCTGCAGCCACTTAAGCGCATCCCGAGGGGGTTGCACGCCCGCCCACCCCCTCTCTTTGTGGGTGGTTGACTGCCTTTGGAAATTGGGTTGCTGCTGCGCTTGTTGACTGAGTGCGAAGGCCTAATTAAAATAACTTGGCCAACAGTGTGAAATTTACAAGCAACTAACCAAGCATCAATCGCCCCTGTCCCTGTCCCTGTCCCCGTCCCTGCCGCTGCCCCTGTCGCTGCCCCTTCACATTAATGACCAGTTGGGCATTTTGTAGCCACTTTAATGAGACCAAGAAATCACTGGGAAAGCCACCTACATGACCACCTACATGACCGCCGCCCTGCCCCACCCTCAACTCACTCCGACTGCTTATGTGCCACTTTTAATGTCTTTTTAAATAATTTGTGTGGCGAGCGTACAAATTTTCCCACTTTTTTCTTCCCATTTTTAATGAACTTCCATTTTGACTGTGTGTTATTCTTCACTGGGGCTGTTGGTAGGGCGTTATTGGGTAAAAGGGGGGATGGGTGGGGATACCCAGCCACAAAATGGCGTCTGCGGAAGGCTGAGGATGATAATTTGTACAGACTATTTATACCCATATCTATAGTATCGACAGGCACTATCGATACTTTCTCATGGTACTAGCTATAAGCTTCCCTGTGGCACATTGTGGTTGCATGGATGAGATAAGAAGAACGCATCCGACTGCAGAATACTCTGTTCCCAGTCCTGTATAACTCGACCTGTACAGGTGTGGGAGACATCAATTTTGGTTGCTCTAGCTTTAATAGTACGGACAAACGGACAGACGGACATTTTGCAAGCCCAATATACTCTTTTTTCCTTCTGGAATAGAGTATACATATTTCGATTTCTAACAGAAACTCTAACGTCTAGAATACCAAATCCCATAACTTTGTCGAAATATCTTTCTTATGGCATTTGAATTGTTATTAAACAACAAATATTAAATATTGTTAGCTTATTGTTTTAGCTGTTAGCTAACATTGTATAAATAAAGAAATAAATTTTGCAAGCGCTTTCAACGATTGCGCGCCCTGAAAAAGTTAATTGTTTTGGACAAAATTCATGCTAAGCATCCAAACAATTTCGACTTGTAAAGTCTTAGGAACCACAGAAGCTCCTGGACTACCAACTACCATAACTTTGTCAAAACTTAAACGATTTTCATACGGAATGTTTTTACTCCCTGTAAACATAAAATGAGGGAAAAGAGGATACTAAATCTGTGCAAGTGTGTGTAACAGACAGAAGGAGATATCTCCGACCTTATAAAGTATATGTATTCTTGACCAGTATCAAAAGAGATTTAGATTTGGCCATGTCCTTCTGTCTGTCCGTCTGTCCGGATGAACAGCAACTATAAGACCCAGAGGCACCAAATTTGGGATGTAAGTACCTGTATAGCATTTCCAATTTCAGGTAACTCCCCCCGTTCGTCCGCAATTTTGAAGATATAGCTTTGGGATTTGGCATGTACAATAGGTTAGGTAGAATCACCACATGGTGGTCACACATAGACCGTGTAGGTCCTTAATGTCGCCGGAAACTGAAGGTCATTAGGAGGTTTGTTTATCCTTTAGGATTCGTGTGCGCTTGGCAAACGCCAGCAGCGCATTGGGAGTGTATCTGGCCGCTTCTTCTAGTGATGCGAGCCAGTGTCTGTTGAAGTATCGATGTTTTAGAGTTGCGAGTGCTGGGCAGCTGCATATAAGATGTTCCAAGGTTTCCACAACTCCTGGTTCCTTACATTTCCGACAGCCGTCTTCCGTTAATATCCCCAGCTATTTGGCATGAGCTGCTGCTAGGCAATGTCCAGTTAATACTCCTATCATTAGTGGCATGTACAATGCTTTATTCACTCTTAATGTCTTACTGTCCAAATTGCAAGTCGATCAAACACGGAAGTTATTCCACAAACAAGATTCAATACTGCAGCGCGAGGGGAAGAAGCAGTACACCCAGCACTTAAAATGCTTCGCTTGTGCTGCCGCTTGTATGTGTGTGTGTGTATGTGTAAGTGTACGAAGATGCAATCGGACATTTGTGACCTGGATACAGGGAGTTTTGTAGTTGGGTAAGCTCAACTATGGCATTCTTACGTGTTTTTGATTTTGTTTATTTTTTTTTTAATTTGAATCTGGTGAGTATCAGGCAGGCCCATTTTTCTAATTCTAATTCGTTTCCCCCATTATTTCTTTTCCCAGTATCATCCCCTAATATATGTACATAAATAGAGTTTATAGCTTTATAAGAAATGCAAATTAAGAAAATAGAAGTAAGTCTTTGTAAAATAAAGCTAAACGCCTTAAACTCATTTCATAAATAAGCATATTATATTTTTTAAAATTCATATTCATATTCCTAAGTAATTTTATAGATCTTTCATTATATTGTATTCAATTTTAATAAATAAAATAATACTATTTAATTCATATTCCAAAATATATTTTTTAGATCTTTTACTTACCTTTCCCATATGCTTGTAAATTGGTTGTATTTGGTATTCCGTTTTAGTTGCTCCTCTAAACCTAAGAAGAAAAAATCTAAAATAAGTAAAAACCAATAATAAATAATATACAATAACTATAGATTACACAGATAACTTAAAAGTGAAATTCTGAGTAAGGAAATAGAAGTAGCATTAGATATTAAATGAGAAAGATTGTTATAATTAGAGCATAGAATAGGAAAAGGGTTATGGATAGCATAGTTAGTATTACAAGCTTAAAGAGAAATAGGAAGAAAGTTTCTAGAATTTCTGATCGGAACTGCACAACTAATCTGGCTGATAAGTTCAGAAGAATCAATTTCCCCTTTAATAAGATTGAGTAAGAAAATTACACCAAGCATGGTGCTACGATCTGAAAGAGAAGGAAGATGTATTAGAAGTATTAGAGTATAAAGTATTAGAGGTTGCCTTGTACGATAAGAAGGCAAGCGAGTATAAGGATTCCAGTTAAGACACCGGTTCTATTCTATCCTGATGATCCCTGTATTGGGTATATCAAATACAGGACCCATGTTCAGGAATAGGTAGAACACGAGAAGTATAAAGAGTTTTAGTAATGTAGGGATCGTTAAGTTCTTGAGACCAACGCCTAAGGAAACCCAGGACACCAAAGGCAGGACTCGTGGTGGAACAAACGTAACAATCCTCAGTTACAGCCAACTTAAAAACAAGAACAACAACACACTGTACATACATATGTACATATGTATGTATGTATGTATGTATGTATGTATGTATGTAAATATGTACGAGTATGTACATATGTATGCAAAGCAATAACTTGATGTACTCCACAACAACAAAGCCAATTGCTGTCATTTGTAATGAAGCCATTTTTAAAAGTAACTGCAAACACATACATATGTATGTACATACAGACACACACATACAAGAGCCGTGGCAAAAACACAGACAACAACCAACTGCAGTAGCCTGAAGCGAACTCCATCATCAAAACAACAACAACAACAAGAACAACAGCATCCGCCCCAAGCGCCTGGCTCGGCCCCAAGTAAAGGCAGCTGCCGCCCGCCTTGTGGCCCCGTTGGCCCCCTTGGCACCCCCCTGGCCACCTGGCACCTTAACTCTTATATTATGTGCCCGATTCAGTTGCCAGAGTCATTCACTTGCACATTAGGCAGCAAATTGACATCGATACTAAACAACTAATACACGCAAACTATGCATGCCGATAGTGTGGCAGAGCGAGAGCGAGAGCGCCAGAGTGGGAGTGGGAGTGGGAGCGAGCGAGATCGAGAGCGAGAGAGGGCATCATTTAACTGCTGCCAATTTACTGTTTAAATGCCAAACAAAAAGTGTTAACAAGCGCAAAAATAACAAAAGACACTAATACATTCATACACACACACACGCACACATATACGAGCTGTAGAGAGCGCCCCCTTTAGGCAAGGCTTGTGTGGGAGCGAGCGCGCTATATATGCTGTGGTGAGCACAAGAGCGGGCCGAGTGCGTGAGTTGTCTCTCCAAGTGTACGTGTGTGTGTGTGTGTGTGTAACCAGTTTATTGGGGCGGAGCTTAGAGCTGTAGATGCTGAAAGGTACTTGCTGTTGTTGTTGTTGCTGTTGTTCACAACCGGCTTGCAGCATCCTGGAGAGCAACAACAACAACAGCTCGAGCGGCAGCTGCGCTAAGTGGTGGTGAGTTTGGCCAGTTGCTATAAACTGAGCCAGTTTCATATGAAAATGATACATGTACGTATGCATGTATGTGTGTGTGAAGATTTTATAGCAGCCTTGCGGAGCAACAATTAAGACAATTGTGTTGCCATAACGTGTGTATGGCAAGCCAACTAACCGTTATGTCTTACAGTGTCGCGGCCATTGCCAAAGGCGCTCAACTCACCACAGTGGCAGCAGAAGAAACACACACACGCACACACACACGCACGCACACACACACTGGCACAGCGAGAGAGCGGTGGCGCTGATTGAAAGCTAATGAATGTCAATTGTTGCCAATTACGACCAATAAATGCAGGCAATAGATGACAACAACAGCAACAAACACAGCGCGCCAAACTCACCACGGGCCAGAGTTGAGCACGCGGGTGTGTGTGAGAGAGACGACGACAGGTGCGCGCGCGCCTGCCACTCGACTGCTTTCTAGTTGTTGTCTGTTCTCCCCACTTTTTCGCCGTTTTGTTTTGGACGCAGCAGCAGCAGCAGCAGCGGCAGCAGCAGCAGCAAAAGCAACAGCAGCGGCAGTTGCCCGCCTTGGCCGCCGCTTGGCTCAGTTTCGGTTGAAAGCCAAAGGCGAGCGGTTGTCTCACGGCTGTTGTTGGGCTCGGCTCGTCGCATAAAGGCAAACGTCAAGTACAACAACAACGAACACACGCGCGAGTTGAATGCACAAATAAGCGTAGGCACACACACACACACATACAAACAAAGAGCGCCGTTAATCGTGCTACAAATCCCGCAAATATTTGTCACTTCACTTTTTTTTTTGGTTCGGTTTTGGTTAGTGCCGTCGGCAAAAGAATAAACAAAAGCTCAAGCTCAAGCGCAAGCTCAAGCTCGAAAGCTCAAGCCAGAGAGCTCAGTGTGCGGAGAGGGGACACGCAAAGGAGTCGGCGCCACCACATGACCACAATGCCACCGGAAATGTCCACAACTACGGCAGCCGTTGGGGACACTCCGGGCACCCTAACGCCCTCGCCCACGGCCACGCAGGCGCCGCGTTCACGTTTCATGATCACCGATATTTTGGCCGGCAGCGCAGCCGCTGCTGCTGCTGCTGCCGCCGCTGCTGCCGCGATGGCAGCCGCCGCCGGGCGCAGTTCGGCCAGTCCGCCCGAAGATTGCTACGCGCCGCCGCCGCCCCGCGATCCGCAGCAGCAGCAAACACAGCAACAGGCGCAGCAGCAGGCTGCACTGCAGCACTATTTGGCCCAGCAGCAGCAGCTGCTGCGCTTCGAGCGGGAAAGGGAACGGGAGCGGGAGCGGGAACGAGAGCGAGAACGGGAACAGTACCATCATGTGGCACCGCTGCTGGCCCACTTTCCGCCCAGCCACTATGCGGTGCTCCAACAGCAGCAGCAGCATCCACATGCCCATCTTCATCGCTTTGCCCGGCAAGCGGGTCGGGAAGGATCTCCACCCCTTGCCAAGGATTGCCACACCACAGCTCCGTGGAATACGGTAAGTAATCCTCTAGGAGAAAGGGGGAACGCCGCCATGGCTCTTTCTAATATAGTGTTGTGATCGGGGATCAACCTAAGCCTGTTAACGGTCAAGAAAACTTCCTCAATGCATCAATCTCAGAATACTGAGTTGGGCATACATCAACAGTTCAAGAAAGAAAGATGAAGGCGATAAAGATGGGGATTAACAAGATGATGACTTCCATGATTGATATCAATCAAATTCCTTTCCTAGATGGGGACTAACAAGATGATGACTTCCATGATTGATATCAACCAAATTCCTTTCTTAGATGGGGATTAACAAGATGATGACTTCCATGATTGATATCAATCAAATTCCTTTCCTAGATGGGGACTAACAAGATGATGACTTCCATGATTGATATCAATCAAATTCCTTTGCTACCGAAAAGTGTTTCAAGTGAAGAGACGTCTCGAACTATGAATAACTGTAGAAGGTTCTGGGAGACCGTCTACTTGGAGGAGATCAAGCCAGTGAAATTGTGATATATAGATAATGTGCACTTGTGTAACCGAGAACTCAACTATATTCACAAATGAATATCATATGGAATGAGAAACAACTCTATAAATGCATAGATGAGGTTAGATTCTTCTCCCGTAGTTCACAAGCTGTGAATCTTTGTGTGTGTGTGTTTGTCATGTCTATCATGAAATCTCACGTATCTCAGGGTTTTCCAGCTATCTCAAGTATCTCAGGGTATCTATAAGCTATATTTTTATGTACCTATAATTTGTCTAGCTACTGAGAATTACATTAGTTGACAATCATTAGGCAACTGTAGTGAGTTATTATTAAATATTTAGCGTATGCGGTGAATGAATCATTAAGCTTTCTGGCCATTAAGATGACTATGATTATGAGTCTGTATTGTCTAAGTGGGCGACATATCCGATAGTACTAGTATTAGTGCTGTTAAGCTATCGATTTCTTATCGATAGGGCACTTTATTATCGTTTGGTTTTCCACTTTGATAGCGTTTATTTGAATTAAACATATTCTTGTATTTTCTAACACTAATGGGATTGTCTATGCTTTTAAATAACTTAAATCGGGTTTGAAAATTAATTTGAAATGAAGATACATATAGCATAAATTTAAAGTTATAGATAGTATCGATGACGTTGGCTGGATGACTATCGCAACTATCGATAGTTTTATTTGAGCTTACTAGTCTAAACATAACATTACTGATTCGCTGATCTCTTTCTTTTTCTGCTGGTTCCATTCGATTTTGACGCACAAGTAGCAGCTACAACAACAGCAACAACCATTGAACACACATCCGCAGCATCCGCTTGCCCATCATCCGCATCAGCATCCGCATACGCATCCGCATCACCACCAGCTGCAGCTGGAGCGTGAGCGCATTGAGGCACTGCATCGGCATGGCGCCAACGTGCCCCACGTTGCCCCCGCCGGCCATTTGGAGGGGCATGATGAGCGATCGCGCTCGCCGCTGGTTCTTCATTCGCTGGGCGGCGGCGGCAGCAACAACAACAACAACAACATTAGTGGGAGTAGCAGCGGCAACAACAATAGCAGCAACAACAACAACGGCAGCTCGAGTGGCATGCTACTGGGCGGAACCGGCAGCAGCATCAGCGGGGATCAGGCGAGCACCATTGACGACAGCGACAGCGACGATTGCGGTAAGTTAGCCTGCTATATAATAAGCAGTGGGGGATGGCGAAGGGGTGAGCCTCTCTCACCTCTTCCATGACACCCACACTCCCTGCTTCAATGCAGAAGCTTAAAGCTTTAGCTCAGCTTAAAAGCAGCATCTGAGCTCTTTGTGATCTCTGTAATTGGGACGCGGGATCCCACAACACTTTCCCACAAGCTTAAAGCTTTAGCTGAACTTGGAGGTAGACATCACAGCTATGGGTGCTCGCTAAAGCTTGGATGCCGGAGCCCACCCTGCGCTCTCTTCTTTAATATGTTGAAGCTCAAGTGTTGAGCCCAGCTTAAGCTTGGATGCTCGGATTCACACCTTACCCTTTCTTTCCCTCGTCCAAAGTTTAAAGTGCAAGCTCGAAAGGCATTTGTGCTTTCTTAAGCTCTGCTCTACCAAGTTTGAGCTTTTCCGCCCTCTTGTGCCTTTTGTCTGGCGGTAAAAGCTCAGTTGATAGGGGCTGAAGCTTATCCGGTGATAAGTGCTTTCTGCATTACAACAGTTATTAGCTAGAGCTTAAGGCTTAAATTCAGTTATATTTTCATCCTGATCTGTGTCTTCAACTCTGGGCCACAAACGAAAGGCTGAAATGTTGGAGCTGATCAGGCAGCATGTTATTGAGGATTATGCTATTGCCAGCACCAGATCAACTACAGCTTTTGGGTCAAAACTCTTCCCCAGTTTACTCGTTTACATGGCGCATGTCCAGGTGCAGTTCCCGTTGCCGTTTTAGTGTTTATTGCCGCACTAACTGTAAAAACACGCAGTTGCCTCTGCTGGAAAAAACCTAATAGATTACAACAACAAAAGTTGTGGTGGCATGTGGTTTGAGCCTGAGTTGAGGCTCAAAAAATTACAACCATCAACAAAAATATAGAGGAGAAACAGTAAGTGCAGTGTGCTTGACTGGGAGATACCCTGTAGCCCGGTGATAAGAAACCTACAGACATTCGTACTCCCTTGAATATCGATAGTGCCCTTTTTCGATAGTATGCATTGTTATTGCCCACACCATCTATCGTATCGCCATAGTTAGGTGAAATAAATATAAATAATAATACTTAAAATCGCTAGTATGTAATAGAATAACAATGTACTCGTATTATTATTCTGCATCTGGAAAATAATTGTTTTTATTTTATACATTTTGGTATTACTTGTAATACCAAATTGCCAACGAATACATATATTCTTATAGACTCAGTTGATAACTAACGAACACCAACCCGTTTGGGATATACTCAATAATCAATGAAATATTTGAATAATTTTGTTATATTGTAAAATTATAAAAATTTCCATTAAATATTACATTTTGCTTGTTTCATGTGGCATAAAGGAAGCTACCGCAATAGTCAAAGAATATTCGATATTGCCGAAAAAAACCTAATGCTTTTTTCCTTATTGAATAACTTCTATATTTGATTACCATTGTGTTAAAAAGTAACATTTATGATACAAAGATGATAGGCAAAAATACAGAAATTTCAATAAAAAGAAAATAATCGTTCCATAAGGTATATGATAATTATCACTGGAGGATTCTTATAAGATCTTTAAAATAAATTTCATCTCCAGATGGTATAGCTACGAATTGCCTTTAGCGAAGCCTACAAGCATATAAATATAAAGCTAGATAGATAGTTAGATAGATATATAGATTTCAAAATAGTTAGATATTTGGATAGATAGATAGGTAGATAGATAAGTATGTAGATATATAGAGATCTGAGAGGAAGCATATAAATATAAAGCTAGATAGATAGGAAGATAGATATATAGATTTCAAAATAGTTAGATAGATATTTAGATAGGTAGATCGATATGTATGCAGATAGATAGATAGATATATGGAAAGATAGATAGATAGATAGATAGAAAATGTTATCGATATATAGAGAAACCGATAGATCGACTCCACAACTCATGCTGCTCAAGAGCATATAAATGTTATATAGTAAATATATATATTTTATAGAGTCCGAGACGTTTGCTACCAAATATAACATACACTTGCCGAACTTTATTATACCCTTGTTAACTGTTCTCAATGAGAACGGGGTATACAAATAATCGAATAGGAAAAACTACACAAGTTCGCCATGTGACTACGAGGCGAATGTTGGCGCTGCGCTTAGCTGAGCACAGAGCAACAACGAATGCAACAACAGCAACAGCAACAGCAACAACAACAACAACAAGAGCAGAGAACACAGAAAATGCAGGTGCGTCAGATTGAAGCAGTTCAGCCAGGTGAACGGGGTAAGCGGGGTGAGACGGGTGAGACGGGTGAGTCGGGTTGTGGCAACAAAGTAGCCAACTATTCAAAGTGTTTAATTATTCGGCCATTTGCGAGTATGTGCACAATTATCAGTTAAGAGAGCCGGAGATTTAGTCGGAGCTCATTTGGTTTGTGCCGGCCAACTTGCTATCCTTGATAGAACGCCCCAACAAAGTGCTGTGGCCCCTGCCCCTGCCCCTGCCCCTGCCCCTGACAGCATTTCGCATGCAACAATTTAATTGATTTTAATGTTGCTTTCGTTATTGCCATTGTTATATTAATATTATTGCTGGTGCTATTAGCAGATCTGCTCTTTGATTGTTGTTGCCTCATTTTATTATTATTATTTATTTGTAAAGCGCTTTTAAACGCTATGCAAATTATGACAAATTACTATTAAATAGTCGTAAACGTGCGTTGGAAATTGATTTAGCTGCGAGTTATGTCTGAAGCCAACCACACGATAACTGATATATTTAGTATGCCAGAGGGGTGGAGCGGGCAGAGAAACATACTATACATACTCGCATTTATATATAGATATATCTATATAGGGAGAGGTTGTAGAGTGTGATTAGACCTGTGGTTTCACCTGCAACGTGCTTAGTTATTATTTATACATTTATTTGAAAAACCTTTTGCTAGAATTCTAGTTACACTAAATTAACAGTAAGAAATATATTTTATTTAACAATTTTATGTGGAAATACGGCTCAGATTTTCCATTTGATGGGTTTACTTACGAGTATTATAATAATATGAAATTAGTGCACTTATTTTAGTTTCTATGTGAAGGGAAACAAGTAAGAATACTCTAAAACACACTTTCTGTATAAAAAGTTATGCTTTTATGTCTAAGAGTCAAAGATTCAAAAAGTTCACCCACGCGCAGAAAACTGTTGTATGAAACTTGAAAAATCTTCTCCCACGCGTAACCGCGGACGGGCTTAAGGTCAAATGTGTAAGAGAAGTATGTGCCACAGCGAAGTTTGGCAGGGTATACCCAGTTATATATAGATGTTTGATAAAAAAAACTTTTTAAATAATACAGATGAAACATATTCGAAGTGTGAAATCCTATCGAAACTCCTGAGTTTGGGCATTATCTTTATTTTAGCGGTACTTTATATGTACAAGTATAGTCGAGTTAATTCCGTAAAAGACAGAGGAAAGCCTACTTAATACTCTAAACATCAATATGAGATATCAGTTAGACCTTGTTGTCTGTATGTCAGTTGAATATGGATTATTTATATTATCTTATATTATCCTCATAAGGATCTCCTCGACTAACTCTTTCTATGAGTGTTTATACTTTGAGCTGATTTCACCTGAAAAAAAAAACCAAACCCATTGATAAATAGACTTGCTGATCGTATTGATTTATCTATAAATCAAATTATAGATTTTTATTATTATTATTATACACAGTTTACTTATAATGTAAAATTATAAATAAACTAAAAGCTATGGCTGCTAAGGCCTTGAGCTATTGTGGTGCAAATTTAGGATTAACTTATCTAGTTTGTTTATTAAATTATAATTAATGACTAATATTTTCAGTGTATTTACAGAGATTCAAAAATCTTGTGAGTCTTTAGGAAGTGTATGATTTTTTTGTAAATTTTCAGAGGATGGGTTAAAGATGGCGAGGAGTGGATTGAAGTTAGAATTGTGTGTAATTCTGACGCAGTCAGTAAGGATATGAGTGACTGAGGTTGCACTCAGATTGCAGAGTTGGCAAATGTTTGAGCTGTTCTTGAATAAGTGCGAGTGTGTAATGAGTGTGTGGCCCAAACGGAGTCGGGTTATTCTTGTCAGCTCGCGGCGAGACAGTTGGGAGTGCAAGGCATAGCTGTATATGTTGTTCTTAAGCGAGTTTGTAACTTGCTGATCGTATTGACTTATCTATAAATCAAATTATAGATATTCTTGCTATTGCATTTGAAACTTATTATAGATTCGTTTTGATTAATTATAACTCAACAAATTTAGTATAACAATTTCATGCGCATTTTTAATTTCGTTGGACTTGTGCCAAAGTCAATTAAAATTAATCAAAGAAATAACACACAAAACACACAGTCGAATACTTAAGTGTGTGTGTGTGTGTGTGTGAGAGTGTGCTGGGCATTGGGGAGAGAGAGGGGGGCTAGGGGTAAATGCGCCCCGCGTTGCTGTCAATTTGAAAATATTTTGTTTTGATTTGAGACACAAGCCAAATGAAACAAATGAAAGAAATTTAAAATCCATAAATGTGTTGACCACACCAACACCAACAATAAGAACAACACACAGCCCACACACACACACACACACACACACACACACACACACATATACAGCCGGGTGTCGATTCTCTTTCACAGTTTGGGGCAAGTTTTTAGCCCACGCTGCGAGCTTCGATTTCGAGGCAGTCAAAAAAAAAGAAGAAAAATTAAAGCAAGCGAACAAAAAAGAGATTATTTTTCCTATATATATATATGCTATATATTTTTATATATATATGGCATATTAACATTTTTTTTGAACGCTGCAACAAAACCAAAACGTTGCTTTTAACGGCTTAATCGAAGCCCACAAGCAACAAAAATGTGCCTTGTTGTTGTTGTTGCTGTTGTTGTTGCTGCTGCTCATAATTAAAAATTTGTTGCTCACCTCAAGGCTTTGGTGACACTCGCGTGTCACTTGAGACGCGTGCGAGCGACAGTTGCTGGCCGAAGGATCGCTCAGGATGCGTTTCGAGTATTGAGAGTTGAGTCTTGTGTCTGAGGAATGACGATGACGATGACGATGACGATGAGGAGCGTCTCGAATCGCCGTCGCACAGCGCGTTTGAAATTGAGCCTAAGCTTGATTCGAGCCGCTACTCAGCTGAGTCCGCCTCCCTTGCCCCAACCCGGCCGTCTGTCAAATGAGCTGTGCCCTGATCCGCCACGACAAGCAGACACTCGTATCACACTTCTCTCTCCGGCTCACATTCCTCACGTTCTCCGCTCTGCTCCACTCCGCTTTGCCTTCGCCTTGCCCTTGTTTTTATATATTTCGTCACTAATTGAAATTGATATTTTGTTTCGTTTCGTTTCGTTTCTTAAACTTCAACTTGAACTTTTCGTTGGCTTCCAAGCGAAGCGTGTGGGCCCTAAACCATCAACAACAACAACAACCACATTAACTAACAGAACTACAAGCAACAAGTGCAAAGCCGCAAAACAATTCATGGCTCTATCGATAGTTTCTTGCGCCCTGTATCCATAAACAGCAAAAAGGGGGTAATAAAATTCTGTTAGAGAGATATCTTGATTCAAAACGATCCCATAAAGTATAAATTTATGTATATTCTCGACAAGCCTGTCCATCGATTTTATAGACCACAAGAGCCTAGACTCACCAACGTTTGATTAAAGGTTCCTTTGTAAAAATCTGTAAGTTCAGTTTGTTTTAAATTTTAGCTATTTCCTCCGCTTGCACCATCCTCAAATCGATAAATCAGAATTCGCAGCAACATTTTGAAGCCAGACTGCTTGCCATTTCTAATTCAAAAACTGCTTCCTATTAGTGATGTAAAAACATCGATGTTTTGTATGGAAAACATCACTGTTCTTCCATGTTTTCCATACAAAACATCGATTATTTACATAACTACTTCCTATTTCTAGTTCAGCAGCATTTTGCATCAAAATTGTCAGCTGTTCTGCATACCAAAAATCGCTTGAAAATTCGGATTAAAATGCTTACAATTGGTATGCAGGCTAATCTAAATTTCAGTCCATTGAATATTCTGTTCCAACATTTTTCATATGAACCAGTGAAACTTAAACACAATCTTCAAAATCAATTTGAAGTTGAAAACAAATTCAAAATCGTTGCGAAATGTAAAGTACTCGAAAATGGGTGCATGGCTGTATGTGTTGCACTCGATAACACTATCGATATACATTTAGTGCTGGGACGTACCATGACTGGCCAGCTCTAACGCACTCTTTGCCCAGCAACAGCACAGCGGCAGCAGCAAGTTCGTTGCCTAAGTCTTTCGTTTTTTATTTTGGAAACACCGCAAAATGCCTAGACACAATGCATAGTTATACATACATATATGATAATGAACACAATCGCGTTACCGTTATGCAAGCTTTATTGTAGCACTTACATTTTGTTGTTGTTGTTGTTGTTGTTGCTGCTGCTGACTGCATTTAAGCGTGCACATTATCAAAATGCTGATAAACGTTTAGCAACAAAAAACTTAAAAGAGGCAAGCAAAACAGTGAACAGCGCCTAGTTGTTGTTGTTGCTGCGGTTGTTGCTGTAGTTGTAATCGTTGTTGTTGCTGCTGCTTTAATTAAAATGCAAAAAGGCCAATTGCAAATGTGTTGCTGCCATGCGCAATTAAATGCAGACGAAGTCAGCCAACAGCAACAGCAAAAGCGGCAACTGCAACAACACAACTTGGCCAACAGTCAGTCAGGCAGGCTGGCTAGCAGGGAGGGGGCGCTGAAGGAAGTCGCCGGCGTCGTTGTTGTCTGCACACTTAAGCATGTTTAATACAGTTTAGCCACAAGCACTTAATTACTAATGCAAAGGCAATTCAAGCCCAAGGGGCCAGGGGGTTACAGATATAGCGGAAATGTTTTGCTGGCTGACTTTTTCACCAGAGCGCAAGACGGGGCGCATTTTCATTTTCCAGCTGCGGACTGGTTTTTCTCTTTTAGGTTCAAAAACAGTTAACACTGATTAGCATGGGGAGCAGCGGGTGGCAGCTTTGCCCAGGCGCGGGGGCTTATATTGATGCAAAAATGCAGTTGATGCCAACTGTGGTCAAGTGCTTGCTCGGGCGATAATAGCGAGATCAAATACCAACAGACAGCAGCAGAGGCTGCCACAGTGAGAGAGAGAGAGGGAGACAGAAAAGATCTCTTATAATTTATTCAAAATGGTATATAAAATGGGGCTGGCAATGTTTAAGTTAACTGTGGAAAACCAGTGCACAAAGTAAGCTTCACAGTATCGAAAGTATCGATGGTTTTTCACTTTCCAACACTTACGATTCAAGTTGGTCTTACAATTTCTAACAGAGTAGAAATAATCTCAATCTATATACAATTTGTGGTGTGTATTTCACCAAGAAGTATTAAAATGAAACCATTTTGGAATATGTAAAGTGCTGAATAGTTTGAGATCAATACGAGTATATAATTTTGAGTAAAGACATGAGGTATTCAAATTAAACTAAATACAATAAAAAAATATTATATTAGAATGAGTAAAGGTTTTAAGCTTTAGCTACACCTCTTTTAACTCAAAAATTTCCTAAGAAACTAAGTTTTTCTTACATTTATTTTAGCTTGCATTAATTGTTGATAAGTTATTACGTTGCTTCTGATGGAAAGGGACAAAATCTATGAAAACTATTGATTAGAGGCATTATTATTATATTGCAAATGCAGTTTACGGATGCAAATCGCATGCCAAAGTAAGCGATATCTAAAAACAACATTCAAATCCAATCATAATTTCTGAAACAGGCCGAAGAATTTGAATTATCTTAAAGGCTATCATAAAAGCGTTGTTAAAGTGTGGATATCTAATCATTTTGAACACTATCAAAACTTATTAATAGTTCTTTATAACTATCAGAAGTAGCGGGGCTAATAGCTTCAAATGTTTGACAGTTCTTAAGATTATAATTTCCTTACGACTTTATTTAAAAAGTTTTTGAATATAATATGCATTGCCAAGAATTGAGACACTCTTAAGTTTGAGTAATGCAATAAATGCTTGCTTTAGGTTAGGTTAGGTTAGGTAGAACCGGTTTGACTACCATATGGTGGTCCCACATAGACCAAGCAGGTCCTTGAAGGTCACTAGGAGGATTGTTGCTCCTGTAGAGTTCGTGTGAGCTTGCCAACAGCGCATTGGGAGTGTATCTGGCCGCTTCTTCTAGTGATGCGAGCCAGTGTCTGTTGAAGTATCGATGTCTTAGTGTTGCGAGTGCTGGACAGCTGCATATAAGGTGTTCCAAGGTTTGTACAACTCCTGGTTGCTTACATTTCTCGCTGTTAATATTCCCAGCTTTTTAGCATGAGCTGCTACTAGGCAATGTCCAGTCAATACTCCTATCATTAGTCTTCAGTCTATTCTTGGTAGATATAGCAGGAAGTTAGTGAGTTTCTGGGTTCGCTTCTTGCACGTCATTTTGGTGATTCTGCAGCCACCTTTCACCAGCTTTAGCCCAAGCGGTTTCAGCCAGCAATAAGATCTGTTTGTTGCAATTCTTGCTTTAACCCTAAGTTAAACTTAACATCAAAACTATTCAAATTCGAAAATTTCTGAGTGCCCGTTAATGTGGATGCCTATACTCTGCTTATGTCAAATTGCTTTGAAAATGCGATTCGAACCTAACTTGTTGGAAATATCGTTATACGAGCATACTATAAGCAGATTAAGAGCCATTTTCTCAATGTCTAGTTAAGCGCTTATGTAAACGTCACATATAGATTTTTGCGTCCATTAAAGTGTCCTTTAGATGGCTCTTCTTCTTCCATGCCAGCTTAACTCACCATTCTACTAGTATGGATTTTGGAAAGATTCGATTTTTAGGAGAGATTTGTCAAAAATAACAAAGTATATTCAAATTTGTGTGTGATCTTTAATATTTGCCAAAGATATGAAACGGGGCGAAATTAATGCCATGAACTGACAACATTCGTAACTGTTGTATAAACTGGGGATTCCCTACAGTATTTGTGTAATGAAAAACGCATTATAGATAATTATATTGTAGTATAACAAAATTGAACTATAGCTTTTTTGTATTCCCCCTTGAATTACGCGACTTTCAAATAGATTTAGCCGGCTTAAAACTGGTTCATAACCAGTTGAAGTTCCTTTTGAAATTGGTTAAGTCTACTTACTGATCGAAAAGGCCCGGCTATTCTGGGATTCCAAGATAACAATTGGCTTGTGTCTATTTTTAACTATCGAGTTTTGAGTTTTGAGTGTGTTCGAATCGCGAATCAATCAATGAACACATTCGAACAAGAAGCGTGTAGAATTACGAGTGCTTTAAGCATTCGATATGCGATTTGTTAAGCTTCGTTTCACACGTTCTACACTAACTGGCAACTGAGAGTGGATGCTACAGTTGTTGTTGTTTCTGTTGTTGTTTTTTTGAGTGTTCTTGCGGTTGTTGTAGTTGTAGTTGTTGTAATTTGTGCTCATAAAGTGTTTAATTGCAAATTAGCAATGGCATGCCACAAGCAGAGGCACACAACTTGAAGGCAACTTTGTGATTGTTGTTGTTATCTCGTGTTGCATGTGTTCCTGCCATAAAGCTAAAAAATTCGCGAGCTCGAGGGAGAGACGGAAAGAGAGAGGGAATGCGGGAAGTGTGAGACAGCATTGCATTTACTGACCTCAAGCAACATTTGTTTTGTTTTAACAGGTGGCAAGGACGATGACGGCGAGGACAGCCTGAAGAATGGCAATAGCGGCGCCAATGGCGACTCCCATTTGAGCCTCAGCCTGAGCAAGAAGCAGCGAAAGGCGCGCACGGCATTCACAGATCATCAGCTGCAGACGCTGGAGAAGTCCTTCGAGCGGCAGAAGTATCTGAGCGTACAGGATCGCATGGAGTTGGCCAATAAGCTGGAGCTGAGCGATTGCCAGGTGAAGACCTGGTATCAGAACCGCAGGTGAGTTGTCGGCCCCTTTGTGCCATGCTTAATTGGCCAGCGGGCGGTTGGGGGGCTCGGACCTGGCTGACGATCGAACTGAAACTGTGCAAGAATTGAGTGGAAATCGTGTGTGCTAATCAGCGCCTTTTATGGAACCGCCCATTTCTTCGCGCACTTTTCCAATAAAAATCATTTTAATAGCTACTCAAAGTACCCAACCACCCCCCCAACCCCCCAATCCGCACATCACCCCGCCGGCAGGCCGTGCTCGCTTTGGGGACCGGTTCGGAATCAACTTTGGCGCTGTTTATGCGTTTTGTTTTTATGCTGATTGCTTAATTTGCTGCATTTTGCGCAAGAGTCGTAAAATGCTTTGCTGTTTATTAAATGAGTTGTTTACTTTTTGTGCGCCACTCGCGGCAAGTTTGTTGCCTAAGTCTTTCGTTTGTTTTTTATATTCATACACATATACTTATATACGTGTATATAGAAACGCATGCACGTGTATCCATCCGTATGTAGTATTTCTGTATCAGGGGCAGCTCGGCGTCATCCGCTATTCGATTCGATTTCTAATAGCATTTGCCGCTGCCGCTGCCGTTGCGGCTGCTGCGGCTGCTGTTTAAAAATAGCTGCAAAAGCCGCTGCCTTATTACGTTTAATAGCATTTTATTTTCTTTTTTAATTATTGCCCAATGACTTGTCACATTTCGTCGGGCATTAACAGCGCCAGTTCGAGCCGGCCAGCTAGCCAGAGACTCTGGCCGGAGATCGGCTCGGCATCTTCCAGGCCACTCGCTGGGCAAACGGCAACCGGCAACCGGATATTAAGAACGGTTCGGGTTGCAGCTACAACGACTGACAAATGCTCTGCTCATCAGGCAGAGAGAGAAATAGAGAGAAGGAGTGAAAAGAGTATCGAAGAGAGACAACTTAGATTTGAACTAAGAGGCTTGCTTAAAGCTTTGAACTTAATTGGTTTTATAGAACTACACATTTTGAAAACATTCAGAATATTAGGGAAATTTCAATATTGATAACTAGAAAGGTAATCCATGCTGATTCCAATACGTGGAGAGATATACAGGCACATTTAGGCACGACTCGTGCATTTTAGGTTGAATTTGTACAAAAATTAAGCACAAAATCGAGCTTGGAGTAACTAATCACAATCAGGTCCAATTAAACCATTGATAAGGGATAATTTATCAGCTGAGTAAATCACAGATTGATCTTTTACATGAAATTCTATCCGGCGATTAAGCTAAAAACCATTATACTTATAACAAAATTGTAATGTTGATTAAACAAGTAAGAATGCTCGAGTCGAGTATACCCGACTACAAAACTCTCTATACACAGGTACACAGGTACTTCGTGCACTTACACATACACACACAGCGACAGCACAAGCAAAAGCGCAAGCGAGGCATTTTAAGTGTTGGCTGTGAATCTACTTTTGTGAATAACTTCCGTGTTCATTTTCCGATCATCCTGAAATTTGAGCAGAAGATTAAGAATGACTTAAGTATCAAACATGCCAAATTCCAAAGCTATATCTTCAAAATTGTTAGTATAAAACGTTTTTATCGAATTGCGGAGGAACGGGGAGAACAAACTTGATCTGCGTATGGTATACAGGAACCTACATTTCAAATTTGGTATCTCTAGCTCTTAAAGTTGCTGAGATCGACGAGTTCGAAGTCCCTTTTGATACTGATCAAGAATATATATTCTTGTAGAGTCGGAGATGTCTCCTTCTGCCTGTTACATACTTTTGCGCAGATTTAGTACCCCCTTTTTAACCATATTATGGATACAGGGAGTAAAAATGTAGTTATTGTGAACTTAAATATAAGATGAACTTCATTTAAAATCGTATTTTTAAATATTTCATGAATTAAGAAACATATTTCAAGTATATTCAGAAAATACACTGTTGAAAACTGCTTTTGGGAAGTGGGTAATTAAATGGAAACAAATTGTTTTAATATCTTAACAAAAGCGAATGCTTACATTTTGCGCACAATTTGTATTGATGCCTCAAGGAATACATTTGGAGTACACTGATAAAAACTAAAGTGAGCTAGTGAGAAGTAGAGAGCTTGATTATTTGACAACGCTTTGAAATTGTGGCAGTGTGGGCAACTTATTCTTAGCTTTTATTTAGCTGTTTATGGAAGAGTTAAATGTAAAAGTTTTTTCAAAATATATATTTTTTTATATTTTAAAATTTACGTTTTTTCTAAATTGATGAAATAGATTTCTTAAACTTAAAAATTATCGCAATGATTTCTGGCTATTAGTGTAAACTTTATTATAGCGCGCTTTTGTGGCATTTATTTTTCTGAGTGTAGCAGCATGCAAGCTGCGCCATAAAGCCAATATGCCCAGCCGCAAAGGGCATTGCAGTTCTTAAACATTTTCACAGCTGCGGGCGATGAATGCGCAAAAATTGCAGCTCGGTTCGGTTTACATTTCTGTTTATTTTTATTTGTATTTGTATTTTTGGGATGCGGCTGGCGCCTAGACGCAATTAAAGGATTTGCTAAAGATACACTTGCACTCTCTCTCTCTCTCTCTCTCTCTCTTTCTCTCTCTGTTTGAGTTCTTTTCCTCTGCTGGCCGTTGCCAATTAGGCCTCCGTCTCCGATTGCGACTCCGTTTTGAGTCCTGGTGGGCGTGGGCGCGTCCGGAGTGCAAGATAAATGACAAAACAATTAAGTGCGAAATATAAACAGCAATAATAGCAACTGTGACTGTGAGTGTGAGTGTGCTCGTCCTGGCTGGCACTCAGCGGGCGGCCAGGACACGCGCAGTCAGCAGGATGAGTCGGCACTCTGCCAGAATGATTAATAGTTAGCGCAATTGCCGGCATTGTGGATTAGCTTAGCTATAGTTTTTTAGCATTCGTCGCGCTCTCACACGCAACTAATCGAACTGTTTCCCCCCGCTCTGTTTGCTCTACCCCGCAGAACCAAATGGAAGCGCCAAACTGCAGTCGGCCTGGAGCTGCTGGCGGAGGCCGGCAACTATGCGGCCTTTCAGCGTCTCTATGGCGGTGCCACGCCCTATCTGAGCGCCTGGCCATATGCTGCCGCTGCCGCGGCCCAGACGCCCCATGGGGCGCCACCCTCGGCAATTGATATCTACTATCGGCAGGCGGCTGCCGCCGCCGCCCTGCAGAAGCCCGCGCTGCCCGCCACCTACATGTATCCAAGCCGCATGCCGCCGGGCATGTCGCTGCCCGGCATGCCGCCGCCGCCAGGTGCCACGCCCATGCTGGGCGGCTACTATGCGCCGCCGCTGGCGCCGCGCGAACGCTCGCCCGCGACCAGCCAGAGCGCCAACAGCGAGGCGGACTATGAGCGCAGCAGCAGCAGCCGGCAGCGCCTACAGACCCCCAGTCCGCCGCTGAATCCGGGCAGCCCGCCGCCGCGCCGGGAGCAGGCCGCCGAGGAGGCGCCGCTGAGGGGTAAGACGCCGCCACTGGAACCGGCGCGCAGCAGCGAGCTGGCGTCGCTGCCAGCGGCGGAGGTGGTCGTCGAGGATGAGGAGGACGAGGAGCTGGCGCTGGAGGTATGAGCGCCTGGTCAGCGCCTGGCATTGAGCTGGATCTCAGACGGCGATTACAACGGGATTTGCTGAAAACGCGACTGAACTGAACTCTTGGAGCACTCTGCTCCAGCAATCCAAGCACACTTTCAGTTGGCCCCACATTAAATCCACGTAAATGTCTCACATCAAACAAATACACAATTCGATATATATATATATATAGATATATATCTCTAGAATACATATATGTATCTAATTTTTTTTTTTAACTATTTAAAATGTAGCCTAAAGAGTTTTTGTAAATTTTTGTAAATGTTTTGTACATAAGCAACAGGAATTTTTTTCAAGCCCAAAAAAAAAGCAAATTTTTTTTTTTTTTTTAAGAAACCTTTTTTTTGTGCTTAGTCTTAAGACGTCTATTGTGTGTAGTAATAAATAAAAAAATGAAAATGAAAAGAAAAAGAGCAATCGAAAATGGGAGAACTTTTGTTATTGCAACTGTGTGCCGAGTGGCAACAGGGGCGCCCGAGTGCAGCCCGAGTGCCGCCCGAGTGCTGGCCGAGTGCCTCCGGCGAGCTCAAGTTGAGTCCTGAGCCTAATGCGAGCTGACACACGAGTCCTGCGGCCACTTGAAAAACTGTTGCATTTTGGCTGCCCCTGGGAAGCGGGCAACGTGCCGTAAACTGCGCCACTTACAAATTGTTAACATTTGCCAAGCCTCCATCTCAATTCTCAATACTCAATTCTCAACTCTGAGTTCTCAACTCTGAACTCTCAACTCTGAACAGTTCCCAACTTGAAGCTCTTACAGAAAGACGCCGCTGCTTTGGCTCGAGTGGACGACGCCGAAACGTTTCTAATTGACTTGCAACCCTTAAGAGGCAAGTCTTTCGATTCAGATTCAGTTTCCGAATCAAAATCAGATTCAGTTTCAGTTTGAGTTTCAGATGCGGTGCCGCTGTTTGTTTTGCCTGTTTACATGCCGCTTGCCATTTTCGCTACTTTATGACAATCACATTTTGCATAGCGTTTGGGTTCTTAATTTATGTAATTTATGGGGTTGCGGCTAAGCGAATGCAATTTGCGCTGCCTCTCGCACTCGGCGGCAACCCCCGTCTGGGTCCATCATCCTCCTCATCGTTACATCCGGCCAGAGTCAGTCCATACAATACTCGATCCACTCAATTGACTGACTCGGCGAAACTGCGTTCTGTGATCCTGTGAAGTGGCTAACGCAACGTCGTGTCCTCCACAAGTCCTTGTCAAGTGTGAAGGGTTCGATTTTTGTGCGTAGACCATTCGAACTGGCTCCTCGGTGTCCTGGGTACTGGGTACTGGGTTCTGGGTCCTGAGACTCGTCGGGCATAACGCCTCTGTAACAAATTGATTATTTGTTGCGGTTTTCTTGCCAACGATTTGCATTTTTATGAGTGGCACTTATATATTTATGAGTGCCGCAAGGACCGTGCGAACCTTTTGACTGCCATTTACAATTCGTTAGCCATCAGCAGGATGCGAAAGCTGGAGCAGAGCGGCAGGCGGAAAGTGCGTAAGCGACTCCTCTTTGGTAAGTTGTGCTCTAGATCCTTAGCACAGTAAAGGACTGCGATTCAAGTCAAGTCCATCGAAAATCGTTTCAAGTTTTATTGAATCTACTATGTGACCTCTAGTTTTATATGGCCCAAGCTTTGGCTATACAAGCCTTATTTCTTAGCCAGCTTTATGAGATTCTTTATGCTTTTTATACCCTAGCAGAGGGTATTATAATATTGTCTCGAAATGTGTAATGAACTGAAGGAGATGTTTCCGACCCAACAAAGTATATATATACTGAATCAGCGTCAATAACCGATTCGATATAGCGATGTCCGTCTGTCCGTCTGTTTCTATGCGAACTCGTCCTTCAGTTTTAAAACTATCGTAAAAAAACTTGGTACAGACCCTTCTTTAAGCTGCAGGCTGTACATATGTCGGAACCGGCCGGATCGGACCACTTTAACATATAGCTGCCATAGGAACAATCGGTCGATAACTGTGTTTTTATTTAAAAATCTCTTTTGTGTATGGAAATATCCTCACTAAACTCATCCTAATTTTGTCTCTTTACATCACATAGCTGCCATAGGTTCGGGTATTACATTCAAACTAAGTGGGAGCTTTATTATGCTTCATATAGTTTCCTAAAATTGAGTAAACTTGGACCACAGTATTATATAGCTCCCATAGGAATAATCAGTCAAAAACTGACTATTGTATAAAAGCATTGCTGCTAGGGTAAATAGCTTCAGCACTTCGATAAAAAACGTTCCTTCTTGTTTAAAAATAATGTACGTCTAATTAGATTCAAATGTAATTTCGTGTAGGCTTTTAAAAATGTCCCGGGAACTTATTTATTTTTGTAAATAATTAAATAAATAAATTAAAACAAGTAAAATTGCTATAGTCGAGTATACCCGACTACAAAACTCCCCGTACCCAAGTCTAAGACTTCCAATCATATGTTCGTTCACTTACACATGCACGCACACATACACAAAGCCGCACACACGCGAGCCACAGCGTACGCGAGGCATTTTAAGTCGTGGCTGTGCTGCTTCTTCCCCCCCCCCCCCCCCACTCGATTCAGTACTGAATCTTGTTCGTTGAATAACTTCCGTGTTTATAATCCGATCAACTTGAAATTTGGACAGTATATATGTAAAGTATTGTACATGCCAAATCCCTATATCTTTAAAAGTGTGGCGGTAAAACGATTTGATCGAATTGCGGGGGAACGGGGGGAGATAACTGAAATCAGAAACAAACTTGACCTGCTCCCGCTATACACGAACCTACATTCCAAATTTGGTGTCTCTAGCTTTTATAGTTGCTGAGATCCTTGGGTTCATACATACGGACAGACAGACGGACATTTGCACAAATCCAATACCCCCTTTTACCCATTTTATGGGTACAGGGAGTAAATATACGGGGTACCGTAGAAATCTCAAGATCATTAACATATTTCATTTAATTGGCACACCGAGTTGTCACGGAAGTTATTCTAATCAAACTATTATGGATTCTTACCCGAATTAAAAATGATCGCTATCCGATAAATTGGTTTGGGTTGATTTAAAGACTTTCGTTTCTTATTTGATAAACCTCAACCACAAACTTTGGATGAGCGCAAAAAATGTGTTATTCAAATTTGAAGAGATAATGTAAAAGAAGTTGTTAATTTTAAAGTACTTATGTCGCACATGAACGAGGCATGAAATCGAAAGCAATAGAAGATTTGTTTGAGATAGCATTATTCAGCTGGAACAAGTAAGAATGCTACAGTCGCGTATACCCGACTACAAGACTCCCTGTACCCAGGTCAACAATCTCCGATCGCACCTTCGTACACTTACACAAATTCACACTCATACACAAAAACGCATACACACAAGCGACAGCGCAAGCGAGGCGAGCAGTGTTGACTGTGCTGCTTCTTTCCCCTCGCTGAAGTACTGATACATGTTTGTTGAATAACTTTCGTGTTTATTATCCGATCGACTTGAAATTTGGACAGTAGATTAAGAGTGACTAAGGTATCGCACATGCCAAATTCCCAAGCTATATCTTTTAAAGTGTGGCTGTAAAAGGGTTTTATCGAATTGCGGGAACACGGGGGAGTTATCTAAACCTACATTCCAAATTTGGTGTCTCTAGCTCTTACAGTCGACGCGCTCATACATACGTACGGACAGAAGGACAGACAGACGAACATGGCCTAGTCGAAATCTCTATTGATACTGATCAAGAATATATATACTTTATAGGGTCGGAGATGTCTCCTTCTGCCTGTCACATACATTTGCACAGATTTAGTACCCTCTTTTTACCCATTTTACTAGTTTAACAGCGATATTAATATGGCATATTATCTAAAGCATTTTTGAAACAGCTTAACTCCTCAATTGGGACATTCCAAATAGGACTGAACTCTTGAAATCCCTTCCCCTCAGCGAATGCCATTGATCAAAACTAAGAAATGAAAATAAGATTATCTGTGGACTCTTTTGTTCATATTGATTTATATTTACGATTGTCTTGCAAATCTTGTTGCATTAACTGTACTCAAGGCGTCTGGGAAACCCCAATTCGGGAACTTTGCGCATAATTTTGTTCTCATCTCACAGTTCATTGAACAAGCTGGCAAGGATCTTAGCATTAACATAATGATTGAGCGCAGTGTAATTGTTAGAAAGTCATTTCAATGGATTTCGATGGCGAAAACATTGAAATTATAGAGCATTTGTATGCAGACTTGGTCTCTTTTTTGCTCTATTGAATTTCAGGCGCTTCCTTTTGGGCATCCTGATGTCCTGCTTTATGGCGACTTCTTTGTGCGTTGAGGCTGACAAAATGCTTTCACACCGGAAGCTGCTGCAATGCGTTCAGCGTCGCGTTGTCGCATCTTTTCCTGGCTAATTGACAACTTTTGTTGGCCCCGTTCTGCGTTTTTTATGCCGTTAGTTCTTTGTCAGGCTAATTTGTCACAGGACACACGACACGAGGCGGCCGACTACTGAGTGGTGGGGAGGGGAGGGGTGGCTGACTGGCAGGGGCTGCCTTTCATTACACAGGCAATTTGTTGCACACAATGGGGCAAGTCGAAGCGGCCGCTGCCATTGGACGTTGACGACGACGTCGACGCTTCCGTTATCAATAAATTTGTGCGCTTAAATGCGTGTTTATCAAATTAGATGACAACTGGGAGGCAGCTGAGAGGCAACCGCACACGCATCGCTCGGCCAATGGCCGGAAGGTGGCAACTCCCTCCCCTCCCCCATGCAGCCGGGCTGGCCGGAAGCTGGCCAAAAATTTATGTGTGCTAGCTGGAGGTCAAGGGTTCGTTTTGCGGCATTGCTAAGGTTGCTGCAAGGTTAACTCTAAATCAATATTGAGTCACAGTCCAAGCTGGCAGCTCCTTCTTGGCCTTCTTGGCTTTCTTGGCTTTCTTGGCGGCTGCCTTTAAATTATTGTAAATGGCTTTGTGGCGCCAGCAGCTACAGAAATCGATTTGTCGGTGGCCCTCGTCGCCAGTTAAACGCTGCAAATTACTCAGACTGACTGCGGCTTACAGCTGCAACAACAGCAGTGGCAGTGGCAGTGGCACTGGCGGCTACTGGTTTTGAACCTGCGGCCCAATTTGCATGCGTTGTTCGCTCAGATACAGCTACAGCTACAGCTACAAGCTACAGATAGAGATACAGATACTGAAATTCAGTTTCGGCTTCATCAACGATTTGCAATTCGCTCCGCAATTGCATTTGCGGTTTACCAATTTTCAATCAATTCTAACTGTGCTGTGCGCAATCAGAATCCAATGTCCGTGTGGCATGTGGCATGTGGAGGAGCCGCTGCCCAGGCACACGCCAATGTCAAAAGGTTCTCACAGCCCAGCGCGCTGGGGCGTAAGCCGATACTTTTTTTTTTGTTTTTTTTTTTGTTTTTTTGTTTTGGGGCGCCAGGGCCACAGCCAGGGCCAAGTGCCGTTAGCCAAGTTGTGTGTGGTCCCAGAACGCCAAAAGTGAAGCCCTTTGTTTGTGTGAGGCACGTGGACTTCAATTTGGAGTTTTCAGTTAGACTTTGTGCAACTGCAACTGCGACATTCGACTGGCCGATCAACCGAAGTGTGACTAAACTGCGCCTACGGCAACAGGACACACCAATCGGCCCAGCCAGCGCCAGGACTTTCAATTCAACCAAATGGACCGCAAGCTGTGCAAGTTGCCCAGCGGCAGATAGAACTTGTGCCCAAATCCACGAGCACATTGCACACATTAATGGCCAAACAAAAGCCAACAATGCCCAGAAAGCAAACAGTTGCACATGGGATCCAATTACCCAGAGTCAGTTCTCCGACTTCTACTTCTACTCCGACTCCTACTTCGATTCCGATGCCGACTCCGACTCTGACTCTGAGTTGAGCCAATTTTCAATTGTGCCACGGCCAGAAAAAATGGCAACAGCAGGCGTTGTTGCATCGGCCAAAGGCGAAGCGAAGGCAGCAACTCGCCTGGCACGCAGTCTCGCCTGACACGCTATGCCCGTGCCACACTGCCACACGGGGGATGAACAGCGAGGGTTGCGCGATCTGTCAACGGCACAAGGTACACGTAGTACTAACATAAGTAATACAGCAACATTTTCAACTATATTAACTGTAGAACGCCCTGCAGTCAACACATTTGATCCAATTCTAGTATTGAGCTAGTTTAGTCCTGCCTAAGATACAACACGTTGAATAGAAATTACATTCTGTACTGATTCTCGAGTTTACCTTATTAAGTACACCAAAAAAGAAAGCTTTGAGATACTTCTTACAAACAAAAAACTGTTGAAAACTAACGTAGATTTAAAGTGTGTCTAGGAAAACTCAATATATTATTATTACTTACTAAATAATATGGACCTAAATATATTTGAAATGAATGAAACAGTTGAAAATAAATGCAGACTTAGAGGTTCTCTATGCAAATTCTATATATCATTATATCCTAAATATTATGCATTTAATTATATTTAAAATGAGTTATAGAGAAATGAGTTAATAGCATAGTGATAAATATTTTTTTAATTGTTTTAGCTTAACATATTTTGCTATATTCCTTAACAGTTTTGATCTTTTGATCTTTAATTGGCAATTATAATAATATATGGTTGAATGCAATTCAATACTTAGTCTTCATACCAAATTTCAGCATCATAACACAAACCCTTTTCAGGTTATGATGGGGATAATGGGTGATCAAGAATACGGCATTTGAAAACAACAAAATCTTGGACAGGGAAACCAATATATACTACAATTGTAGAGTAATAGTTATAAGGAACTCAATTCTTAACATCTTTGTGGCTCATTAGTCTTACTATTTTTGTATATAATAAGATTTCTTTCAGTTGGTTAATGCGTTACAGAGTATCTGTTAGTTGAGCTTATTTCTTAGATATATACTAAGCATTTCATGGATGCATATATTAGCACTCTTTTGTGATTTCAACCTTTGTAACTTAATTAATTTTGTAATATTGTGAGAAAGTAAAACAAAATCCAATACATAAATGCAGCTAAGCCTTGGTAATTGATCTAAACTTGTCTGGCAGCCCTCGTGGATGACCTCGACATGCTTACAATTTGAATACAAGCATCGGGCGCGTCCTTGGCTCGTGCTGCTGCTTTGTCCTGTTGTCGGTGGTAAGTATGTAAAATGTAATTTTTGGCCTTAATTCCTTTTGTGTTTGGCTGCTCGTTTGCTAATTTGACAGTTGTCAGCCGCATTCGACGTCAGTTGGCCAATCCACAGTTGGCCTCATCCACATGCCCATTGCCTCATACATTTCCACAGCCATTTCCACTTCAGTCGCTGTTTCTGTTTCTGTTTCTATTTCGATTTCGATTTCCACTTCCATTTCCATTTCCACTTCCATTCATCAAAATTGGCTTTGGGTGCGAGAGGCCGCTGGCTCATAATAATTTGTCATCAATTAGCTGAGGGTGTTGATGTGCGCGGTAAACCAAGTGGAAGGAGCAGCAGGCGGGGGGGCAGGGGCAGCCAGGAGCACCCCGTGGTCGTGTAGCATACGGTATGTGACCAGAGCAACCCGCCCGCCGTCAGCACTTCCCAAGGACGGTGGAAGGATATGAAAATGGATGTGGATGTGGATGTGAATGTGAATATGGATTCTGACTCTAATGCCTATTTTGGTTCAAGTGCCGCCTGTCGCTGTTGTCCTTGTTGTCGTTGTTGTCCTTGTTGCTGCTGTTGCAAATTACTTTTGATTATTATTTTGATGTACATTTCATTTTCAATGTTGAATTCCCACTGCGATAACAAAGCGGTGCGGGGGGCGCGGAGCAGCCAGAAACTGGAACTTTGTAAGAGTTTCGAATTACCAACGAAATGCGGCAATTGTTGCATACACTTGTATCCTTATACAGATTTGATTACAAGCCCTTGATAAAATTGGCCTTTTTTTCTTTTTAAAAGGCTAGAATACAGGAGAAAAAGACGCACAGGGAAAGTGAGCAGAAGAATTGGATGACCTACAAGAGCGCACAGTCTCAAGGTTCTGTTCTGATTTTATTTTTAGTTCATTTAAGCAGTCAAATGGGAGCATAGTCAAAATAACCAACAAATCAATAATCATAATGCGACTTTAGGCGAAAACAAAAGCAAAAGGCACGGCAACAAAGAGATCACAATATAAATTAGATAAAAATGAACAAAAGATAATCGCAAAAGAACATATTTCAGGTGGCGGCATTAACAAATTCCGTAAGAGCACATAAAAACAAACAAAATGAACTCTGGCCACACCGAAGCTTAAATACACTGGCTCTGTTCCCAATTCCGACTACGTTTCATTCCGCAACATTTTGGGTTTTCTGTTTCCGCTTTCCAATGAAATAGCAAACAGTCTTTCTTTTTCAGGAGGCAAATCCTTTCAAGCGGCATATACATACAATCACGCTTTGGAATATGGAAACTCTAACAATTTGGATTCTCAATAATCTTATCGATCTAAAATGCCAACAGACCTAATAATAAAACTCAGTTGGAACATTTTCTGGCCGAAAATGACACAATAATTTTCGACTTTAACTGAAAATTCTGAATGGAAAGTTGTTTCTACTTAATTTTAAAGAGTTAACTATTTTGAAGAAAGTTTGTCTTAAATATTTGTATAATATCCTTAGATTTTTGTTTCGATATGTAAAACACATTAAAGAAGACCCCACTAATTATATATATTGTTAATCAGCATCAATACCTCAGAAATGTTTGACCATCTGTCTGTTTCTGCCCTTTACTTGTACCATAGAAGCGATCGGTAGCAATTGCATTGATTTATGATAGACTTATTACTTTTAATGGTACCCAGACCACACTCTAAAAAGATGTTGTTATTACGTTCCATACAAGTGGTTAAAGTCTTTCCCAAATAAGATTACTATATCTTATAGCTGCCATAGGAACGATCAGTTCCTTGTACAACTTTTTTGTTCTTACAAAGATCTCAACTAAACTCAGCAATAGCGAACTTTACTATACTTTAAATACTAAGATTATATTATATCTATTTTTATATAAATATACGATATCATATAGCTGATCCATCTAAAATTGAAGTTTTCTTTTAAGTTCCATACAAATGGATAAAGTCTTTCCCAAATCAGATTACTGTATCTTATAGCTGCCATAGGAATGATGTAAAACTTTTTTGTTCTTACAAAGATCTCAACTAAACTCAGCAATAGCAAACTTTACTATACATACTAAGATTATATTATATCTATTCTAAGTATATACATATACTGTCATATAGCTGATCCAACGAAAATTTAATTTTTCTTTTAAAGAACACTTAGTTAAAGGGTATATATTCTTGCCGCTAGGAAGATAGCTGGGGCTTTTGTTAATAATAATTTCCGATCAAACTCATTTGATCAGGATGAAAAGCCATTCATTAAAATAGTAAAATATGCTGCCTATCTTCATAAAGATACTATTTTCGCTTTAGTGTATTCCATTTTTGTTTATTATTTAAAGCTTTTTCTCGAAGAATTGTGTCTTTTATTGATCTGGAAATAGTTAAGATTATACATATATGTATCATTTGGAATTTTTTTCTCAAGGCTAACAGTTTTCCTTTGAAAAATGTGGTTAAATATGAATTCTATGACGATACATACTTCCTGGAGTAGCCACAATGTGGAGCAGTAAGGGTATTCATAAACTATACCATAAAATAAAAGCGTGCGAGCATGCGGAATATGGATGAAGCGACAAAAGGAATATCGAAGTTGGAAAATAAATAATTTAGCACTTATCTTTAAGCAAAATGTTAACTTAATTAGATAATTACTTAAATGTCATTTTAAACAAAACAACAAATGCGCTCACTGACAAAGGCTGTCGTCAAATTTGTTGAGTTGAGATTCCCGGCTCGAACTCGTATTCAAGGCATTAACACCGACTCAAATGAGCACTCGTGAGTGTGGCTGTGAGTGTGTGAGTGTTTTAGTGAATGAAATGTGAAACAACAGCAACAACAACATGGCAAGAATGAGCAGATATATTCATGTATGTATGTATGTATCAATATGTACATATGTAAAATGAAATCAAATCGAATTAAATCGAATGCGAGTCGAAAACAAAACGTGGAGGGCACAACATTTAATGAATGCACAATCTTTTATATGTTGAAAATTGACTTAAATTATTTATTAGCGAATAAAATTAAAAACTTAACGCTATAAAAGTGTTAAAACCACTTAGCAAGCCATTTGCCAGCGTCACACACAGATATACAAAACAGAGACAAACTCAGATACTGACTCAGGTCCAGACCCAGCCACAGATACAGATACAGAGCCAGGGATGGGCCCAGGGGCAGTGGTAGAGGTGGAGGTAGAGACACAGCCTCCTCGATAAACCATCAGAGTGCAAAATCAAGCTTTTTGTTCGAAATCAGAAAAGGGAAATAGAATCGAACCAAAGTCGGATACATGGCATTATATTTTAATAAATTAAAATTATATATATATATATATTTATATTTTTTAAATTCAGCTGGCCAGCTCTTTAGGCCATTTGGCCAGTTGGCCACTTTTGGGTTTTTAACTGAACGTTTTAAACAAATTTTCGAACGTTTTGAACAACGTTTGTCATGCGCTTTGATTTTGTCATTTTTTTTGTTTTGGTTTTTTGTTTTTTTTTCTTCTCTCGTATGTATAAACACATGCGGCTATTAACATAAAAAAGCAGTTAACAATTTGTACAACATTTATCTAGTTTTTCATTTTAGACCCCTCTATCTGTGTCTCTGGTTTTATAAGTGTGCCTACAATATTGAAATCGATTTTAAGTGGTCTTTTGTATGGCAACCAAATCGAGACTGACATATAGAAAGATACTTAGATAAATGGATAAGCAGATGGACAGACAGTTGGACAGAATGTTGTGAAGTATATAATTGACACAGGTGCTTATTTATAATAATATATTGGCCAAATATATTATATCCGTACCAATTGTTTCACATAACTTATACAAAATCTAGCAATAGAAACTATTTTAGCAACATATCTTTGACTGCATTTAAGCTAATAATATTTCTAGTTCAAGTCAAGTTCAAGCCTGATTCAAATCAGTTTCAAGGCCTTCTTAGCTGTATTTTCATTCTAAAGTCTATCTCGGAGAGTTACTTTATTTCCCTGTTAGAATTAATACACATTCGGTTCAGAAACTCAACTGATCCTGCCGAACCGGTTAGTTTCAGATTAATATTGAAGGGCCAGGGTCATATCCTAGCTTCAGTTTCAAAGTTCAAGCCACAGTCAAGAAATACCTATTTGAAATCTATTTCAATGATAAATGCTTCCTTCCATTTATTTATTTAGACTGAAATAAGAGCTTAACAGGCAAACTTAAATATATTATTTTCTTCTAGGAATACCATTCATTCAGTTTAAACGGTTTCATTATATTTTATTATAATCGCCAAATAAAAATGTATTATAGAGTACTTACAAAGATTTGCAAACAAGTCTTACACATGGGTATATGTAAGTTAAATGGAGTCAAAGATATTTCCTTTGTTGGAAAATTAATGCTATTTATATTATTTATATTGGTTTTTATATATTTATATTTCCTAAAGCTTAACCAATAAGTTATTAGCAATTACACAATTTAATTTCTTACATAAATTCTTATACATAATATTAAGATTATTATAGCTATTATTCTAAGTGTTTAAATTATATTATTTGATATTTATTATAATTTTATTTGTTGTTCTGAAGGTGCAATTATTGTTTTGTTTTAAGTTGCGTAACACAACTAATAGTTTTTAAGAAATGACGAAGTTGATTTAAGGTGCAAAGTTGAAATGTTCATATATAAAAATGTTATATTGGTATATGCCAATATCAAAAACTCGAAGAGTCCTGTACCGATTGAGCTCATGTTTTGATGCAATAAACAGTTTGCTTCTAGAATTATATTCATATATTTTTTGCATCAATAACATACATAAGTTACATCAAATATTTAGACATATTACAATACACATGTCTACGGAAAATATAAATAAAATCAGTTTTGATTGTGACCAAAACGCCCAGGAGATTGGAAAATCTAACACCATGGGCGAAAACTGTTGTATGAAACTTGAAAAATCTACTCCACGAATGTTAAATGGGCTAAAAGGTGCTTGTTAGATCGGCTTCTAAGTTCTTTAGACCTTACACAAGAAATCATAAGGCACGGGAGCGAAAATAGTGGTAAGGGAAAATAGTTCTAAGTTCTTGAGACCCGAGACACAAAAAATCATAAAGCACGGGTGCGAAAATAGTGTTTATTTAAAGCGAGGTGTGGTGGGGTAGAACTAGTATTTAAATATGTAAGTCCTAGAGGCTCTAAATTCCCAGTTTATTTGCGAAGTTTCCTGCGTTCGCATTCCGAATTTGATTTCCAGTGCATTTACAGCACATAAATCAAATGGTTGCCGCACAGATTGATGCATTAGCCGGCCCAGAAATTTGCCGTCTGTCTGGTGGTCCGCCTGGAAGTGGGGACTCTGGACTGTGGACTGGAGACTGTCCCGTTGACAACGTGCAACTTTATGACGCCCCAACTTTGGGCGCGATAAACCCACGCGCCAACGTCCAGTGTAAAGTGTCTCAATGTCCGGCGTCCGACGTTGCGTCGCATCGCGTCGCGTCGCGTCAAGCCCTGGCCATGAGATGGCACAGCAATTAGCACACCTACCTTCAGCCGAAGAGGCAGTCTGAGGATGCATCGGGAATCGGGACTGAGACTGAGACTGAGACTCAGACTGAAACTGGTCATTCATTAAAGCCGTGCTCGTCTTGGTGCGACTATCAGCTGCGCTGTGATGAATATATTTTAGCGGAGACAACAACCAGGTAACAACAATCGAGTGGGGGGAGGCCTGGGCTGGTGTTGGGGTAGGGTAGAGGGTAGAGGGTAGAGGGCGGCTAACAGCAACAAGAGCAGAGAGCTTATCGCACAAGATGTATTCAAAGTGCATAATGTAAAAGTTGTACGCGAGTGCTCCAGATACTCCACAAGATGCCAACAAGCCACTCGCATACTGCCAGCTTGTTGTTGTTATTGTTGTTGGTTGTTGGTTGTGTTGTTGTTGGTGTTATCTCAAGTGCTGCGATGCTTATCGGCCAAGTTGTAAACGTGAGCTAAAAATACTAACTCCAGCTTCAATTTCTCTCGGCTCTTTCGGGGCCTGCCATAAAAGTTGCATCAATTAGCCGGGCTCAAAGCTGATCGTAATTTTTTTAGTTTAGTTTGTTTTTTTTTTTTGTTTTTTTGGGTTTTACGTTTGTGTTTGGGTTTGGGCCGCTTTTGTTGTTGCTGCCACTAAACTATAACGATAACGAGAAACAATGTTAAACTTAAACATCAACACCTTTTAAGAGCCAGCACAGCAACGAGCAACGAGCAACGAGAATCGAGACCTGAATTCTGAGACATGCCCAGACTGAATGTCGACTGCTCCTTGGACCCATTCTGATGCTGACTCTCATTCTCATTCCCATTCCCAATCCCAACTCACAGTGTCTCCCATTCCCATTCCCTGTGATATATTAAAATGGATCCGGGTTTGGGTTAGGGTTTGGGTTCGGGTACGGCTTGACCATGGCTTCGGCGCTGGGTTTCAGGGCTCGTTTGCGTTCTCGTTTTTTATGGCACAGTTTAGGAGATAACAAATTTTTGTTACAAGCAAATTAAAAGGTTTTTCTTGACGTTTAATGCAATGGCTTTTAAACTGGCAACGGGCCCATCCTCCATGCAGCGCATCCTCCAGCAACGAGTCGCCGGCTAAAAGAATTCACTTTTATCGATTGTTTTTGCTTGCATCGTTTAGTCGATAATTTTGGTAATAAATTTTAAAATAAACAGCGCACGGTTTTGGGCTCGTTTCGAGCTACGGTTTCAATTCAGTTCAGTTCAGTTCAGTTCTGGCCTGGTCTGGTCTGGTTTGGAACCCTTTAAGATCTGTCGGCCCGCTTGGTGCGCGTGGCATTAATGCGGCAATGTGGCTCGTTGCTGGAGACGCCGCCTCAAATTCCTCGGCCGCACATAAATTCAGAACATCAGATTAAGAAAGTGTTAATGTCGCAGCAATTTCCTTTTATCTCAACATAATTGAGCGATAGAATTTGAATTTAGCTAAAAGCCAAACATAAATTTAACACCCAAAACACAAAACACACTTCAACAAAGGGCCCCGAAGCCGCTGCCCCACAAAAACAAAAATACTCAACTTTAAGTTAAGGTTCAACCTGAGGCCGTTGCGTCTCCTCCGGCTGCTGTCTTGGGGGCTTCTCCATTCCGAGCTGTGGACTCTCATTCCGAGTCCACCACTCCCTTTGCAACATTCGTGCGGGCTATTCAATAGACCCGTCTGCCCCATGCCCCATGCCATATGCCATATGCCATATGCCATATGCCATATGCCACATGCCTGTGTGCCCCAAAAAGATTTCATTGTCACAACACAGGCCAATTGATTTTTGGGGATCGCCGTCTCATAAATTTGTCACATTGCCCATATACCGTGTGGAGTCTTTGGCTGCGGCTCGCTTTGAGCTGCGCCTGCGCACATTTTAAATCAAAATTATTGAGCTCTCTTTCTCGGGCGAATGGGCATATTGGATACTTGGTGCGCTATGTAACAGATGGAGAACTGGGTAATGCCTTAACCCATACTAAAATATACAAAGATTCTAAAAATACACAAACGTGATTTTCGATTTTAAATTTAACTTATCATAAATAAGAAACGTCACAGCTGATGAGATTATTTAATAAGTTTTTGTTGTTAATTTCATAAATAATTCCTGATTGCCTGACCTTGACAGAACAGTCCAAGAAATCATAAAGTTGTCCTAAACTTGACATTATTATCTCAGCGTTTGTCAGACTGAAGTTGGTTAAAAAATTTAAGACTAAACTATAGCAAGAGCAAGCGATACATAATACTACAAGTTTACCAGCAGTAATACCGGTAGATTATTTCCAAAATAGGCAATGATTTCCATAATTTCCAGCTGTTCTCGAATGGTAATATTAAAGTTGTAATAGACTCTAACATATTTTGTACAAACCCTCTTCAGGCCCAACCCCTTCAATATGGTAAATTAAATTATGAACTGTTCCAGAACTAGATCCAGATTGACATTAAAAAAATAAAAGAAATTACTTATCAAAATTATCGATAAGAAATACAACTAGTTATTTCATTCCAAATTCTGTTCTGAATTTCACTGTCGATTTCAATTCACTGAAAACTTTGGAATAAATAATAAGCGGTGTGGTAGTTTTTCTAATTTTTAGATGATCCTTAAAGCATGCTCTATATATTTTTGTGGGATTAATACGAAAGTGGAGTTATTAATATTTTGAATATTATTGTATCTATATTTTTACTATTATTAATATTATTATTATTTTTATTATTATTATTATTATTTTTATTATTACTATTATTACTATTATTATTATTATTATTATTATTATTATTATTATTATTATTATTATTATTATTATTATTATTATTATTATTATTATTATTATTATTATTATTATTATTATTATTATTATTATTATTATTATTATTATTATTATTATTATTATTATTATTATTATTATTATTATTATTATTATTATTATTATTATTATTATTATTATTATTATTATTATTATTATTATTATTATTATTATTATTATTATTATTATTATTATTATTATTATTATTATTATTATTATTATTATTATTATTATTATTATTATTATTATTATTATTATTATTATTATTATTATTATTATTATTATTATTATTATTATTATTATTATTATTATTATTATTATTATTATTATTATTATTATTATTATTATTATTATTATTATTATTATTATTATTATTATTATTATTATTATTATTATTATTATTATTATTATTATTATTATTATTATTATTATTATTATTATTATTATTATTATTATTATTATTATTATTATTATTATTATTATTATTATTATTATTATTATTATTATTATTATTATTATTATTATTATTATTATTATTATTATTATTATTATTATTATTATTATTATTATTATTATTATTATTATTATTTTTATTATTATTATCATTATTATTTTGTCATCATTATTAATAATTTTCTTATTATTTTTTCACATTTTACACTATTTTACCTAAATGTCTATTATAAATTTAAAGAGTATTTTGGAGCTTCATAGGGACCTTAGATAATCGTTGCTTTATGGCATAAATAATGTTCACTGTTTAGGAAGATGATATATGGAAATATTTGGTTTACGATCTGCCTGCGTGTAATTTGAGTATCCCAGCTGCTTTCCGTGTGTGTGTGTGTGTGGGTGTGTGTGTGTGTGTTTGTGTGTGTCAAGTGAAAGTCACAGTCAATAGCTTGGCAAATCCATATCAAAGTATGGAAATCCATACATAAGCTGCGTCATCTTTTAGCCCTTTTGCGAGATGGGAGCGGAAGTGTCTAACACGCACACGACGCCTCTCAGGGCCCAGTTTCGAGGTTTTCAGGTCTTCAGGTCTTTAGCTCTTCAGGTCTTCAGCTCTTGAGCTCATCAGCAGCGAGCTCTCATCTATGGGCGACGCTTAATGATTAATGAATGAAATCAATTAAAGTTCATTAATGAACAATTTTCGGTAGCTTGGGCACGAAAAAGAGTTGAAGACAGAAGGCAGCTCAGTACTCAGGCTCTCTGTCCCTGGCCTCTGGCTTTGGGCCTGCCCTTCGTGCCTCGTCTCACCTCAAGTGTCAATAATTTGGATTTCGATTTTCCATCCGTTGTCGTTTCATTTTGGCTACTGTGCTGCAGCCCCGATACCGACCCCGACCCCGGCCCCGGCCCCGGCCCCGGCTCTAGCGCCGGACGGAGTGCGTATGGCCCCGGGGCAGAGTTGAACCGTTGAACAGTTGAATGAACTTTACAACTGCCTCTCGCTAGTGAACCGACTGACTCTTTGACTCTCTGCTAATATGCAAAATCATCGCATATTAAAGCGAAAGCCAAACAACAATAGAGCGCTAAATAATATTTATATCAAAAAATATTAAAATACTCTCAAGCCACCCGTGTGGTCTACGAGGCTTAGCCAGCCCTCCTCAGCTCGTTTAGTTTTTTTGTTTTTTTTTGCAACTCACATTCATTTGCATTCATATTCACATTCACATTCACATTTGCTTCATGTGAACGCACTTGGCTTTGGGCTGGTAATTTAATAACAATTAAAGGCATTCGGTGCATGGCTTTTGAAGCCAATCTCCGTGTTACGCATTAATGAGCACTTAACTTGGTCAAAAAGCCTTGCCAGTGCCTTGCCGCTCCACATACGCATTGCTCCCCCTCTGCCGCACTGGCTTTGCCATTGGTTTCAGTTACATACGCATCTCCGCATTGATTACATTTTGAACGTTTGCCAATTTGCATTTAATACTCAGAGCAATCGCTTCACACAGTGAATCCAAACGCCATTCACTTGGCCACTTGGCCACTTGGATAGTTGGATAGTTGGCCACTTGCCACTGGCTTAAATTGCTTAAACCTATTCAGTCGTTAAGCGTGCGAAAGCCATCGATGCACTCGGAGAACAATTGTCTATAAAATGACACTGGACTTGCAACTCAAGTCTTTGCTACAGTTTCGGAAATGAGGTCCTTGAAACTACGAGTTCGATTGATATTTAGGGATGTATAATTCAAAATGCATCCGATAAAGGAATGGATATCCTCTACATACCGAAGCTATATTTCTGAAAAAATATGGGGGGGTTTGTTTGGTGTGGTTTTATTGCAGAATTGTAGAATTTGTACAAAAAGGATGCACAATATCGAGCATACATTAACTGATCACAGATTGTCAGGGACAATTCAATCATTGCTAAGGGACATGCCTTACGATTTTTTGGATAAGGTACAAAGAACTTAGAAAACGTTCTTACACACATTTGACCTTAAGCCCATTTCCCATCCGTGGTGACGGGTGGAAGTAGATTTTTCAAGTTGCATACAACAGTTTTCCGCCCGTGGGTATAGATTTTCCAAACTGTTGCTGGTACACGTAAAACGAAGCGGATTTCTTTCGGTCGCCGGTATGTTACTAACGCGCAATATAGATAAAGACAATCCCTGAAGGGAACTGTATATTGTGTCAAAGTTTAAAATTAATCGGTGTAGAACTTTTCGAGTTTCTGTCTTTTGATTACACCAACATAACATTTGTTGAAATACCGGTGTAGCCCAAAATAGAGTTTAATATATTAACTAATTTTCCATCCGAAATTTTAGAGTTTTAATATATATATGATGAATGAATGAGTATTTAATGATTAGTAGTTTGATGTAAATTTTGATTTAAGTGTTTTGGGATTTGAAGTAGATTATTTATGTTGTATTGGTGTCCAAGTTGGTTTTTTTAATTTTTTTATGATTTATTTTTTTTAATGTTATTGTTGGATGATGTAATATTTATTTTATATTTAATATATATTGATATTATGTTGGTGTTGGTATTTTTTATTTGTTGTGTTTTGACATTAGTCGATTAGTTTGGTATATTTTTGATATTTTAAAGTTTACTGTTAGGATGGGTGTCATTTTGATTTTATTATTGCTGTTTCTTTTGTTATGTGCCAGGGTGTTTGGATTTGCGTTGGTCGAGGATTTATGATCTTTCAACTGTTTTTGTCGTTGTACGCCTATTCGGATACTGTTGTATGGTTCCCATACAAAATAGTGAGGTCCGTATTGAGTCAGTCAGAGTTTTTTTATTTGCCTAGTAGTAATTGGGATCCATATTGTTGTTCTATCCAGTAGATCTTATTAATTTATTTAGCTAACGTAGATAGTTCTTGGTGTGGTTTTTATTAGTTGATTAGTGGAATAGATTTCTTTTTTTTAGTCGTTTATTTCTGTCTTGTGACTCTAGATTTTTTTTTTCCTTTTGTTATGTTACTTTTTGTGTTCTATGCAAGTATATTTGTTTTTGTTTTCTCTGATTTATTATCCTCGGGTGGCGATGTGAGGGAGGGTGGAATGGGGGGATCCATGTATATTTTTAGGTTTTGTTAGGAGGGGGGGGGAGGGGGGGAGATTTGTGGAGGAGGGTTTAAGGTTAATACAAGAGGTTACAAGATGTTCAATGGTAATTACATTTGTTAACGTATAAACAGCATAACGGTTCGTTTGCTTACGATGTCTTAAAAGGTTCTTTATGAAAAATCAACTTAACTTTCAACCAATTGTTCCTATGTCAAGTATATGATATAGTGGTTTGATTTTGATCTGATTTGGTCCAGATATAGCTAGACCGGCTCTGCCTTGGTGCTGATCACCACCGTTATGCTATAGACAGATATAGTGTTAAAATTTGATATATAGTTTATAGATGTAGCAGAGAATGGTAGAACAGCCGTACACTTAATAGGACACTCAGACCTTAAGCATGAAATTCAACAACGACCTCGACCCACGCAATGCGCTCAATGTGATTGATGATCATTTGTCACATGGCCGGTCATCAATTTGGTTAAAGGATGTGTCGAGGGTACAGGGCAGAACGCCAACTGAGAAGTAGCTACAGTTAAGTATAGAAAGGTATACACAAGTATGTGTGGGATTAATAATGCTTAGGTAAAGGAAAGCTTAGGTATCGATACACACTAAAGTGTATCACCATGGAACATAATAGGAATGCGGATTGAAAATAAATAGCGGTAAGTATTCAATAGCAGTTAATCGACTATGGTATTCTAATCAATTTTTTGTATAGCATTCGCTGTAACCAATGGAGCAATATTAATTGGGTTATGAACAGGTTTTTTGATTTTATCTAATTGAGCATCTACCGAATGCGCATTCTAGCTGGTTAAAACAAATTTATTGCTTTTAAATGTTAGAGCTTGTTCACCGTTTTTCCACATTTAAGATATATTACATTTGATATTAACTAAAATTTATTGCCATTTTTTTTATCTAGTTTAGCATTTATATAATAACTTATTTGATTTAATCTACCTTATTGATCATGAAGGGAAAAACAGTCAAACAAAATCCTAAGACAAATCTCTAATATCATTGATGGACAACTTATCGATTGTGAGCTCTCTATGGAACAACGATAGATATTATCGATGGTTTTCAACATCGGTTTTATCGATATCGATGGGTTTAAAGTGTACCCTTTTTTGGCCATTACAAATACTTTCATTTCGTTAATATTCTTGGTAAGTTGGGTTTGACAGTGTAACCAATAGTTTCTAGCTGCAAAATGAAATACCCTTGTGACTATCGACTATCGAAATTAACGATAATCTGGCAACACTAGCCGCTGGCATACAGATGCAACCCACTGTGCAATAAGCATTTGGTTTGTCGAACGGACACGGTCCGCTCCAGTCCAGTCCAGTCCGGTCCGGCCCGGTCAAGTGTGCATGATTGATGAACTATTTTGTTTTGCGGTGAATCAAAACGACACCATTTTTTCATCTCGTTCACATTTTGATGACATATTTGTGTTGCCAAGCCCCTACCCTAGCCCTCGCCTCTGCGTCCGCTCCCGCTCCCTTCCCCGCCCCCGCTGCTAACTCGTTACCGTCTCCATTACCGCCACCGCCCCACAGTAAATTGATACAAGGCGACACGACGATGACGATGACGATGACGCGACGATGAGGCTAACAGTCAGTCAATCGGTTCGGGCTGAAGGCCTCTCTAATTGTTGAAACGCTTGAAAAAGGTTTGGTCAGCTCGTATCATTAAAAAGGATATCAGTGGGCGATAACACGGCCACAACAACAACTTCAAGTGAGCCACAGTTGATTGAATTGTTTTGTCGTCGTTCTTTTTTTATACCCTGTACCAATTGGAAATGGTTAAAAAGGGTGAAGTGAATTTGTTGAAATGTGTGTAACAGGCTAAGGGCGGCATCTCCTCTCCGACCCTGTAAGGTATGTTCCTGTCCGTCTAACTGTTTCTCTGTCTACACGTGTATACACCTAGAAAAATGAATACCATAGAATTCAGAAAATCGCCCTAGAATAAAAGTCACCCTAAAAGCCAGAAGTAATTTCTGTGAAATAGAAATATTTTTTAAATTTGGGAATTATATTTCTTAAAATCAGAAAAAAAGGGGTTTCTGCATTATGAGGCATTTATTTTTCTGAGTGTACGAAAGGGGCTAGTTGTGGGATAGCAAAGATTTGGAAATTCTACACTTAATAATGGTTACTATTCTCTTCGAAAAGGTGAATGAAAACTTCCAAACTAGGAAGAGCTAGGTTCACTTAATTTGGTATCTACTTAGTACCATAACATATACAAATATAGTTTCTTTAAGGTTTCGTATTCTCCCCATTGAATCCTTGGAATCGATAAAAACGATATACAAGTGTGTAAAATAAATATGTATTTATGTATGTCTGTAAGTACTATTGGGTACGGAGTATCTCTCAATCGAGTACTCTCGGCTAGAGCAAACCTACTTGTTCGGGCTTGTTGTTGTTTTGTGTGTGTTGTCGCTTGTCGTTTTCCAGCTGTCCGACAAACCAAATTGAATTGTACAACAGCAACAGAAGACGGAGCTGGCATATGGGGCAGCAACGGGACGGTGACGAGGACGGTGACGGGGACGGAGACGGGGACGGGGACAGGAGCGGGCCCAGTGCAAGGACGTGCCCAGCTACAGCCACTCAATAGAGAAATAGTAATTAAGATAAATATGCGACGATAAAAATAAATAAAAATAATTGTTTTTCTTTCTCGTGTCTCTATTTTTTTTGGCTGAGCATTTGAAAATCGATTGGCCTGGTCTGCCTAATGGTATGTGATTAATGAAGTGATGGAACTGTCGTGGGGGTTGAGGGGGCGGGGCGTTGTTTGTGCTCTTGTTGTTGGGGTTACAGGTGTGATAGCCATTAGGCAATGAATGTCACATAAATATACTTTTTAAGACAATTGAACAGCTGCAAAGCGAATCAACGCTAGTTTCCCATGTAATTCCCAACTTGTTGTAGCTCAACTGACTAAATAGGTGTACACACATTAGGCGGCTACATAATTACATACGTTCCATTAACAGCTTTTCATTTGACTCTAAATATTATAACTTGAGTGTAACAATAAATTGCTACCATAGTTATTTTATGGCCATTTACAAGGCTCATCACAATGAGTTATGGCCAATGTTTTTACCTGCTTACTGGTAATTGCAGCTAGATGCATTTTTAATGCCTGAAGCTAAACCAAAACGAGTTCAAGTACGTAGTATTCTCGTACCTAAATACAATGGACGGATTGGCCACTCGTTACAAGAAATTACGGTTTAAACTAGCTCAAAAGAAGATTTTCAAACAAATATAAATATGCTTTTTGCAACACATTTGGCTAGTTATAGCCTTGCATGGGGTTTTTTCATTTTGTCACTAAACGTGTTACGCATTGAAGGAGATGTTTCCCACCCCACAAAGTATCTACATCTATATCTATATATAAAATGGATCGTTCTGACCGACTGACTGACTGATTAGCAATCATCGCACAGCCCAAACCGTAAGAGCTAGGATGCTCAAATTGAACAGTAGGTTCCATCGGATGAAAATGCACACTAAAACGGGGTCTTCGAAAATTCCACCCACAAGCGTGGAAAATCGCGGAAAACTGTTGTATGAAACTTTATTGTTTACCATCCAATCGGCTTCAAACTCATTTTCCGAGATCTAAACAAAAATTAATTTGACACATATTTAACCGATTTTGGAAAATCCACCCCCATGGGTGGAAAATGGGGGTCTCAAAGTTGTATGGGCAAAAGTCTTATTTTAGTACGATCTGGCTTACTACACATAAATTTTTTTTTCAAAGATCTGCCGGGCAATTCCGGGTTATTACCAGCTAGCATACATATATTCATAATCAGCTTCAACAGCCGAGATGATATAGCAATGTCCACCTGTCCGTCTGTTTCTATGCAAGCTTGTCTCTCACTTTCAAAGCTATCGTAATGAATCTTGGCAAAGTACTTTTCGTTTATTGCAGGCAGTATAGATGTCGGAACCGGCCAGAACGGACTATATTCCATACCATAGAAATGTTCGGTGGAAACTAGGTTTTACTGACGGATAGACAAACAGCGCCAGGTCTAATCGGCTAATGATATTTTATAGGGTTGGAGTTGTCCACTTCTGCCTGTTACATCCATTTGAACAGGTTCAATATCTCCCTTTTACTTATTGGGTACAGGGAGTAAAATTATTCAATTTTGTTGGGCAGTTTTTAGGTTGCACTTAATTTATTTTTTGTGCCAAAAAGAAAAACATAACATTTATGGCTGATTTTGATGGTAGTTTGAAACACGAAGCATG
>JBAMCL010000477.1:0-22246 GCA_037075165.1 Hirtodrosophila histrioides
GCCTAACGATTGGCATTCAAGGATTTCCAGGCTTTCACCGAAATAAACACTTCATTTTTTTGCAAGGGGGTAGGTAGGTCAGCAAAAAGGATCTAAAATCACAAGATCGCCTGTAACTCGGTCATTTCAAGGACGATTTTGATGTCCTTTAGCAAAAAGATAGGACTTATCCTGTTAAGCCCGGATATATAACCCAAGGGTCAAATATCCTTACAGGATCTGAGAAATACGGACTTTTCTGTATACAGAAAATTACCGATATCTCGGCTGTATCCTTGCGTATCCTGACGGGTCCTGTGTCAGACAACTTGGCATTATCAGGGCTACCAACTGGCCAAAGGACATCAAATTCGTCTCTGTAGTTCCCAAGATATTGAGTATTTTGTATTTTGAGCACGATTCCTTTCGCCCTCGGACTGAAAATTTACAAGTCGATGGTCCTTAGATGACCCCATAATCCTCGAATGCCAATCGATAGAGTAGGTCCTTACGACCCTAACGCACAAGGTCCTTTTAAAATCTGCAAGGATATGGCTGAATGGGAGCTACTAGAAAACCCTTCCATATGTGTGTGCAGAAATTCAAAATATTTGTTGCTTACTTTTGGGCTGCTAATCTTAAGCACAAAATTTGGGTCTTTAAGATAAGGTAAACATTGGGGACTAACGATTGGCATTCAAGGATTTCCAGGATTTCACCGAAAAAAACACTTCATTTTTTTGCAAGGGGGTGGTAGGTCAGCAAAAAGGATCTAAAATCACAAGATCGCCTGTAACTCGGTCATTTCAAGGACGATTTTGATGTCCTTTGGCAAAAAGATAGGACTTATCCTGTTAAACGCGGATATATAACCCAAAGGTCAAATATCCTTACAGGATCTGAGAAATAAGGACTTTTCTGTATACAGAAAATTAGCGATATCTCGGCCGTATCCTTGCGTATCCTGACGAGTCCTGTGTCAGACAACTTGGCATTATCAGGGCTACCAACTGGCCAAAGGACATCAAATTCGTCCTTGTAGTTCCCAAGATATTGAGTATTTTGTATTTTGAGCACGATTCCTTTCGCCCTCGGACTGAAAATTTACAAGTCGATGGTCCTTAGATGACCCCATAATCCTTGAATGCCAATCGATAGATTAGGTCCTTACGACCCTAACGCACAAGGTCCTTTTAAAATCTGCAAGGATATGGCTGAATGGGAGCTACTAGAAAACCGTTCCATATGTGTGTGCAGAAATTCAAAATATTTGTTGCTTACTTTTGGGCTGCTAATCTTAAGCCTAACGATTGGCATTCAAGGATTTCCAGGCTTTCACCGAAATAAACACTTCATTTTTTTGCAAGGGGGTAGGTAGGTCAGCAAAAAGGATCTAAAATCACAAGATCGCCTGTAACTCGGTCATTTCAAGGACGATTTTGATGTCCTTTAGCAAAAAGATAGGACTTATCCTGTTAAACGCGGATATATAACCCGAAGGTCAAATATCCTTACAGGAGCTGAGAAATAAGGACCTTTCTGTATACAGAAAATAAGCGATGTCTCGGCCGTATCCTTGCGTATCCTGACGGGTCCTGTGTCAGACAACTTGGCATTATCAGGGCTACCAACTGGCCAAAGGACATCAAATTCGTCCTTCTAGTTCCCAAGATATTGAGTATTGTGTATTTTGAGCACGATTCCTTTCGCCCTCGGACTGAAAATTTACAAGTCGATGGTCCTTAGATGACCCCATAATCCTCGAATGCCAATCGATAGAGTAGGTCCTTACGACCCTAACGCACAAGGTCCTTTTAAAATCTGCAAGGATATGGCTGAATGGGAGCTACTAGAAAACCCTTCCATATGTGTGTGCAGAAATTCAAAATATTTGTTGCTTACTTTTGGGCTGCTGATCTTAAGCCACAAAATCTTGCGGCATCCTTTTAGCAATAGCTCGGCCAAATCCTTAAGGATTTTAAAAACCCAGACATTGCTGTACTCGTACGAATCAGGACTAACGATTGGCATTCAAGGATTTCACAGAAAAATACACTTTTGGGCTGCTGATCTTAAGCCACAAAATCTTGCGGCATCCTTTTAGCAATAGCTCGGCCAAGCCCTTAAGGATTTCAAAAACCCAGACATTTCTGTACTCGTAGGAATCAGGACAAACGATTGGCATTCAAGGATTTCCAGGATTTTACCGAAAAAAACACTTCATTTTTTTGCAAGGGGGTAGGTAGGTCAGCAAAAAGGATCTAAAATCACAAGATCGCCTTTAACTCGGTCATTTCAAGGACGATTTTGATGTCCTTTAGCAAAAAGATAGGACTTATCCTGTTAAACGCGGATATATAACCCAAAGGTCAAATATCCTTACAGGAGCTGAGAAATAAGGACCTTTCTGTATACAGAAAATTAGCGATGTCTCGGCCGTATCCTTGCGTATCCTGACGGGTCCTGTGTCAGACAACTTGGCATTATCAGGGCTACCAACTGGCCAAAGGACATCAAATTCGTCCTTGTAGTTCCCAAGATATTGAGTATTTTGTATTTTGAGCACGATTCCTTTCGCCCTCGGACTGAAAATTTACAAGTCGATCGTCCTTAGATGACCCCATAATCCTTGAATGCCAATCGATAGATTAGGTCCTTACGACCCTAACGCACAAGGTCCTTTTAAAATCTGCAAGGATATGGCTGAATGGGAGCTACTAGAAAACCGTTCCATATGTGTGTGCAGAAATTCAAAATATTTGTTGCTTACTTTTGGGCTGCTGATCTTAAGCAAAAATCTTATTCTAACGATTGGCATTCAAGGATTTCCAGGATTTCACCGAAAAAAACACTTCATTTTTTTGCAAGGGGTAGGTCAGCAAAAAGGATCTAAAATCACAAGATCGCCTTTAACTCGGTCATTTCAAGGACGATTTTGATGTCCTTTGGCAAAAAGATAGGACTTATCCTGTTAAGCCCGGATATATAACCCAAGGGTCAAATATCCTTACAGGATCTGAGAAATACGGACTTTTCTGTATACATAAAATTAGCGATATCTCGGCCGTATCCTTGCGTATCCTGACGAGTCCTGTGTCAGTCAACTTGGCATTATCAGGGCTACCAACTGGCCAAAGGACATCAAATTCATCCTTGTAGTTCCCAAGATATTGAGTATTTTGTATTTTGAGCACGATTCCTTTCGCCCTAGGACTGAAAATTTACAAGACGATGGTCCTTAGATGACCCCATAATCCTTGAATGCCAATCGATAGAGTGGGTCCTTACGACCCTAACGCACAAGGTCCTTTAAAAATCTGCAAGGATATGGCTGAATGGGAGCTACTAGAAAACCGTTCCATATGTGTGTGCAGAAATTCAAAATATTTGTTGCTTACTTTTGGGCTGCTGATCTTAAGCCTAACGATTGGCATTCAAGGATTTCCAGGATTTTACCAAAAAAAACACTTCATTTTTTTGCAAGGGGGTAGGTAGGTCAGCAAAAAGGATCTAAAATCACAAGATCGCCTTTAACTCGGTCATTTCAAGGACGATTTTGATGTCCTTTAGCAAAAAGATAGGACTTATCCTGTTAAACGCGGATATATAACCCAAAGGTCAAATATCCTTACAGGAGCTGAGAAATAAGGACCTTTCTGTATACAGAAAATTACCGATATCTCGGCCGTATCCTTGCGTATCCTGACGGGTCCTGTGTCAGACAACTTGGCATTATCAGGGCTACCAACTGGCCAAAGGACATCAAATTCGTCTTTGTAGTTCCCAAGATATTGAGTATTGTGTATTTTTAGCACGATTCCTTTCGCCCTCGGACTGAAAATTTACAAGTCGATGGTCCTTAGATGACCCCATAATCCTCGAATGCCAATCGATAGAGTAGGTCCTTACGACCCTAACGCACAAGGTCCTTTTAAAATCTGCAAGGATATGGCTGAATGGGAGCTACTAGAAAACCCTTCCATATGTGTGTGCAGAAATTCAAAATATTTGTTGCTTACTTTTGGGCTGCTGATCTTAAGCCACAAAATCTTGCGGCAACCTTTTAGCAATAGCTCGGCCAAATCCTTAAGGATTTCAAAAACCCAGACATTGCTGTACTCGTAGGAATCAGGACTAACGATTGGCATTCAAGGATTTCACCGAAAAATACACTTTTGGGCTGCTGATCTTAAGCCACAAAATCTTGCGGCATCCTTTTAGCAATAGCTCGGCCAAGCCCTTAAGGATTTCAAAAACCCAGACATTTCTGTACTCGTAGGAATCAGGACTAACGATTGGCATTCAAGGATTTCCAGGATTTTACCGAAAAAAACACTTCATTTTTTTGCAAGGGGGTAGGTAGGTCAGCAAAAAGGATCTAAAATCACAAGATCGCCTTTAACTCGGTCATTTCAAGGACGATTTTGATGTCCTTTAGCAAAAAGATAGGACTTATCCTGTTAAACGCGGATATATAACCCAAAGGTCAAATATCCTTACAGGAGCTGAGAAATAAGGACCTTTCTGTATACAGAAAATTAGCGATATCTCGGCCGTATCCTTGCGTATCCTGACGAGTCCTGTGTCAGACAACTTGGCATTATCAGGGCTACCAACTGGCCAAAGGACATCAAATTCGTCTTTGTAGTTCCCAAGATATTGAGTATTTTGTATTTTGAGCACGATTCCTTTCGCCCTCGGACTGAAAATTTACAAGTCGATGGTCCTTAGATGACCCCATAATCCTTGAATGCCAATCGATAGATTAGGTCCTTACGACCCTAACGCACAAGGTCCTTTTAAAATCTGCAAGGATATGGCTGAATGGGAGCTACTAGAAAACCGTTCCATATGTGTGTGCAGAAATTCAAAATATTTGTTGCTTACTTTTGGGCTGCTGATCTTAAGCAAAAATCTTTTTATCTAACGATTGGCATTCAAGGATTTCCAGGATTTCACCGAAAAAAACACTTCATTTTTTTGCAAGGGGGTAGGTAGGTCAGCAAAAAGGATCTAAAATCACAAGATCGCCTTTAACTCGGTCATTTCAAGGACGATTTTGATGTCCTTTAGCAAAAAGATAGGACTTATCCTGTTAAACGCGGATATATAACCCAAAGGTCAAATATCCTTACAGGAGCTGAGAAATAAGGACCTTTCTGTATACAGAAAATTACCGATATCTCGGCTGTATCCTTGCGTATCCTGACGGGTCCTGTGTCAGACAACTTGGCATTATCAGGGCTACCAACTGGCCAAAGGACATCAAATTCGTCCTTGTAGTTCCCAAGATATTGAGTATTTTGTATTTTGAGCACGATTCCTTTCGCCCTCGGACTGAAAATTTACAAGTCGATGGTCCTTAGATGACCCCATAATCCTTGAATGCCAATCGATAGAGTAGGTCCTTACGACCCTAACGCACAAGGTCCTTTTAAAATCTGCAAGGATATGGCTGAATGGGAGCTACTAGAAAACCGTTCCATATGTGTGTGCAGAAATTCAAAATATTTGTTGCTTACTTTTGGGCTGCTGATCTTAAGCCACAAAATCTTGCGGCAACCTTTTAGCAATAGCTCGGCCAAATCCTTAAGGATTTCAAAAACCCAGACATTGCTGTACTCGTAGGAATCAGGACTAACGATTGGCATTCAAGGATTTCCAGGATTTTACCGAAAAAAACACTTCATTTTTTTGCAAGGGGGTAGGTAGGTCAGCAAAAAGGATCTAAAATCACAAGATCGCCTTTAACTCGGTCATTTCAAGGACGATTTTGATGTCCTTTAGCAAAAAGATAGGACTTATCCTGTTAAACGCGGATATATAACCCAAAGGTCAAATATCCTTACAGGAGCTGAGAAATAAGGACCTTTCTGTATACAGAAAATTAGCGATATCTCGGCCGTATCCTTGCGTATCCTGACGAGTCCTGTGTCAGACAACTTGGCATTATCAGGGCTACCAACTGGCCAAAGGACATCAAATTCGTCTTTGTAGTTCCCAAGATATTGAGTATTTTGTATTTTGAGCACGATTCCTTTCGCCCTCGGACTGAAAATTTACAAGTCGATGGTCCTTAGATGACCCCATAATCCTTGAATGCCAATCGATAGATTAGGTCCTTACGACCCTAACGCACAAGGTCCTTTTAAAATCTGCAAGGATATGGCTGAATGGGAGCTACTAGAAAACCGTTCCATATGTGTGTGCAGAAATTCAAAATATTTGTTGCTTACTTTTGGGCTGCTGATCTTAAGCCTAACGATTGGCATTCAAGGATTTCCAGGATTTTACCAAAAAAAACACTTCATTTTTTTGCAAGGGGGTAGGTAGGTCAGCAAAAAGGATCTAAAATCACAAGATCGCCTTCAACTCGGTCATTTCAAGGACGATTTTGATGTCCTTTAGCAAAAAGATAGGACTTATCCTGTTAAACGCGGATATATAACCCAAAGGTCAAATATCCTTACAGGATCTGAGAAATAAGGACCTTTCTGTATACAGAAAATTACCGATATCTCGGCTGTATCCTTGCGTATCCTGACGGGTCCTGTGTCAGACAACTTGGCATTATCAGGGCTACCAACTGGCCAAAGGACATCAAATTCGTCTCTGTAGTTCCCAAGATATTGAGTATTTTGTATTTTGAGCACGATTCCTTTCGCCCTCGGACTGAAAATTTACAAGTCGATGGTCCTTAGATGACCCCATAATCCTCGAATGCCAATCGATAGAGTAGGTCCTTACGACCCTAACGCACAAGGTCCTTTTAAAATCTGCAAGGATATGGCTGAATGGGAGCTACTAGAAAACCCTTCCATATGTGTGTGCAGAAATTCAAAATATTTGTTGCTTACTTTTGGGCTGCTGATCTTAAGCCACAAAATCTTGCGGCAACCTTTTAGCAATAGCTCGGCCAAATCCTTAAGGATTTCAAAAACCCAGACATTGCTGTACTCGTAGGAATCAGGACTAACGATTGGCATTCAAGGATTTCACCGAAAAATACACTTTTGGGCTGCTGATCTTAAGCCACAAAATCTTGCGGCATCCTTTTAGCAATAGCTCGGCCAAGCCCTTAAGGATTTCAAAAACCCAGACATTTCTGTACTCGTAGGAATCAGGACAAACGATTGGCATTCAAGGATTTCCAGGATTTTACCGAAAAAAACACTTCATTTTTTTGCAAGGGGGTAGGTAGGTCAGCAAAAAGGATCTAAAATCACAAGATCGCCTTTAACTCGGTCATTTCAAGGACGATTTTGATGTCCTTTAGCAAAAAGATAGGACTTATCCTGTTAAACGCGGATATATAACCCAAAGGTCAAATATCCTTACAGGAGCTGAGAAATAAGGACCTTTCTGTATACAGAAAATTAGCGATATCTCGGCCGTATCCTTGCGTATCCTGACGAGTCCTGTGTCAGACAACTTGGCATTATCAGGGCTACCAACTGGCCAAAGGACATCAAATTCGTCTTTGTAGTTCCCAAGATATTGAGTATTTTGTATTTTGAGCACGATTCCTTTCGCCCTCGGACTGAAAATTTACAAGTCGATGGTCCTTAGATGACCCCATAATCCTTGAATGCCAATCGATAGATTAGGTCCTTACGACCCTAACGCACAAGGTCCTTTTAAAATCTGCAAGGATATGGCTGAATGGGAGCTACTAGAAAACCGTTCCATATGTGTGTGCAGAAATTCAAAATATTTGTTGCTTACTTTTGGGCTGCTGATCTTAAGCCTAACGATTGGCATTCAAGGATTTCCAGGATTTTACCGAAAAAAACACTTCATTTTTTTGCAAGGGGGTAGGTAGGTCAGCAAAAAGGATCTAAAATCACAAGATCGCCTGTAACTCGGTCATTTCAAGGACGATTTTGATGTCCTTTAGCAAAAAGATAGGACTTATCCTGTTAAACGCGGATATATAACCCAAAGGTCAAATATCCTTACAGGATCTGAGAAATAAGGACCTTTCTGTATACAGAAAATTACCGATATCTCGGCCGTATCCTTGCGTATCCTGACGGGTCCTGTGTCAGACAACTTGGCATTATCAGGGCTACCAACTGGCCAAAGGACATCAAATTCGTCCTTGTAGTTCCCAAGATATTGAGTATTTTGTATTTTGAGCACGATTCCTTTCGCCCTCGGACTGAAAATTTACAAGTCGATGGTCCTTAGATGACCCCATAATCCTTGAATGCCAATCGATAGAGTAGGTCCTTACGACCCTAACGCACAAGGTCCTTTTAAAATCTGCAAGGATATGGCTGAATGGGAGCTACTAGAAAACCCTTCCATATGTGTGTGCAGAAATTCAAAATATTTGTTGCTTACTTTTGGGCTGCTGATCTTAAGCAAAAATCTCCTAACGATTGGCATTCAAGGATTTCCAGGATTTCACCGAAAAAAACACTTCATTTTTTTGCAAGGGGTAGGTCAGCAAAAAGGATCTAAAATCACAAGATCGCCTGTAACTCGGTCATTTCAAGGACGATTTTGATGTCCTTTGGCAAAAAGATAGGACTTATCCTGTTAAGCCCGGATATATAACCCAAAGGTCAAATATCCTTACAGGATCTGAGAAATAAGGACCTTTCTGTATACAGAAAATTACCGATATCTCGGCCGTATCCTTGCGTATCCTGACGAGTCCTGTGTCAGACAACTTGGCATTATCAGGGCTACCAACTGGCCAAAGGACATCAAATTCGTCTTTGTAGTTCCCAAGATATTGAGTATTGTGTATTTTTAGCACGATTCCTTTCGCCCTCGGACTGAAAATTTACAAGTCGATGGTCCTTAGATGACCCCATAATCCTCGAATGCCAATCGATAGAGTAGGTCCTTACGACCCTAACGCACAAGGTCCTTTTAAAATCTGCAAGGATATGGCTGAATGGGAGCTACTAGAAAACCGTTCCATATGTGTGTGCAGAAATTCAAAATATTTGTTGCTTACTTTTGGGCTGCTGATCTTAAGCCTAACGATTGGCATTCAAGGATTTCCAGGATTTCACCGAAAAAAACACTTCATTTTTTTGCAAGGGGGTAGGTCAGCAAAAAGGATCTAAAATCACAAGATCGCCTGTAACTCGGTCATTTCAAGGACGATTTTGATGTCCTTTGGCAAAAAGATAGGACTTATCCTGTTAAACGCGGATATATAACCCAAAGGTCAAATATCCTTACAGGATAAGGACTTTTCTGTATACAGAAAATTAGCGATATCTCGGCCGTATCCTTGCGTATCCTGACGAGTCCTGTGTCAGACAACTTGGCATTATCAGGGCTACCAACTGGCCAAAGGACATCAAATTCGTCCTTGTAGTTCCCAAGATATTGAGTATTTTGTATTTTGAGCACGATTCCTTTCGCCCTCGGACTGAAAATTTACAAGTCGATGGTCCTTAGATGACCCCATAATCCTTGAATGCCAATCGATAGAGTAGGTCCTTACGACCCTAACGCACAAGGTCCTTTTAAAATCTGCAAGGATATGGCTGAATGGGAGCTACTAGAAAACCGTTCCATATGTGTGTGCAGAAATTCAAAATATTTGTTGCTTACTTTTGGGCTGCTGATCTTAAGCCACAAAATCTTGCGGCAACCTTTTAGCAATAGCTCGGCCAAATCCTTAAGGATTTCAAAAACCCAGACATTGCTGTACTCGTAGGAATCAGGACTAACGATTGGCATTCAAGGATTTCACCGAAAAATACACTTTTGGGCTGCTGATCTTAAGCCACAAAATCTTGCGGCATCCTTTTAGCAATAGCTCGGCCAAGCCCTTAAGGATTTCAAAAACCCAGACATTTCTGTACTCGTAGGAATCAGGACTAACGATTGGCATTCAAGGATTTCCAGGATTTTACCGAAAAAAACACTTCATTTTTTTGCAAGGGGGTAGGTAGGTCAGCAAAAAGGATCTAAAATCACAAGATCGCCTTTAACTCGGTCATTTCAAGGACGATTTTGATGTCCTTTAGCAAAAAGATAGGACTTATCCTGTTAAACGCGGATATATAACCCAAAGGTCAAATATCCTTACAGGAGCTGAGAAATAAGGACCTTTCTGTATACAGAAAATTAGCGATATCTCGGCCGTATCCTTGCGTATCCTGACGAGTCCTGTGTCAGACAACTTGGCATTATCAGGGCTACCAACTGGCCAAAGGACATCAAATTCGTCTTTGTAGTTCCCAAGATATTGAGTATTTTGTATTTTGAGCACGATTCCTTTCGCCCTCGGACTGAAAATTTACAAGTCGATGGTCCTTAGATGACCCCATAATCCTTGAATGCCAATCGATAGATTAGGTCCTTACGACCCTAACGCACAAGGTCCTTTTAAAATCTGCAAGGATATGGCTGAATGGGAGCTACTAGAAAACCGTTCCATATGTGTGTGCAGAAATTCAAAATATTTGTTGCTTACTTTTGGGCTGCTGATCTTAAGCCTAACGATTGGCATTCAAGGATTTCCAGGATTTTACCAAAAAAAACACTTCATTTTTTTGCAAGGGGGTAGGTAGGTCAGCAAAAAGGATCTAAAATCACAAGATCGCCTTTAACTCGGTCATTTCAAGGACGATTTTGATGTCCTTTAGCAAAAAGATAGGACTTATCCTGTTAAACGCGGATATATAACCCAAAGGTCAAATATCCTTACAGGATCTGAGAAATAAGGACCTTTCTGTATACAGAAAATTACCGATATCTCGGCCGTATCCTTGCGTATCCTGACGGGTCCTGTGTCAGACAACTTGGCATTATCAGGGCTACCAACTGGCCAAAGGACATCAAATTCGTCCCTGTAGTTCCCAAGATATTGAGTATTTTGTATTTTGAGCACGATTCCTTTCGCCCTCGGACTGAAAATTTACAAGTCGATGGTCCTTAGATGACCCCATAATCCTCGAATGCCAATCGATAGAGTAGGTCCTTACGACCCTAACGCACAAGGTCCTTTTAAAATCTGCAAGGATATGGCTGAATGGGAGCTACTAGAAAACCCTTCCATATGTGTGTGCAGAAATTCAAAATATTTGTTGCTTACTTTTGGGCTGCTGATCTTAAGCCACAAAATCTTGCGGCAACCTTTTAGCAATAGCTCGGCCAAATCCTTAAGGATTTCAAAAACCCAGACATTGCTGTACTCGTAGGAATCAGGACTAACGATTGGCATTCAAGGATTTCACCGAAAAATACACTTTTGGGCTGCTGATCTTAAGCCACAAAATCTTGCGGCATCCTTTTAGCAATAGCTCGGCCAAGCCCTTAAGGATTTCAAAAACCCAGACATTTCTGTACTCGTAGGAATCAGGACTAACGATTGGCATTCAAGGATTTCCAGGATTTTACCGAAAAAAACACTTCATTTTTTTGCAAGGGGGTAGGTAGGTCAGCAAAAAGGATCTAAAATCACAAGATCGCCTTTAACTCGGTCATTTCAAGGACGATTTTGATGTCCTTTAGCAAAAAGATAGGACTTATCCTGTTAAACGCGGATATATAACCCAAAGGTCAAATATCCTTACAGGAGCTGAGAAATAAGGACCTTTCTGTATACAGAAAATTAGCGATATCTCGGCCGTATCCTTGCGTATCCTGACGAGTCCTGTGTCAGACAACTTGGCATTATCAGGGCTACCAACTGGCCAAAGGACATCAAATTCGTCTTTGTAGTTCCCAAGATATTGAGTATTTTGTATTTTGAGCACGATTCCTTTCGCCCTCGGACTGAAAATTTACAAGTCGATGGTCCTTAGATGACCCCATAATCCTTGAATGCCAATCGATAGATTAGGTCCTTACGACCCTAACGCACAAGGTCCTTTTAAAATCTGCAAGGATATGGCTGAATGGGAGCTACTAGAAAACCGTTCCATATGTGTGTGCAGAAATTCAAAATATTTGTTGCTTACTTTTGGGCTGCTGATCTTAAGCACTAACGATTGGCATTCAAGGATTTCCAGGATTTTACCGAAAAAAACACTTCATTTTTTTGCAAGGGGGTAGGTAGGTCAGCAAAAAGGATCTAAAATCACAAGATCGCCTTTAACTCGGTCATTTCAAGGACGATTTTGATGTCCTTTAGCAAAAAGATAGGACTTATCCTGTTAAACGCGGATATATAACCCAAAGGTCAAATATCCTTACAGGATCTGAGAAATAAGGACCTTTCTGTATACAGAAAATTACCGATATCTCGGCTGTATCCTTGCGTATCCTGACGGGTCCTGTGTCAGACAACTTGGCATTATCAGGGCTACCAACTGGCCAAAGGACATCAAATTCGTCTCTGTAGTTCCCAAGATATTGAGTATTTTGTATTTTGAGCACGATTCCTTTCGCCCTCGGACTGAAAATTTACAAGTCGATGGTCCTTAGATGACCCCATAATCCTCGAATGCCAATCGATAGAGTAGGTCCTTACGACCCTAACGCACAAGGTCCTTTTAAAATCTGCAAGGATATGGCTGAATGGGAGCTACTAGAAAACCCTTCCATATGTGTGTGCAGAAATTCAAAATATTTGTTGCTTACTTTTGGGCTGCTAATCTTAAGCCTAACGATTGGCATTCAAGGATTTCCAGGATTTCACCGAAAAAAACACTTCATTTTTTTGCAAGGGGTAGGTCAGCAAAAAGGATCTAAAATCACAAGATCGCCTGTAACTCGGTCATTTCAAGGACGATTTTGATGTCCTTTGGCAAAAAGATAGGACTTATCCTGTTAAGCCCGGATATATAACCCAAGGGTCAAATATCCTTACAGGATCTGAGAAATACGGACTTTTCTGTATACAGAAAATTACCGATATCTCGGCTGTATCCTTGCGTATCCTGACGGGTCCTGTGTCAGACAACTTGGCATTATCAGGGCTACCAACTGGCCAAAGGACATCAAATTCGTCTCTGTAGTTCCCAAGATATTGAGTATTTTGTATTTTGAGCACGATTCCTTTCGCCCTCGGACTGAAAATTTACAAGTCGATGGTCCTTAGATGACCCCATAATCCTCGAATGCCAATCGATAGAGTAGGTCCTTACGACCCTAACGCACAAGGTCCTTTTAAAATCTGCAAGGATATGGCTGAATGGGAGCTACTAGAAAACCCTTCCATATGTGTGTGCAGAAATTCAAAATATTTGTTGCTTACTTTTGGGCTGCTAATCTTAAGCCTAACGATTGGCATTCAAGGATTTCCAGGATTTCACCGAAAAAAACACTTCATTTTTTTGCAAGGGGTAGGTCAGCAAAAAGGATCTAAAATCACAAGATCGCCTGTAACTCGGTCATTTCAAGGACGATTTTGATGTCCTTTGGCAAAAAGATAGGACTTATCCTGTTAAGCCCGGATATATAACCCAAAGGTCAAATATCCTTACAGGATCTGAGAAATACGGACTTTTCTGTATACATAAAATTAGCGATATCTCGGCCGTATCCTTGCGTATCCTGACGAGTCCTGTGTCAGTCAACTTGGCATTATCAGGGCTACCAACTGGCCAAAGGACATCAAATTCGTCCTTGTAGTTCCCAAGATATTGAGTATTTTGTATTTTGAGCACGATTCCTTTCGCCCTAGGACTGAAAATTTACAAGACGATGGTCCTTAGATGACCCCATAATCCTTGAATGCCAATCGATAGAGTAGGTCCTTACGACCCTAACGCACAAGGTCCTTTTAAAATCTGCAAGGATATGGCTGAATGGGAGCTACTAGAAAACCGTTCCATATGTGTGTGCAGAAATTCAAAATATTTGTTGCTTACTTTTGGGCTGCTGATCTTAAGCCACAAAATCTTGCGGCAACCTTTTAGCAATAGCTCGGCCAAATCCTTAAGGATTTCAAAAACCCAGACATTGCTGTACTCGTACGAATCAGGACTAACGATTGGCATTCAAGGATTTCACCGAAAAATACACTTTTGGGCTGCTGATCTTAAGCCACAAAATCTTGCGGCATCCTTTTAGCAATAGCTCGGCCAAGCCCTTAAGGATTTCAAAAACCCAGACATTTCTGTACTCGTAGGAATCAGGACTAACGATTGGCATTCAAGGATTTCCAGGATTTTACCGAAAAAAACACTTCATTTTTTTGCAAGGGGGTAGGTAGGTCAGCAAAAAGGATCTAAAATCACAAGATCGCCTTTAACTCGGTCATTTCAAGGACGATTTTGATGTCCTTTAGCAAAAAGATAGGACTTATCCTGTTAAACGCGGATATATAACCCAAAGGTCAAATATCCTTACAGGAGCTGAGAAATAAGGACCTTTCTGTATACAGAAAATTAGCGATATCTCGGCCGTATCCTTGCGTATCCTGACGAGTCCTGTGTCAGACAACTTGGCATTATCAGGGCTACCAACTGGCCAAAGGACATCAAATTCGTCTTTGTAGTTCCCAAGATATTGAGTATTTTGTATTTTGAGCACGATTCCTTTCGCCCTCGGACTGAAAATTTACAAGTCGATGGTCCTTAGATGACCCCATAATCCTTGAATGCCAATCGATAGATTAGGTCCTTACGACCCTAACGCACAAGGTCCTTTTAAAATCTGCAAGGATATGGCTGAATGGGAGCTACTAGAAAACCGTTCCATATGTGTGTGCAGAAATTCAAAATATTTGTTGCTTACTTTTGGGCTGCTGATCTTAAGCACAAAATCTTGACTTTATATCTAACGATTGGCATTCAAGGATTTCCAGGATTTTACCAAAAAAAACACTTCATTTTTTTGCAAGGGGGTAGGTAGGTCAGCAAAAAGGATCTAAAATCACAAGATCGCCTGTAACTCGGTCATTTCAAGGACGATTTTGATGTCCTTTAGCAAAAAGATAGGACTTATCCTGTTAAACGCGGATATATAACCCAAAGGTCAAATATCCTTACAGGATCTGAGAAATAAGGACCTTTCTGTATACAGAAAATTACCGATATCTCGGCCGTATCCTTGCGTATCCTGACGGGTCCTGTGTCAGACAACTTGGCATTATCAGGGCTACCAACTGGCCAAAGGACATCAAATTCGTCCTTGTAGTTCCCAAGATATTGAGTATTTTGTATTTTGAGCACGATTCCTTTCGCCCTCGGACTGAAAATTTACAAGTCGATGGTCCTTAGATGACCCCATAATCCTTGAATGCCAATCGATAGAGTAGGTCCTTACGACCCTAACGCACAAGGTCCTTTTAAAATCTGCAAGGATATGGCTGAATGGGAGCTACTAGAAAACCGTTCCATATGTGTGTGCAGAAATTCAAAATATTTGTTGCTTACTTTTGGGCTGCTGATCTTAAGCCACAAAATCTTGCGGCATCCTTTTAGCAATAGCTCGGCCAAATCCTTAAGGATTTCAAAAACCCAGACATTGCTGTACTCGTACGAATCAGGACTAACGATTGGCATTCAAGGATTTCACAGAAAAAAACACTTTTGGGCTGCTGATCTTAAGCCACAAAATCTTGCGGCATCCTTTTAGCAATAGCTCGGCCAAGCCCTTAAGGATTTCAAAAACCCAGACATTTCTGTACTCGTAGGAATCAGGACTAACGATTGGCATTCAAGGATTTCCAGGATTTTACCGAAAAAAACACTTCATTTTTTTGCAAGGGGGTAGGTAGGTCAGCAAAAAGGATCTAAAATCACAAGATCGCCTTTAACTCGGTCATTTCAAGGACGATTTTGATGTCCTTTAGCAAAAAGATAGGACTTATCCTGTTAAACGCGGATATATAACCCAAAGGTCAAATATCCTTGCAGGAGCTGAGAAATAAGGACCTTTCTGTATACAGAAAATTAGCGATATCTCGGCCGTATCCTTGCGTATCCTGACGAGTCCTGTGTCAGACAACTTGGCATTATCAGGGCTACCAACTGGCCAAAGGACATCAAATTCGTCCTTGTAGTTCCCAAGATATTGAGTATTTTGTATTTTGAGCACGATTCCTTTCGCCCTCGGACTGAAAATTTACAAGTCGATGGTCCTTAGATGACCCCATAATCCTTGAATGCCAATCGATAGATTAGGTCCTTACGACCCTAACGCACAAGGTCCTTTTAAAATCTGCAAGGATATGGCTGAATGGGAGCTACTAGAAAACCCTTCCATATGTGTGTGCAGAAATTCAAAATATTTGTTGCTTACTTTTGGGCTGCTGATCTTAAGCAAAAATCTTGACTTTCTAACGATTGGCATTCAAGGATTTCCAGGATTTTACCGAAAAAAACACTTCATTTTTTTGCAAGGGGGTAGGTAGGTCAGCAAAAAGGATCTAAAATCACAAGATCGCCTGTAACTCGGTCATTTCAAGGACGATTTTGATGTCCTTTAGCAAAAAGATAGGACTTATCCTGTTAAACGCGGATATATAACCCAAAGGTCAAATATCCTTACAGGAGCTGAGAAATAAGGACCTTTCTGTATACAGAAAATTACCGATATCTCGGCCGTATCCTTGCGTATCCTGACGAGTCCTGTGTCAGACAACTTGGCATTATCAGGGCTACCAACTGGCCAAAGGACATCAAATTCGTCCTTGTAGTTCCCAAGATATTGAGTATTTTGTATTTTTAGCACGATTCCTTTCGCCCTCGGACTGAAAATTTACAAGTCGATGGTCCTTAGATGACCCCATAATCCTCGAATGCCAATCGATAGAGTAGGTCCTTACGACCCTAACGCACAAGGTCCTTTTAAAATCTGCAAGGATATGGCTGAATGGGAGCTACTAGAAAACCCTTCCATATGTGTGTGCAGAAATTCAAAATATTTGTTGCTTACTTTTGGGCTGCTGATCTTAAGCCACAAAATCTTGCGGCATCCTTTTAGCAATAGCTCGGCCAAATCCTTAAGGATTTCAAAAACCCAGACATTGCTGTACTCGTACGAATCAGGACTAACGATTGGCATTCAAGGATTTCACCGAAAAATACACTTTTGGGCTGCTGATCTTAAGCCACAAAATCTTGCGGCATCCTTTTAGCAATAGCTCGGCCAAGCCCTTAAGGATTTCAAAAACCCAGACATTTCTGTACTCGTAGGAATCAGGACAAACGATTGGCATTCAAGGATTTCCAGGATTTTACCGAAAAAAACACTTCATTTTTTTGCAAGGGGGTAGGTAGGTCAGCAAAAAGGATCTAAAATCACAAGATCGCCTTTAACTCGGTCATTTCAAGGACGATTTTGATGTCCTTTAGCAAAAAGATAGGACTTATCCTGTTAAACGCGGATATATAACCCAAAGGTCAAATATCCTTACAGGAGCTGAGAAATAAGGACCTTTCTGTATACAGAAAATTAGCGATATCTCGGCCGTATCCTTGCGTATCCTGACGAGTCCTGTGTCAGACAACTTGGCATTATCAGGGCTACCAACTGGCCAAAGGACATCAAATTCGTCCTTGTAGTTCCCAAGATATTGAGTATTTTGTATTTTGAGCACGATTCCTTTCGCCCTCGGACTGAAAATTTACAAGTCGATGGTCCTTAGATGACCCCATAATCCTTGAATGCCAATCGATAGAGTAGGTCCTTACGACCCTAACGCACAAGGTCCTTTTAAAATCTGCAAGGATATGGCTGAATGGGAGCTACTAGAAAACCGTTCCATATGTGTGTGCAGAAATTCAAAATATTTGTTGCTTACTTTTGGGCTGCTGATCTTAAGCAACTAACGATTGGCATTCAAGGATTTCCAGGATTTCACCGAAAAAAACACTTCATTTTTTTGCAAGGGGTAGGTCAGCAAAAAGGATCTAAAATCACAAGATCGCCTGTAACTCGGTCATTTCAAGGACGATTTTGATGTCCTTTGGCAAAAAGATAGGACTTATCCTGTTAAGCCCGGATATATAACCCAAAGGTCAAATATCCTTACAGGATCTGAGAAATAAGGACTTTTCTGTATACAGAAAATTAGCGATATCTCGGCCGTATCCTTGCGTATCCTGACGAGTCCTGTGTCAGACAACTTGGCATTATCAGGGCTACCAACTGGCCAAAGGACATCAAATTCGTCCTTGTAGTTCCCAAGATATTGAGTATTTTGTATTTTGAGCACGATTCCTTTCGCCCTAGGACTGAAAATTTACAAGACGATGGTCCTTAGATGACCCCATAATCCTTGAATGCCAATCGATAGAGTAGGTCCTTACGACCCTAACGCACAAGGTCCTTTTAAAATCTGCAAGGATATGGCTGAATGGGAGCTACTAGAAAACCGTTCCATATGTGTGTGCAGAAATTCAAAATATTTGTTGCTTACTTTTGGGCTGCTGATCTTAAGCCACAAAATCTTGCGGCAACCTTTTAGCAATAGCTCGGCCAAATCCTTAAGGATTTCAAAAACCCAGACATTGCTGTACTCGTAGGAATCAGGACTAACGATTGGCATTCAAGGATTTCACCGAAAAAAAACTTTTGGGCTGCTGATCTTAAGCCACAATATCTTGCGGCATCCTTTTAGCAATAGCTCGGCCAAGCCCTTAAGGATTTCAAAAACCCAGACATTTCTGTACTCGTAGGAATCAGGACTAACGATTGGCATTCAAGGATTTCCAGGATTTTACCGAAAAAAACACTTCATTTTTTTGCAAGGGGGTAGGTAGGTCAGCAAAAAGGATCTAAAATCACAAGATCGCCTTTAACTCGGTCATTTCAAGGACGATTTTGATGTCCTTTAGCAAAAAGATAGGACTTATCCTGTTAAACGCGGATATATAACCCAAAGGTCAAATATCCTTACAGGAGCTGAGAAATAAGGACCTTTCTGTATACAGAAAATTAGCGATATCTCGGCCGTATCCTTGCGTATCCTGACGAGTCCTGTGTCAGACAACTTGGCATTATCAGGGCTACCAACTGGCCAAAGGACATCAAATTCGTCCTTGTAGTTCCCAAGATATTGAGTATTTTGTATTTTGAGCACGATTCCTTTCGCCCTCGGACTGAAAATTTACAAGTCGATGGTCCTTAGATGACCCCATAATCCTTGAATGCCAATCGATAGATTAGGTCCTTACGACCCTAACGCACAAGGTCCTTTTAAAATCTGCAAGGATATGGCTGAATGGGAGCTACTAGAAAACCGTTCCATATGTGTGTGCAGAAATTCAAAATATTTGTTGCTTACTTTTGGGCTGCTGATCTTAAGCCACAAAATCTTGCGGCATCCTTTTAGCAATAGCTCGGCCAAACCCTTAAGGATTTCAAAAACCCAGACATTTCTGTACTCGTAGGAATCAGGACTAACGATTGGCATTCAAGGATTTCACCGAAAAAAACACTTTTGGGCTGCTGATCTTAAGCCACAAAATCTTGCGGCATCCTTTTAGCAATAGCTCGGCCAAGCCCTTAAGGATTTCAAAAACCCAGACATTTCTGTACTCGTAGGAATCAGGACTAACGATTGGCATTCAAGGATTTCCAGGATTTTACCGAAAAAAACACTTCATTTTTTTGCAAGGGGGTAGGTAGGTCAGCAAAAAGGATCTAAAATCACAAGATCGCCTTTAACTCGGTCATTTCAAGGACGATTTTGATGTCCTTTAGCAAAAAGATAGGACTTATCCTGTTAAACGCGGATATATAACCCAAAGGTCAAATATCCTTACAGGAGCTGAGAAATAAGGACCTTTCTGTATACAGAAAATTAGCGATGTCTCGGCCGTATCCTTGCGTATCCTGACGAGTCCTGTGTCAGACAACTTGGCATTATCAGGGCTACCAACTGGCCAAAGGACATCAAATTCGTCCTTGTAGTTCCCAAGATATTGAGTATTTTGTATTTTGAGCACGATTCCTTTCGCCCTCGGACTGAAAATTTACAAGTCGATGGTCCTTAGATGACCCCATAATCCTTGAATGCCAATCGATAGATTAGGTCCTTACGACCCTAACGCACAAGGTCCTTTTAAAATCTGCAAGGATATGGCTGAATGGGAGCTACTAGAAAACCGTTCCATATGTGTGTGCAGAAATTCAAAATATTTGTTGCTTACTTTTGGGCTGCTGATCTTAAGCCACAAAATCTTGCGGCATCCTTTTAGCAATAGCTCGGCCAAATCCTTAAGGATTTCAAAAACCCAGACATTGCTGTACTCGTAGGAATCAGGACTAACGATTGGCATTCAAGGATTTCACCGAAAAAAACACTTTTGGGCTGCTGATCTTAAGCCACAAAATCTTGCGGCATCCTTTTAGCAATAGCTCGGCCAAGCCCTTAAGGATTTCAAAAACCCAGACATTTCTGTACTCGTAGGAATCAGGACAAACGATTGGCATTCAAGGATTTCCAGGATTTTACCGAAAAAAACACTTCATTTTTTTGCAAGGGGGTAGGTAGGTCAGCAAAAAGGATCTAAAATCACAAGATCGCCTTTAACTCGGTCATTTCAAGGACGATTTTGATGTCCTTTAGCAAAAAGATAGGACTTATCCTGTTAAACGCGGATATATAACCCAAAGGTCAAATATCCTTACAGGAGCTGAGAAATAAGGACCTTTCTGTATACAGAAAATTAGCGATGTCTCGGCCGTATCCTTGCGTATCCTGACGGGTCCTGTGTCAGACAACTTGGCATTATCAGGGCTACCAACTGGCCAAAGGACATCAAATTCGTCCTTGTAGTTCCCAAGATATTGAGTATTGTGTATTTTTAGCACGATTCCTTTCGCCCTCGGACTGAAAATTTACAAGTCGATGGTCCTTAGATGACCCCATAATCCTTGAATGCCAATCGATAGATTAGGTCCTTACGACCCTAACGCACAAGGTCCTTTTAAAATCTGCAAGGATATGGCTGAATGGGAGCTACTAGAAAACCGTTCCATATGTGTGTGCAGAAATTCAAAATATTTGTTGCTTACTTTTGGGCTGCTGATCTTAAGCAACTAACGATTGGCATTCAAGGATTTCCAGGATTTTACCGAAAAAAACACTTCATTTTTTTGCAAGGGGGTAGGTAGGTCAGCAAAAAGGATTTAAAATCACAAGATCGCCTGTAACTCGGTCATTTCAAGGACGATTTTGATGTCCTTTAGCAAAAAGATAGGACTTATCCTGTTAAACGCGGATATATAACCCAAAGGTCAAATATCCTTACAGCAGCTGAGAAATAAGGACCTTTCTGTATACAGAAAATTACCGATATCTCGGCCGTATCCTTGCGTATCCTGACGGGTCCTGTGTCAGACAACTTGGCATTATCAGGGCTACCAACTGGCCAAAGGACATCAAATTCGTCCTTGTAGTTCCCAAGATATTGAGTATTGTGTATTTTTAGCACGATTCCTTTCGCCCTCGGACTGAAAATTTACAAGTCGATGGTCCTTAGATGACCCCATAATCCTTGAATGCCAATCGATAGAGTAGGTCCTTACGACCCTAACGCACAAGGTCCTTTTAAAATCTGCAAGGATATGGCTGAATGGGAGCTACTAGAAAACCGTTCCATATGTGTGTGCAGAAATTCAAAATATTTGTTGCTTACTTTTGGGCTGCTGATCTTAAGCCACAAAATCTTGCGGCAACCTTTTAGCAATAGCTCGGCCAAATCCTTAAGGATTTCAAAAACCCAGACATTGCTGTACTCGTAGGAATCAGGACTAACGATTGGCATTCAAGGATTTCACCGAAAAAAACACTTTTGGGCTGCTGATCTTAAGCCACAAAATCTTGCGGCATCCTTTTAGCAATAGCTCGGCCAAGCCCTTAAGGATTTCAAAAACCCAGACATTTCTGTACTCGTAGGAATCAGGACAAACGATTGGCATTCAAGGATTTCCAGGATTTTACCGAAAAAAACACTTCATTTTTTTGCAAGGGGGTAGGTAGGTCAGCAAAAAGGATCTAAAATCACAAGATCGCCTTTAACTCGGTCATTTCAAGGACGATTTTGATGTCCTTTAGCAAAAAGATAGGACTTATCCTGTTAAACGCGGATATATAACCCAAAGGTCAAATATCCTTACAGGAGCTGAGAAATAAGGACCTTTCTGTATACAGAAAATTAGCGATATCTCGGCCGTATCCTTGCGTATCCTGACGAGTCCTGTGTCAGACAACTTGGCATTATCAGGGCTACCAACTGGCCAAAGGACATCAAATTCGTCCTTGTAGTTCCCAAGATATTGAGTATTTTGTATTTTGAGCACGATTCCTTTCGCCCTCGGACTGAAAACTTACAAGTCGATGGTCCTTAGATGACCCCATAATCCTTGAATGCCAATCGATAGATTAGGT
>JBAMCL010000478.1:0-21504 GCA_037075165.1 Hirtodrosophila histrioides
TGTATCTATGTAAATGTATTTGGAGATCAAAATATATTAATTTGGTAAAGAGTTATTCTTGATCAAAGTTTAAACTTTGGAAGTTAATTTTGTTTTATTATAATATAATTTTGTAATAAAATTTTGGCAACATATAGATATTAATATTCTGAACATATTTGGTTAGATAGATTTTTTTATAACAATTAAATTAAAAGATTATAATGTCCCAAAGTTGAAACTTTGATCTCATTTTTCTTTTGTATTTAATTGTAATTTAAAATTCTACCTAACGTAATATATAGACATAATGTATATCTATGTAAATGTATATAGAGATCAAAATATATTAATATAGTAAAGAGTTATTCTTGATCAAAGTTGAAACTTTGGAAGTTAATTTTGTTTTATAATTATATAATTTTGTAATAAACTTTTTGCATTTAATAGACATTAACATTCTGAACATATTTGGTTAGATAAATTTTTTTATATCAATTATAATAAAGAATTATTTGAGATTAAAATTAAAACTTTGATCTCATTTTTTGTTTTAATTTAATTGTAATTTAAAATTTCATCCAACGTAATATGTTAATGTAATGTATGTTAATGTAAATGTACATTGTGATCAAAATATATTAATATGGTAAAGAGTTATTCTTTGTCAAAGTTGAAACTTTGAATCTTAATTTTGTTTTATTATAATATAATTTTATATTAAAACATTCGCAACATATAGATATTAACATTGTGAACATATTTGGTTAGATAGAATTTTTTATATCAATTATAATAAAGAATTATAATGTGTCAAAGTTGAAACTTTGATCCCATTTATCTCTTGATTCCATTTACATTAAATGTTATAACATAATGCAAAATGTAGATACACATTAGTTCTATCCATAGCGGGTAAATGATACTAAACATATAAAATGTAAATATACATTTATATCGAAAAAGCGATCTACGCGAGATACGGGTTTTTTGCATTTTTGACAATGTTAATTAATTTATTACATATGATTCATCATTTCCCAATATAGATATAATATGTATCTATGTTATATTATATGTATACAAATATCTATAAGTAGATAGAAGAGAAAATTTGGAAAGAAGGTTTTGCATCATGTTGGTCAAAATTGTCGTTAGTAAAATTTTTATTAAATTTAACAATGTTTCACAAATAAAGACAAATTGTGAATTGTAAAATGTCATGTCAAAAATATATTTTTATATTTATATTGGAGATTAAATTGAGGTACAAAGTACTGTTTTTAGTATTGTAAATAACTTACGTGTATAAATATAATAATGATTCAGTGTAGAATTGTATAATAGAGGTATATATTGGGTATAATCTCTGTAGATTAGGATAAAAGTTAGTATGTAAATTTGTTCAAAAAATGGAAAAATGTGTCTTTTTTTGCACTTTTCAAAGCAAGCTCCGCCAGCCACGTAGAAACAACATAATTTTAAAATTTATATAAAAATTTTGTAAATTAAAATTTTCAAAAAATGAACAAAATTTTAAAATTATGTCATTTCTACGTGGCTGACATCCCTTGGATGAGAAGATTGCAAATATTTTTTTATAAAAATTTTATTCCAATATGTCAAAGTAAGCCCTGTCAGCCACGTAGAAACAACATTTTTTAAAATTTTGAATAAAAAAAAGATAAAAATATTTTTTTATAAAAATAATGTTCATTTTAAAATTATGTCATTTCTACGTGGCTGAGATCCCTTGGATGAGAAAAATATTTTTATTTTTTTATAAAATTTTTTTACAACATGTCAAAGTAAGCCCTCTCAGCCACGATAGAATCACATTTTTAATTTTGATGAAAAAAAAAAGAATCAAATTTTAAAAAATTTAATTAAAAAAAGTTTTTTTACCGTGGCTGGCAGAGCTCGGATGAAGAGACAAAAATCATTTTTTTTACTTTTTTTGAAAAAATGTGTCAAAGTAAGCTCCGTCAGCTAGGGAGAAACAACACACTTTTTTACCAAAAAGTTTTTTTTCAAAAAAAAATGATTAAAAACTCCCTAGCTGGTGGAGCTTACTTTGACACATTTTTTAATTTTTTGAAATTTTTTGAAAATTTTATTTTTTTTTATAAAATTTTTTACTCAAAAATGCTCCAAAACACTCAAAAGACCCCTCTTGGAAGTCGATAGTGACACTCATTTTTGACCCTTTATGAGCCAAAAACTTGGCAATTTTATACGACAGTGAACGCATTTTTGTGTGAGAATGTGTCTCAAAGGATGCCCCTTCCACCACGACAAAACACACTTTTTCAAAAGGTGCCCCTTCCACCACGACAGTGGAGAAAAATGGGTGGTCCAAAGTGGTCGAAAAAACCCGTTTAGGGGGGTGAGGGGGGTAAAAAACGGTCTAAATGATGAAAAAACAGGGTTTTAGTTGGAAAAGTTGGTGGTCAGGTAGGCCGCATAAAAAAGTTCATAGATCCGTATAGCGCACGTAGTATGTATTGAGCAGTGTAGTAATACGCAGTTCAGTACGGACAATCGTGTGAAGTATGTGAAGAAAGTAGTAGTGAGCGTGTGTGGTTTTCTGGTTTGTTTCGGGATACGGGGATGTGTAACCTGTAAGGTAGTGAGTTTTTGACGGGTAGCGGAGGGAAGTTGTGGTGTGTGGAAGGGTTTATTTTGTTTCTTGAGGGAGAGCTATGCTCTACTTTTTGAGGATGGGGAAGTGTTTACCAAGTTGTTGCTTCGGCAGCGAGGAGGTGGTGCTTTCTTTTTCCGATGGAGTAGATGACACTATTGATCGATAGGAACGCTGAATAAATTGTAGAAGCCGTACAACTCGACGAAGTTATCAAGAGAGAGCAGAGCCCTTACTTGAAAGGCTGCTTGTATTTCTCAGCACCGAAGCCACGGTAACGTGCATTGTGAGAGTAGTAGAGAATGGGAATGGAGAAGGAGAGAGTGGAAGTGTATTTGTGGAGTAGAAATGGTGTATTGGAGGTACATAGGTTCAATCATTGGGCGTAGTAAGGGTTGTACGTTTCGGTGGTTGGGTCTGCCAACTTGGAATAGCGTGTGGTTGCGGTTATTTTGCGTATTTAACGGAGGTACGTAGAGTGATTTGGGCCTGTTCATTTCGGTTGACCAACACAGCCTGCGGTGGAATATAATGTGCAGGTCCTCTACGACGGTAGTAGGGGAGTGTTTTTTACTCTAAATATAACCAAACTTTTTCTCAATTTATTCCTCAATTTATTATTTTCCGTAGGACAACAACGACAATATCAACAACAACAACGTGCAGATTTCGTGATTATCTGAAAACTTACAATTGATGAATTTACTGATGAGTTTCCGCGACCGTGTTCGGAGTCGTAACAACAACAACAACGACGACAGCAACAATCGATGTAGTAGAGTGCAACAATTCCTCTACGATGCTTTGAGGTGTGTCAGGGTGATTTGGAGAATTCACAACGCAACAACACGTGGATTTCATCTCCTGATGCATACGTACCGAAGCTTAGGTAAGTACAGGGTGTGGTTGGTTTTGTGTGGTGGGTGTGGATGTAATTCATATTTATTACACAGAGCTGATTGTCATTCCTGGAGTTATAATGGATGATCCAACCGTTTGGACTAATAGATAGGTAGTGTATATAGTTTTATAGTTTATTTTTTTTCTACCAGAGTACTTAGTTGAAGGAGCATTGGAATGCTTTGGTGTGGACTTGGAGTGTGTTTGTGTCGGAGGGTGTATTTCGGCTTGCTGGGATATGTGCAAAGCGCAAACATATGAAGAGATCATATTCAGGGGTGGGGGAAGTGTGTGTGTGTGTGTGAATGCATACATACGCAACCTCCACAATTCCACTGCTTGTAGTGCGGAGAGCGTCAAACCTCCCCCCACTACAAAAACATTAGAACGCAAATAACTCGGGGGTGTGTGTGGTGGGCAACTATCACATCCACTCTTCGACGTAGTAGAGTAGTTTGGGGTTGGTGGTACACGTGAGTCAAATCATCTGTACCACTCTCCCCGTCCAACACAACCGTGCAATCCCATTTGATCTTGATGTGGTGTGAGGCTTTGTTCTACGATATTACCCATGCAAGTTTAAAATAGTGGTGGGTTTTGTCCCATACGATTTGCAAAAAGCTCATTAAAATGTCAGTGATCTGCAGCGTGATGGAATATGTTACAAGGATACCTCCGGTAACTCCACATCCAATACTTGCATAAAACATCTAACTTTTTGGAAAGATGGCATTTATTGGCAGCGAACCAGCTGATTATGTTGTTTACAATATGATCTGTACTGAGTTCCAATAACTCAAGGCGGACCTGTGTGAGATTTTTTTACACAGGCGCACGCTATGGACTGAGAATGTATTAGCTTGACAGTGGTGTCGTGGACCACTGTGGCAGTAATGCACACGAGGATCTAGCGATTGATTTCGGAGAAAGAGCCTGAGAAACAGCTCTTATTTCTAAGGAAAGCAGCAGGGACGCAAATTATCCACTGGGGACTCCCCGAGATAGGAACCAACTGTGTACTTGGTGATGTGTTTATTCACGTTGACCAATGACGGTAAAATATACCAATTAACTTTTCCAAAAACCTTTTGGGAAAAAGATGGCCATAGCTTTGCCAGCAGCAGCGGTAATAATGCATCTTTGAGCCTGACATCGTTTTATTGCGATTAAAACGTTCGTAGCTGGTGTTATTGCGCCACGTCGTGAGAGGTGCGAGTTACTTGGTGAGATTTTCTCACTGTAGCTATCCGCGCTCGCGGTTTAGTGGAGCAACCTGGGTGTGTAGAAGATGGGCAACCACCGCTCTACACCCCTCTACCATGAGAAAAAGAGCGCGCTACAGGTGGGCTTTTTACAAATGCTTGAATCATTCAGCATGGAATAGACAAAACAGACTTATATCAGTGCACTCATCACTTCGGTTCAATGCGGTGCAGGGTCTTTGTTGTGGTTGGTTCAGACCAAGTCATGATCGATAGGGACGGTTGAGGAGGTGCTCAGATTTGTTTGGGAGAGGTGAAATTTGATGATCAAACAACGATGAACTGTAGCGAAGGCTGCCACCAATTACGTTCTCTTTAGTCAAGAACGATAGTTACAGGAGTGAAGACGATTAGATGCCGTTATAATTGTAACCGTAAACGATGACGCCCCAGGATAGCGTGAAACTTTCCTGATCTTCGTGCATTTGGAGCTGGGTTTACACCTGGTTCTGTGCACACTTGACTCACGCCGCACTGTGTGGAAAACCATTCAGGTGTCTTCGTGGAGTGTATGTTCAGCAATGATGAAATTTAAAAGAATTGACGGGAGTAGCACCACAAGGTGTGGATTGTGCGGCAGAATTGACTCAACACGCATAACCTTACTAGAACCGGACATCAGTGAGGAAAGACAGACTGCAGCTCTTTCTTGATTCTGTGCTAAATTTTGATTTGTAGTGCATGGCCGCTGGGAAGTGGGTGGATTGATTTCTCTGATTAATTTCGATAACTAGCGAGACCCTGACCGTGACAAGAGATAGTGCTTGTAAGTAAATACGTTTCGCTAGCCTTTTGGTTAGTGGGTCTGTGGTGGTTTACCACACAAAACGTTCTTAGCGGGACTACTTGTGTTTTAACGAGTGGAAGTTCTGGGCGATAGCAGGTCCGTGATGCTCTCAGACGTTCTGGGCCGCACGCGCAATACACTGATTGTTTCAACGAGTGTTTTGGCGTTATATGATGAGAGGTAACTTGAGTCATGTAACATCCCCTTGGCCGTGAGGTCTGGGCATTCTTTGAAAAGCAATCGTGCTGGGGATCGACGTTTGGAATTATTCGTCGTGAACGAGGAATATCTAGTAAGTGCGTGTCACCAGCGCGCGCTGACTACGTTTCTGCTCTTTGTACACACCGCCCGTCGCTGTTACCGATTGAATGTTGCAATGAGTTGTGGGGAGATGTGGTGTAGAGATATACTGCGTAGAACCACTTCAAATTGTATTATTTAGAGGAAGCAAAAGTCGTAACAAGGTATCAGTAGGTGAACCTGCTGATGGATCATTAGATGCATACTGCGTAGCGCAGCGGAGTGGTGGGAGCGTTAGCTCACACTATGAAGTTGTGTTCGTATTTTACACATTGTGTGAGCTCGAAAGTGCTTCAAAACCACATGTATGTGACGATAGTTTTGTGTGTACGAAAGTGCACCAACCACCAACGAATAAAACCGTCTATTTTTGGACGTGATGTGTGTGAGTAATAGAGCAATCCATTACCTGCCCACCTCACAACCAAGATATTATTACTTGAACAGAGTAACGACTCTTAACAACGGATATCTTGGCTCTCGCAACGATGAAGAACGCAGCAAAATGCGAAACGTAATGTGAAACGCAAAACTTCGTGAATCATCAAATTTTTGAACGCAGACGGCGATGTAGGATTCAGACGCCTACATCACACATTATTGAGCATCGTTTCAATTCTATTCTATGTGGGAGTGTAACAGCTCACGCATCAGTAATGCATTGTGGGTTGGATATGTCATTAGACGTATCCTCCTATTAAATCCCGAAGGCAATTTATTTGACATTCTGGATGGTTATAGCTGAAGTGCAACCGCCTTCCAATCAGGTAGTTCTGTGTGTGTGTTTCGGCACATACCACGGATTCAACATCCAATTGGAAGTCTACGGGGATCGCTGAATATGATCGTCTTGTGAAGTAAAACCTCAACTTACTCGAGAGTGGACGCAGAGTACTAACGTACTCTACTCCCCCTCTACCTTACCAACAGATCTCAGCAATGTGAGAGTACCTGCTGAACTTAAGCATATCATTAAGCAGAGGAAAAGAAACTAACAAGGATTCCCTTAGTAATGGCGAATGAAGCGGGAATAGCTCAAGATGGTAATCGATATATGCCAACACATATACCGAATTGTAATCTTGTGATATAGTATCAGATGAGTGTAAATGATAAAGTTTATTGGAAAATAACGCCAAAGAGGGTGATAGCCCCGTATAAATTATTTATAACTGTCGTACGATCTATATTCATCGAGTCGCGTTGCTTGGGAGTGCAGCGCCAAGTGGGAGGTACAGACCTTCTAAAGCTAAATATGGGCGAGAGACCGATAGCGAACAAGTACCGTGAGGGAAAGATGAAAAGCACCTGGAAACGGGAGTGACATAGAGCTTGAAATTGTTAAGAGGCAACAGCTGGGGAGACTTTATATAATTGTGTCTGTGTGTTGGGTGTGTGAGAATGCTAACCAACGCGAAGTTTGACACCGACAGTGCGGTTTAGAATAGTAATAATAATAGCGCAGAGAGGTGTTGTGCACGTGGTAACAAACCAAACGTGTACGTCTACAACTTTATAAACTGTGTTATTGATCAAAACTTACGTTCTGAATTGTAAGGATGAAACCTTATGATATAAGTGTACTTGTGAAGTGAGCATGCGAGTGAGTTCATAGTAAAGTTTTCGAACTATGCTATAGCTTACCCGTATCCTCGCTACCCTGAGCACTACAATCAACTGCCGAATAGAAAGGCCCTCAACTACCCGTCTTGAAACACGGACCAAGGAGTCTACCATTTATGCAAGTGTTTGGGAAAAACAATAACCCCATACGCGAAGTGAAAGCGAAGAATAACAATGACGTTATTTGTGGTGTGATCAATACGTTACGTGCGTGTACATTGTGCAACACCGACCGATCGTGTAAATTTCTATAGCATCCGCTATATGATCCGATTTGAGTCAGAGCAAAGCTGGTAGGACCCGAAATCTTGTGATCTACACCTGACCGACGGCGAAGCCAGTCCAATAGCTGGTGGAGGCCGGGCGACAGTACTAACGTGCAAATTGTTTGTTTGAGTTGGGTATAGGGGCGAAAGACTAATCGAACAAGGTAGTAGCTGGTTCCCTCCGAAGTGTTCCTCCGAACAGCTGGCGCAGAAAAACGAAGAAAACGGTATCCAGTTTTGCCTGGTAGAGCGAATGATTAGGCGTTTTGGGGTCGTTGTATGACCCTGGGCGCATTCTCAAACTTTCAATGGGCAAGAAATTTGGTGTTGCTGTATTATAATGAACCCAAATCCGTGTAGTATAGAATGGAAAGTGCTTAGTGGGCCAATTTTGGTAAGCAGAATTGGCGATGCGGGTTGAACCGGTCGCGTGAGTTAAGGTATCAAACAACGCACTAATCTAGATACTGAAAAAGGTGTTATTCCATATTGACAGCAGGACGGTGGTCATGGAAGTCGAAATCCGCTAAGGAGTGTGTAAAAACTCACCTGCCTAATGGAGTAGCCCTGAAAATGGAAGATGCTAAAGTGCGTGACCTAAACTCAGCCATTGTGTGAGAATGTATGAAAACTGTATCATGACAATGTGTAGGAGGGCGTGGGGGTGTCGTGATAAGCGAACAAATGTAGTGAAGTGTTATATGTGAATATACACGGAACCGCCCCCAGTGCAGATCTTGGTGGTAGTAGCAATGATTCAAACGAGAAGTATTACTTTGAAGACTGAAGTGGGGAAGGGTTCCACGGGAAACGCAGTGTACCGTGGTTGAGTCGATCCTAATCGTCAGCTACTAATGCGAGTATAAAAAGGTTGTGAATGTATGGGTGTTCAGTAGATATATTATCTGGGCTGGGCATGAAGTAATAAACCACCACAACAGACGAGAAAGGGAAGATGGTTAATATTCCATCACCTTGCCGCACATGAAAAATTGTTTCGAACCGGTAACGGAAGGAACGGCCAAGCTTTCATCTGCGCCATACCCCGAAAGAAATATCTCTTTTTTTTAACAGTTTAGTGCTTGTTTGCGGACAAGTGTTATGTATTTTATGATTATAACATATACATAGGGACACCATGGAAACGCATTGAGCGGAGATGTGGTTGCCTGACTGGTAAAGCGCTTGACTTTTGTATGACAATATAAATGGGTACGTCCACAGTGATGAACTGTGTGTGTATGACGGGCGTCGGGTGCTATGTGCGAAGATCCTTGAAGATTGGTCTGACTGTTTGTGCCATGTGTTTTCGGCTGGTCGTACCGATAACCGCATCAGGTCTCCAAGGTGAACAGCCTCTAGTCTCTGGGTGCATGTAGGTTAGGGAAGTCGGCAAAATAGATCCGTACCTTTGGAAAAAGGATTGGCTCAGAGGGTGAGGTATGTAGGGTGTGTGTGGGGAGAAGTGTGGAAACACGCGAGGATCTGTACATAAATTGCATGCGATTAATCATCAACTTTGAACTGACGCGGACAAGGGGAATCCGACTGTTTAATAAAAACATAGCATTGTGATGGACCGAAAAGGTTGTTGACACAATGTGATTTCTGCCCAGTGCTCTGAATGTCAACGTGGAGAAATTCAATGAAGCGCGGGTCAACGGCGGGAGTAACTATGACTCTCAGCGGTGTGGATGGATACATGACAGGGAGGTAAAAGTGGGCGTGTGTGGGGGGAAGAGCCACGCATGTAGATACCTGCTAGTTGATCTGATCGAAAAAGTTGTGGGTGATCAGCAGCGACATAACCTGGTACGGGGAAGGCCTTCAACGTGTGTGTGAGTAATCATATGCATGCGGCTAATCCCGTGGCGAGTTGTCTTCGGATAACCGTCGTAGAGCGCGGAAAGGTATGGGCGGGGAGATTGGTGTATTACTAACCTCCACGCTTAAGGGACGTGCCACTCCACATGATGATAAAGTGTGCCTTATTATAGGAGCCCCCACAGGGTAAACTGATAAGGGGACGATGCGTGATCTCACGACCACCGTCATCCGGTCAAAGTGCTTAAGGTAGCCAAATGCCTTGTCATTTAATTTGTGACGCGCATGAATGGAGCAACGTGATTCTTACTGTCCCAATCTACGACTCAGCGAAACCACAGCCAAGGGAACGGGCTTGGGAAAGACAAAGGGGAAATGAGTCCCAGTGTGCTTGACTTCATTCTAACTCTGCGAATTGACTCGATTGGTGTAGAATATGTGGGAGAGTAGTCTCGTGCTACTCGGTCGTGAAATACCACAACTCTCGACGTCAATTTGCTCACCTCATGAAGGTGTGTGAAACTTCTCACGAAGTTTTGATATAACAGCGGTAAATAGCGGCGATTCGTGGTGGGGCAACTCACCGCGGGTTTACACTATGAGCACTTTGAGGAACCGAGTTAGGTGGGAAGTTTGGCTGGGGCGGCACATCTGTTAAACGATAACGCAGGTGTCCAAAGGCAAGCTCAGACAGAAGGGAAATCTGTCGTTGAACAAAAGGGTAAAAGCTTGCTTCATGTTGGTTTTCAGTAACAACACGCAGTGCGAAAGCATGGCCTATCGATCCTTTCGTTGAATGTGATGTATTTCATAACTTAGACGGTCTGTGTCTCGAGAGGTGTCAGAAAAGTTACCACAGGGATTAACTTGCGTATATGTGCATATCAGTCCCAGTCGTGTGAGGTGGTTGGTAATCCTCAGTATAATTCTAACACGGCTAGTCGGGCGGCGCGTAATAATAGCGAACTCGGCGACACATCCTGGATGCTGGAAACTCCGGTTTGAAGCAGAGGTACCAAGGGTATATAAGTAACGCTTTATACTTGAAGATAATTTAGAAGTTATCGGGTGATAATCCTCTTGCTACGGACAATCAGCAGGCGACTTGGGTATTCAAACTGAGCGTCTCAACGACTGGTAAGGTGTGGGCTTTTAGGTGTGTATTTATACGTGCATACTTATTGGCTTAAGGTACAGTCTATCCCCGTGCGAAAGCATGCTATGCCCGTTTAAAAAGCATAGGCTCGTTATACGATGGAGGAGTAAATACCTCACAGAGAGCGGTACAAGAGAACTGGCTTGTGGCGGCCAAGAGTTCATATCGACGTTGCTTTTTGATTCTTCGATGTCGGCTCTTCCTATTCTAGAATCGCAGCAGGTTCTATGGATCAGATTGTTCATTTACTAACAGGGAACGTGAGCTGGGTTAAACGTATATGTGGTTCGGTTGGGGAATTATATCGGATTCACACCTCACACTACCATATCTAACACCCTCGTGCGTTAGATACAAAGTCCTGGCTGGATAAACACAGTTCATCAGCCCAATGGTTAGAATTGCTTAAAGGTTACACGAAATCAGGACTTTAATTAAGCAGCAAATCATTCTAGCCCAACCTCGTTGCAGAGGAGATGGTCAAATTGTTCGGGGAACCCCTTAGAGCTAATAGTACCGGTGTAATTATTGTAATGATTTTACGCACCACCAGGAGTTGGAACCTGGGTATGGTAATAATCTATTAGATTGGGCAATCCGCAGCCAAGCTCCGTAACGTTTGTGTGGGGGAATTAACGCATACATACAAACAGGAGAAGGTTCAACGACTGTAAGGCCTACCACGCAAGTGGAATATACAGTCTAGCCCCACGCGAAAGTGTGATGGTGTGAGTAGTCAAGTTGTACTGCAATGTTTTGAAAGAAACTACAGCTTGATGAGGAGCATCATGGTATTGCTAACCCAATACCGGTATCAGCGTTAGACCGTCGTGAGACAGGTTAGTTTTACCCTTTTGTCTTGAAAAGATTATCTTGATGGTAATCCAAGGTAGTACGAGAGGAACTCTTGGTTGGCGTCGTTGGTTCATGCGGTTGTCCGATAGGGCAATGCCGCGAAGCTACCACGCCTCGGATGAGAGCTGAACGCCTCTAAGCTCGAATCCGGTCCAGAAAAGGATAAAGATGTGCTACGGGAACGTAGATAAGCTGTTGTAGTTATATGCATTAGAAGCAGATATTGTGAGTGGTGACATTCGTGATAAGTTCAGTCAGTGAGGGGGGGATAATGCAGTTATGATGCTGTGTTATTTGCCCTTCACAGTTAAAAAAAGTGTTGATTATAACAGCAAGCAATCTCCGAGAGACGATCGGGATTTGGGACTTGGGGTTGTACGTGTAGAAGTGAATCAATTTCACGACTCACTGAGGCTTTGCCATTGTTCCTATGGTTGGAGTAGAACGTAGCGTCATGCAACGTAGCGTAGCGAAGTGGAATGGGGCGGAGTGTACATGGTGTGTGTGTATTGCGTATTTATCATGCATATATACCCCCTTTACCTTGGTAGTTTTTGTATATATAAACTACTTATGATTACTGAATATGGTCTATCTTAGACACTTGTTAAATTTTTTATATATGATGGTATGCTATACTATACTGCACTACTTATGATTATTGCATATGGTCTATCTTGGACACTTTTTGTGAGGGAGAGTTTTGTCGTGGATGAGAGAGCTTGTATGGAGAAAATGAACTTCTATCGTGGCTGATTGGCCTTGTATGGAGAAAATGAACTTCTGTCGTGGCTGATGGGCCTTGTATGGAGAAAATGTAACTCTGTCGTGGCTGACAGACCTTGGATGGAAAAATGTAACTTCTGTCGTGGCTGATGTCCCTTGTATTAAAAATGTGTGTTCTACCGCCTCTGACATCCCTTGTATTGAAATGAGGTGCAGAATTGCGAAGGGCAATTTTCTCATGAGGTGCAGAATTGCGAAGGGCAATATTTGATGAGGTGCAGAATTGCGAAGGGCAATATCATTTCTACGTGGCTGGCAGAGCTTGTATGAAAATGAGTGTTTTGTCGTGGATGAGAGGGCTTGGATGAGGGAAATGTAACTCTGTCGTGGCTGGCAGGGCTTGTATGGAATAATTGCAACTCTATCGTGGCTGATGTCCCTTGGATGGAAAATATTAACTTCTACCGTGGCTGATGTCCCTTGTATGGAATAATTGCAACTCTACCGCCTCTGACGTCCCTTGGATGGAATAATTGCAACTCTACCGCCTCTGACGTCCCTTGTAATACAAAAATGTAACTCTACCGTGGCTGACATACCTCGTATTAAAAAAGTGAGTTCTACCGTGGCTGGCAGAGCTTGTATGAAATGAGGTGCAGAATTGCGAAGGGCAATTTTCTCGTGAGGTGCAGAATTGCGAAGGGCAATATTTGGTGAGGTGCAGAATTGCGAAGGGCAATGTTGTTTCTACGTGGCTGGCGGAGCTTGTATGAAAATGGATGTTTTGTCGTGGATGAGAGGGCTTGGATGGGAAAAATGAAACTCTGTCGTGGCTGGCAGGGCTTGGATGAGGGAAATGTAACTCTGTCGTGGCTGGCAGGGCTTGGATGGAGAAAATGTAACTTCTGTCGTGGCTGACGTCCCTTGGATGGAGAAAATGAACTTCTGTCGTGGCTGACGTCCCTTGGATGGAAAAAATGTAACTCTACCGCCTCTGACATCCCTTGTATGGAATAATTGCAACTCTACCGCCTCTGACATCCCTTGTAATACAAAAATGCAACTCTACCGTGGCTGATGCCTCATTTATCCCAATTATCTCATTTCTCCCCTCCCCAACTTTGAGAAATTCTCTAAGACAATTTTCTCGTGAGGTGCAGAATTGCGAAGGGCAAGTTCATCTGGCCGTGGTGGAGAGGTAAGTTTTTACTCCCATGCGGCCGGGACTTGGTAATTTCTTAAAAAATATAATACTCCTGTATAACTGCCTGGGTGTGCGTCACTTCCCCCCAGTAAATGTTTAACAATCCACATGATTGAATTATGACTAAAAATACATAATCTAAATTTCATATCAATAATAAATACCTTAAAACATTATAAGTGGTGGTTTATCTCCGCGTGAATATGAAATGATATTGGTGATATGAGTCGTTTGGGTGAATATTTATTATTAATATGTATTTCACTTTTAAAGTGTTTTTTTGGGGTCTTTGGGATTTTGGGTCAGTTTGGGGGAAAATGTGAGTGAGGGCAAAAAATGTGTTTTTGTGTTTTAGGGGATGTTAATGTGATTTGGGATAATTTTTAGTAAAGTGGGATATGTGTTGGGGGGTGATTGTGTATGTGTGTGTGGGGTGGTTGCATTGAGGTGGACTAAGGGCTCCTTAGGAGCATGTAAAGTTATTTTTGAGGGGACATTTCACATGGGTCTAAGAAGGGGTTAATAAGTATGTTATGTGTCATGAGTGATGCATTCTGGGTTTAAGTGATGAATTGTTTATATGTGGGGATAATATTATCATCATCGTAACATTAACGGCTTAATCCGGACATGTGCAACATTCTGACACAAGATAAAATTTTGACTTGAGATTAAAATTTTCAAAATGAGATAAAAATTTTATCACGAAAAAAAAGATGTTTTTGTCTTTTAGAGAATGTTAATGTGATTTGTATTAAACATTAGGAAAGTATAATATGTATTGGTATATGATGGTTTATATGTGTTTATAATTATACTATTAAATAATGTTAAGGACTCCTTAGGCGCATGTAAAGTGATTTTTTGGACCTGAGACTTTACATGCATTTTAGACGATGTTAATAAATATATTATGTGTCATTAATGATGCATTCTGGGTTTAAGTGGTCAATTGTGTATATGCATGGATATTAATATCTCAATGTAATAGTAAGGGCCTCCTCCGGGACATGTGCAACATTTTTCACGAGATCAAAATTTTGTCTTGAGATTAAAATTTTGTCTTGAGATTAAAATTTTTATCTATCTCAGAAAGCAAATTTTTGTGATTTTGAGGATGTTAATAGATTATTTAATAAATGTTACTTAAGTATAATATGTATTGGTATATCATTGTTTATATGTATATATAATTATAATAACAAATGTAATTAAAGGTCGATTAGGAACACTTAAAGTGATTTTTTGACCCAAAACTTTACATGTGTCTGAGAGGACATTAATAAATATATTAAGTATCATTACTAATGCATACTGGGTTTAAGTGATCAATTGTGTATATGCGTGGATATTTTTATCTCAATGTAATAGTAACGTCTCCTCCGGGACATGTGCAAACTTTGGCTTGAGATCAAAATTTTGTCTTGAGATAAAAATTTTTGTGTCTCAAAAAGGTACATTTTTGTGATTTTAGAGAATGTTAATATAATCTTTAATAAACATTAATAAAGTATAATATGTATTGGTATATGATGCTTTATATGTATGTGTAATTATATTATTAAATAATGTTAAGGGCTCCTTAGGACCACTGTAAAGTGATTTTTTGGCCCAAATTTTGACATGTGTCTGAGAGGATGTTAATAAATATATGATAGGTTATTAATGATGCATACTGGGTTTAAGTGATCAATTGTGTATATGCATAGATATTTTTATCTTAATGTAACAGTAAGGGCTTCTCCGGGACATGTGCAAAATCTGACATGAGATCAAAATTTTGTCTTGAGATAAAAATTTTATCATCTCAAAAAGATACATTTTTGTGATTTAGAGAATGTTAATAAATTAATTAATAAACATTATTAAAGTATATTATGTATTGATATATGATGCTTTATATGTATATATAATTATATCATTAAATGATATTAAGGGCTCCTTAGGACCACTTAAAGTGATTTTTTGGCCCAAATTTTGACATGCCTCTAAGACGATGTTAATATATGTATTAAGTATCATTACTAATGCATTCTGGGTTTAAGTGACTAATTGTGTATATGTGTGGATATTAATATCTTAATGTAATAGTAAGGGCTTCTCCGGGACATGTGCAAACATCTGCCTTGAGATCAAAATTTTGTCTTGAGATAAAAATTTTTATGTCTCAAAAAGATACATTTTTGTGATTTAGAGAACATTAATAAATTAATTAATAAACATTATTAAAGTATATCATGTATTGATATATGATGCGTTATATGTATGTATAATTATATCATTAAATAATGTTAAGGGCTCCTTAGGACCACTTAAAGTGATTTTTTGGCCCAAAACTTTACACGTGTCTGAGAGGATGTTAATAGATGTATTATGTGACATGACTAATGCATACTGGGTTTAAGTGGTCAATTGTGTATATACATAGATATTAATATCTCATAATGATACTAAGGGCCTCTCCGGGACATGTGTAAAATCCCCGTTGAGATTAAAATTTTGTCTTGAGATAAAAATTTTTATGTCTCAAAAAGACACATTTTAGTGATTTTGAGAATGTTAATATAATCTTTAATAAATGTTAATAGATTATAATATGTATTGATATATGATGCTTTATATGTATGTATGATTATAGTATTAAATAATGTTAAGGGTCGATTAGGAGCATGTAAAGTGTTTTTTTGGCCCAAATTTTGACATGTGTCTGAGAGGAGGTTAATATGTTTAGTAAGTATTGTTATTAATGCATTCTGGGTTTAAGTGGTCAATTGTGTATATGTGTGGATATTTTTATCTTATGATAATATTAAGGGCCTCTCCGGGACATGTGCAAAATCTGACATGAGATTAAAATTTTTATATGAGATAAAATTTTTATGTCTCAAAAAGATGCGTTTTTGTGATTTTGAGGATGTTAATATAATTGTTAATAAACATTATTAAAGTATAATATGTATTAGTATATCATTGTTTATATGTATGTATAATAATTGTATTAAGTAATGTTAAGGGCTCCTTAGGACCACTTAAAGTGATTTTTTGGCCCAAAACTTTACATGCCTCTAAGACGGGGTTAATAGATGTATTATGTGACATTACTAATGCGTTCTGGGTTTAAGTGGTCAATGGTGTATATACATAAATATTATTATCTTAATGTATTACTAAGGCCTCCTCCGGGACATGTGTAACTTCTCCCTTGAGATTAAAATTTTGTCATGAGATAAAAATTTTTATCTCTAAAAAAAGGACGTTTGTGTCTTTTTGAGGACGTTAATAAATTAATTAATAAACATTATTTAAATATAATATGCATTAGTATATGATGGTATTTCAGTATAGATAATAATTATAACAAATGTAATTAAGGGTCGATTAGGATCACTTAAAGTGTTTTTTTGGCCGAATTTTTACATGTGTCTGAGAGGACGTTAATAGATGTGTTATGTGTCATGAGTGATGCATACTGGGTTTAAGTGGTCAATCCTCTATATACATAGATAATAATATCTTAATGTACCACTAAGGGCTCCTCCGGGACATGTGTAAAATCCCCCTTGAGATTAAAATTTTGTCTTGAGATAAAAATTTTTATCTCTAAAAAAAGCACGTTTTTGCATTTTTGACAATGTTAATAAATTATTTAATAAACGTTATTTAAATATAATATGCATCAATACATGATTGTGTTTTGGTATAAGTAATTATAATAATAAATATAATTAAAGGTCGATTAGGAGCACTTAAAGGGTTTTTTTTGTCGTCACTTTAAACTCATTTTAGACAATGTTAATAAATGTTTCATTACATTTCACTGTTGCATAATACGGACAGATATTGAATTGTGTATATAGATATATATTTTTATCTCATAATGATATTAACGGTCGATTAGGAGCACTTGAAATGTCTGTGAAAAAAGACACTAATTTGTATTTTTGAAACTGTTAATGTATATTGTGTGGGGTGTACACATACTATGTTAACCTTTGATATCATATCCTGTTTACATATATATATAAATGTAAGCAAATTAAACTAACCCCTTCTTAGACACATGTGTAATATTTTTTACCCGAGATTCATTTTCCCAACCCAAATCAAAATGATAAAAAAAAACACCTTTTTTGCATTTTAAACAATGTTAATAAATAACATTACCATTAACACTTATGTCAAAGATGAGTTGATATTATATCTTTATTCGGCGGGAATAACAATACAAACAAATAATATTAACATACATTATTTCACATTTAAAGTGTCATTTGAGATTAAAATTTTAATTAAAAATTTAATCACCCCTCTGAAAAAAAATAATCCTATTGAGTGATTGTAATTAAATTATATTCAGATTATACCTTGCATTAAATAAAAATTTTGGGGTATTTAAATATACACACATAACAAACATTTTAAAACAAAAAATGGAAAATAAGGGAGCCAATGCTTTTTACCTATGATAATTAATTTTGACAAATTTTTTTAAAGGGTTAAAAATCGCCGATAATCATTATCTATTATATTAAAAACAATTCTATAACATCCATCGACAATTAAACTTTATTCTAAAATAGATGTTAAATGTACCCTAAATGAAAAATAATTAATTTCCTTCTGAAAAAGAAAATCGTAGAAAATTTTCGTTTTTAAAATTAAAAAATTCGAAAAGCATAATTTTAGGTCGATTTGGTTGATTTGGAGCAATAACCGATCGAATATTGTAGATTAATTTTTTTTAATATATAAACTATCGGTAACTATGTAAACAACTTGTATCTATGAGGGGAAAATAATTTTAAAAGTTGCCGTCGAGAAAAATTTTTCCATAAAAAGGAAAATGCGTTTTTGGCTTAAAATCGACGAAACCGCGGTGACGTCATAGGTGAAACCGGTGGTGACGTCATAAAACCTAACGGCTGAAATGCGGGGGGGGGGGGGGGTGACGTCATAAAACCTAACGGCTGAAAAGCCGTGGAAACAAGTCGGGGGTGGTGACGTCATAAAACCTAACGGCTGAAAAGCCGTGGAAACAAGTCAGGGGGGAGGGGGGTCAGTGCTGAGTCAGCAGTTCCAGTAAATTCCAGTAAATTCCAGTGAGGGGCCAGTAAATTCCAGTAAATTCCAGTAAATTCCAGTGAGGCCAGGGGGGGTCCAGTGGGGTCCAGGGGGGTCCAGTAAAGTCCAGTGAAACCCAGTCCACACCCAGTAAAGTCCAGTGAGGGCCAGTAAAACCCAGTCCACACCCAGTGAAACCCAGTACCCTCCAGTACCCCCCAGTGAAACCCAGGCAACCCAGACCACACCCAGACCACACAGAGGCAACCCAGACCACATACTGACTGCACCAAGACCAAAGACAGGGCACTGAGAGGCGGCCCAGATGACCTACCGACGACAACCCCCCTTACTCCGCCTCTCCCTGACCATGAAAATATAACCCATAGAGATATTGTACCAGCGTAACATACACACTGAATGGGTGCAAAGTGTTCCAAGTGGTTGTTTTGACCCCCATCGAGGTCACTCTCCTCGTGGTGGAGGGCTCATTTAATTTTCACGATTTTAATTTTCATATTAATACGTTTATATTAATATTATATTAAATATTTATTACATTATCATATATTGTGATTGTGTTGTGATATGTTATAATTGAATTCATATGTGAAAATGAAATAAAATGGAATCATAATTTGGATGGGGGGGTGTCAATTTTATTAAAGATAATATTTTTATTTATTGTGATATATGTCACATATCATGAATTAATATCAAATTGATATTTGCGCAATTTAATCTTTTAAAAATATTTAACAACATTGTCAAAAGACACCCCCCCTCTCATTTACGCTCTCATATCTTCGCAATATATCTGCTCATAATCTATACTACACAATTGAATCATTTAATGAATATCTTGAGATTCATAAAAACAATTTAATATACACAAATTAATTAATTACAAAGAAATAATTTTGTGAAATTTTGTCTTAGAGAAATTTTTTTATCAAAGTGGAAATTTTTAAAATGTGACATTGTCCCGATGAGGGGGATAGTGGAGTGGTGGGTGGAGTGGGTTGTGGTGGTACTGAATATCACAATAATATTGTCTAAATGATGCGTTTAACCCCACTACACCCTCTTAACAACCCTCTCATTGACCATGGGTGTGTACCCTGTGCATACGTAATACTCCTATTTCATTTGTCAACACATAATTATTATTGATCAATCACATATCTGAATATGTCAATATGTGATTAATACACTTCATTTGTAATATTATTAACAAGAATGTAAAAATCAATGTTTGAACGAAATGCCCAAATATCATTTTTATATTAAAGTTTGTGTTTGTGTGTAATATTGTACATGCGTCTTATATACACATGATACGGGATGTAAATGATGTTTAATATTAATATTAATAACATATAAAAGAAATATAAGATGTAAAAATTTGCGTTATAATTTCATCTGTGATATCTTTGATATAATATAATGATAAAATTTTAATGTGTCAAATGAAACAATAAGATGATCTAATTGAAGATGATAAAATTTTTATCTCTGAATTAAAATGGTAAGGTCGTCAAAAGGATGTCGGTGAGGGGACATTTTGTGACATTTAATTTTGTATAATGAATGATAATAGATGATTAAATATAATCATATAATTGATATGATGTGTATAAATATTATATTCGCATTGCGTCAATATTCACAAACAAAAGAAAATTATCTTTGAGATTAAACTTTGTATAATGTGGACATTAATATTTTGTATATAAATGTTTTAAAAGAATTGAGCTAACGTGTTGTGTTCATGTGATGTGTATTGATGTGAATGTACATTGAGATTGAAATATGTTGATATGATGATGAGTTATTCTTTGTCAAAGTGAAAACTTTGAGAGATAATTTTGTTTTACTATTAAGTATTAATTTGATTTAAATTGAATGTAGTGTAGATAATTGTATTCTGAATACATTTGGTTAGGTGGAATTTTAAATAACAATTATATTAAAAGATTATATTAGATTAAAGTTAAAATTTTGATCTCATTTTTTGTTTTAATTTAATTGTTATTTAAAATTTCATCCAACGTAATATGTAGACATAATGTGTATCTATGTAAATGTATTGTAATATTAAAATATGTTAATATGGTAATGAGTTATTCTTGATCAAAGTTGAAACTTTGGAAGTTAATTTTGTTTTATTATAAGATAATTTTATTATAAACTTTTTGCAATACATAGACATTAATATTCTGAACATGTTTGGTTAGATAAATTTTTTTATATCAATTAAATTACAAAATTATATGAGATTAAAATTTTAACTTTGATCTCATTTTTTGTTTTAATTTAAATGTAATTTAAAATTCTACTGAACGTAATATGTAGACATAATGTATACCTACCTAAATGTACATTGTGATCAAAACAAATTAATATACTAATGAGTTATTCTTGATCAAAGTTGAAATAATTTTATCTCATAATAAGATAATTTTGTAATAAACTTTTTGCATTTAATAGATAATCATATTATGAACAATTTTGATTGGATAAATTTTTTTATAACAATTAAATTAGAGAAATAAAATTATAATTTTGATCTCAATTATTTTATTAATTTCAATGTAATTAAAAATTCCACTGAACGAAATGTGTACATGTAATGTGTGTTAATATACATATTTAAATATATTAAAATATATTAAAGTGGTAAAGAGTTATTTTTGTTTTCCCGGAAAACATTAATTTTGTCTTATTATAAGATAATTATATTATAAAGTTTTTGCAGTAGATAGATAATTATAATATGTACACATTTGGTTCAGTGGAATTTTTTATATCAATTAGATTAGAAAAATATCTTAGATTAAAATTTAAACTTTGATCTCATTTTTTAATTTAATTTAATTGTAATTTAAAATTCCACCTAACGTAATATGTTAATGTAATG
>JBAMCL010000479.1:0-137326 GCA_037075165.1 Hirtodrosophila histrioides
AAAAAATGAAGTGTTTTTTTCGGTGAAATCCTGGAAATCCTTGAATGCCAATCGTTAGTCCTGATTCCTACGAGTACAGAAATGTCTGGGTTCTTGAAATCCTTAAGGATTTGGCCGAGCTATTGCTAAAAGGATGCCGCAAGATTTTGTGGCTTAAGATCGGCAGGCCAAAAGTAAGCAACAAATATTTTGAATTTCTGCACACACATATGGAACGGGTTTCTAGTAGCTCCCATTCAGCCATATCCTTGCAGATTTTAAAAGGACCTTGTGCGTTAGGATCGTAAGGACCTACTCTATCGATTGGCATTCAAGGATTATGGGGTCATCTAAGGACCATCGACTTGTAAATTTTCAGTCCGAGGGCGAAAGGAATCGAGCTAAAAATACAAAATACTCAATATCTTGGGAACTACAAGGACGAATTTGATGTCCTTTGGCCAGTTGGTAGCCCTGATAATGCCAAGTTGTCTGACACAGGACTCGTCAGGATACGAAGGATACGGGAGATATCGCGAAAAGTCCTTATTTCTCAGCTCCTGTAAGGATATTTGACCTTTGGGTTATATATCCGAGATAAACAGGATAAGTCCTATCTTTTTGCCAAAGGACATCAAAATCGTCCTTGAAATGACCGAGTTACAGGCGATCTTGTGATTTTAGATCCTTTTTGCTGACCTACCCCCTTGCAAAAAAATGGTGTTTTTTTCGGTGAAGTCCTGGAAATCCTTGAATGCCAATCGTTAGTCCTGATTCCTACGAGTACAGAAATGTCTGGGTTCTTGAATTCCTTAAGGATTTGGCTTGTAAATTTTCAGTCCGAGGGCGAAAGGAGTCGTGCTAAAAATACAAAATACTCAATATCTTGGGAACAAGGACGAATTTGATGTCCTTTGGCCAGTTGGTAGCCCAGATAATGCCAAGTTGTCCGACACAGGACTCGTCAGGATACGCAAGGATACGGCCGAGATATCGCTAATTTTCTGTATACAGAAAAGTCCTTATTTCTCAGCTCCTGTAAGGATATTTGACCTTTGGGTTTATATCAGGGTTTAACAGGATAAGTCCTATCTTTTTGCCAAAGGATATCAAAATCGTCCTTGAAATGACCGAGTTACAGGCGATCTTGTGATTTTAGATCCTTTTTGCTGACCTACCCCCTTGCAAAAAAAATGAAGTGTTTCGGTGAAATCCTGGAAATCCTTGAATGCCGAAATCCTTGAATACAGAAATGTCTGGGTTCTTGAATTCCTTAAGGATTTGGCTTGTAAATTTTCAGTCCGAGTGCGAAAGGAATCGTGCTAAAAATACAAAATACTCAATATCTTGGGAACTACAAGGACGAATATGATGTCCGTTGGCCAGTTGGTAGCCCTGACAATGCCAAGTTGTCTGACACAGGACTCGTCAGGATACGCAAGGATACGGCCGAGATATCGCTAATTTTCTGTAAAGAAAAGTCCTTATTTCTCAGGTCCTGTAAGGATATTTGACCTTTGGGTTATATATCCGAGATAAACAGGATAAGTCCTATCTTTTTGTCAAAGGACATCAAAATCGTCCTTGAAATGACCGAGTTACAGGCGATCTTGTGATTTTAGATCCTTTTTGCTGACCTACCCCCTTGCAAAAAAATGAGTGTTTTTTTCGGTGAAGTCCTGGAAATCCTTGAATGCCAATCGTTAGTCCTGATTCCTAAGAGTACAGAAATGTCTGGGTTCTTGAATTCCTTAAGGATTTGGCTTGTAAATTTTCAGTCCGAGGGCGAAAGGAATCGTGCTAAAAATACAAAATACTCAATATCTTGGGAACTACAAGGACGAATTTGATGTCCTTTGGCCAGTTGGTAGCCCTGATAATGCCAAGTTGTCTGACACAGGACTCGTCAGGATACGCAAGGATGCTGCCGAGATATCGCTAATTTTCTGTATACAGAAAAGTCCTTATTTCTCAGCTCCTGTAAGGATATTTGACCTTTGGGTTATATATCCGGGTTTAACAGGATAAGTCCTATCTTTTTGCCCCTTGCAATAAAAAGAAGTGTTTTTTTCGGTGAAGTCCTGGCTATCCTTGAATGCCAATCGTTAGTCCTGATTCCTACGAGTACAGAAATGTCGGGGTTCTTGAATTCCTTAAGGATTTGGCTTGTAAATTTTTAGTCCGAGGGCGAAAGGAATCGTGCTAAGAATACAAAATACTCAATATCTTTGGAACTACAAGGACGAATATGATGTCCTTTGGCCAGTTGGTAGCCCTGATAATGCCAAGTTGTCTGACACAGGACTCGTCAGGGTACGCAAGTATACGGCCGAGATATCGCTAATTTTCTGTATACAGAAAAGTCCTTATTTCTCAGCTCCTGTAAGGATATTTGACCTTTGGGTTATATATCCGGGTTTAACAGGATAAGTCCTATCTTTTTGCCAAAGGACATCAAAATCGTCCTTGAAATGACCGAGTTACAGGCGATCTTGTGATTTTAGATCCTTTTTGCTGACCTACCCCCTTGCAAAAAAAATGAAGTGTTTCGGTGAAATCCTGGAAATCCTTGAATGCCGATCGTTAATCCTTACGAATACAGAAATGTCGGGGTTCTTGAATTCCTTAAGGATTTGGCTTGTAAATTTTCAGTCCGAGTGCGAAAGGAATCGTGCTAAGAATACAAAATACTCAATATCTTGGGAACTACAAGGACGAATTTGACGTCCTTTGGCCAGTTGGTAGCCCTGATAATGCCAAGTTGTCTGACACAGGACTCGTCAGGATACGCTAGAATACGGCCGAGATATCGCTAATTTTCTGTACACAGAGAAGTCCTTATTTCTCAGCTCCTGTAAGGATATTTGACCTTTGGGTTATATATCCGGGTTTAACAGGATAAGTCCTATCTTTTTGTCAAAGGACATCAAAATCGTCCTTGAAATGACCGAGTTACAGGCGATCTTGTGATTTTAGATCCTTTTTGCTGACCTACCCTCTTGCAAAAAAAATGAAGTGTTTCGGTGAAATCCTGGAAATCCTTGAATGCCGATTTAATCCTTGAATACAGAAATGTCTGGGTTCTTGAATTCCTTAAGGATTTGGCTTGTAAATTTTCAGTCCGAGTGCGAAAGGAATCGTGCTAAAAATACAAAATACTCAATATCTTGGGAACTACAAGGACGAATTTGATGTCCTTTGGCCAGTTGGTAGCCCTGATAATGCCAAGATGTCTGACGCAGGACTCGTTAAGATACGCAAGGATACGGCCGAGATATCGCTAATTTTCTGTATACAGAAAAGTCCTTATTTCTCAGCTCCTGTAAGGATATTTGACCTTTGGGTTATATATCCGGGTTTAACAGGATAAGTCCTATCTTTTTGCCAAAGGACATCAAAATCGTCCTTGAAATGACCGAGTTACAGGCGATCTTGTGATTTTAGATCCTTTTTGCTGACCTACCCCCTTGCAAAAAAAATGAAGTGTTTCGGTGAAATCCTGGAAATCCTTGAATGCCGATGTTAATCCTTACGAATACAGAAATGTCTGGGTTCTTGAATTCCTTAAGGATTTGGCTTGTAAATTTTCAGTCCGAGTGCGAAAGGAATCGTGCTAAGAATACAAAATACTCAATATCTTGGGAACTACAAGGACGAATTTGATGTCCTTTGGCCAGTTGGTAGCCCTGATAATGCCAAGTTGTCTGACACAGGACTCGTCAGGATACGCAAGGATACGGGAGATATCGCTAATTTTTGTAGAAAAGTCCTTATTTCTCAGCTCCTGTAAGGATATTTGACCTTTGGGTTATATATCCGAGATAAACAGGATAAGTCCTATCTTTTTGCCAAAGGACATCAAAATCGTCCTTGAAATGACCGAGTTACAGGCGATCTTGTGATTTTAGATCCTTTTGCTGACCTACCCCCTTGCAAAAAAATTGTGTTTTTTTCGGTGAAGTCCTGGAAATCCTTGAATGCCAATCGTTAGTCCTGATTCCTACGAGTACAGAAATGTCTGGGTTCTTGAATTCCTTAAGGATTTGGCTTGTAAATTTTCAGTCCGAGGGCGAAAGGAATCGTGCTAAAAATACAAAATACTCAATATCTTGGGAACTACAAGGACGAATTTGATGTCCTTTGGCCAGTAGGTAGCCCTGATAATGCCAAGTTGTCTGACACAGGACTCGTCAGGATACGCAAGGATACTGCCGAGATATCGCTAATTTTCTGTATACAGAAAAGTCCTTATTTCTCAGCTCCTGTAAGGATATTTGACCTTTGGGTTATATATCCGGGTTTAACAGGGTAAGTCCTATCTTTTTGAAGACATAAATTTCCCCTTGCAAAAAAAAGAAGTGTTTTTTTCGGTGAAGTCCTGGAAATCCTTGAATGCCAATCGTTAGTCCTGATTCCTACGAGTACAGAAATGTCGGGGTTCTTGAATTCCTTAAGGATTTGGCTTGTAAATTTTTAGTCCGAGGGCGAAAGGAATCGTGCTAAGAATACAAAATACTCAATATCTTGGGAACTACAAGGACGAATATGATGTCCTTTGGCCAGTAGGTAGCCCTGATAATGCCAAGTTGTCTGACACAGGACTCGTCAGGATACGCAAGGATACTGCCGAGATATCGCTAATTTTCTGTATACAGAAAAGTCCTTATTTCTCAGCTCCTGTAAGGATATTTGACCTTTGGGTTATATATCTGGGTTAAACAGGATAAGTACTATCTTTTTGCCAATTGCAAAAAAATGAAGTGTTTTTTTCGGTGAAATCCTGGAAATCCTTGAATGCCAATCGTTAGTCCTGATTCCTACGAGTACAGAAATGTCGGGGTTCTTGAATTCCTTAAGGATTTGGCTTGTAAATTTTTAGTCCGAGGGCGAAAGGAATCGTGCTAAGAATACAAAATACTCAATATCTTGGGAACTACAAGGACGAATTTGATGTCCTTTGGCCAGTTGGTAGCCCTGATAATGCCAAGTTGTCTGACACAGGACTCGTCAGGATACGCAAGGATACTGCCGAGATATCGCTAATTTTCTGTATACAGAAAAGTCCTTATTTCTCAGCTCCTGTAAGGATATTTGACCTTTGGGTTATATATCCGGGTTTAACAGGATAAGTCCTATCTTTTTGCCAAAGGATATCAAAATCGTCCTTGAAATGACCGAGTTACAGGCGATCTTGTGATTTTAGATCCTTTTTGCTGACCTACCCCCTTGCAAAAAAAATGAAGTGTTTCGGTGAAATCCTGGAAATCCTTGAATGCCGAAATCCTTGAATACAGAAATGTCTGGGTTCTTGAATTCCTTAAGGATTTGGCTTGTAAATTTTCAGTCCGAGTGCGAAAGGAATCGTGCTAAGAATACAAAATACTCAATATCTTGGGAACTACAAGGACGAATTTGATGTCCTTTGGCCAGTTGGTAGCCCTGATAATGCCAAGCTGTCTGACACAGGACTCGTCAGGATACGCAAGGATACGGCCGAGATATCGCTAATTTTCTGTATACAGAAAAGTCCTTATTTCTCAGCTCCTGTAAGGATATTTGACCTTTGGGTTTATATCAGGGTTTAACAGGATAAGTCCTATCTTTTTGCCAAAGGATATCAAAATCGTCCTTGAAATGACCGAGTTACAGGCGATTTTGTGACTTTCGATCCATTTTTCTTACCTATCCCCTGGCCAAAAAGTGAAGTGTTTTTTTCGGTGAAATCCTGGAAATCCTTAAATGCCAATTGAGAAAATCAGTGTTTTTGATTCTAAGGCAATGAGTCCTCGAAGAATTGGAAAGGGTATGGCCGAACCAGAGCTCGCTGAGATGAATGGCTATTATTCTATAATTTAAAGAATTAGGATCGAAAGATATCAGAAATTTTTGAAAATTCTGAAGAACATTTATATTTAGTATCCCTTAAGACACACACATACACAAAGATGCACACACACAAGCGACAGCAAAGCGGCAGCGCAAGTGATGCATTTTAAGCCGTGGCTGTGCTGCTTCTTCCCCCCCTCGCTGCAATACTAAATCTTGTTTGCAAAAAAATGAAGTGTTTCGGTGAAATCCTGGCAATCCTTGAATGCCAATCGTTAGTCCTGATTCCTACGAGTACAGAAATGTCGGGGTTCTTGAATTCCTTAAGGATTTGGCTTGTAAATTTTCAGTCCGAGGGCGAAAGGAATCGTGCTAAAAATACAAAATACTCAATATCTTGGGAACTACAAGGACGAATTTGATGTCCTTTGGCCAGTTGGTAGCCCTGACAATGCCAAGTTGTCTGACACAGGACTCGTCAGGATACGAAAAGTCCTTATTTCTCAGCTCCTGTAAGGATATTTGACCTTTGGGTTAATGGTGTTTTTTTCGGTGAAGTCCTGGAAATCCTTGAATGCCAATCGTTAGTCCTGATTCCTAAGAGTACAGAAATGTCTGGGTTCTTGAATTCCTTAAGGATATGGCTTGTAAATTTTTAGTCCGAGGGCGAAAGGAATCGTGCTAAAAATACAAAATACTCAATATCTTGGGAACTACAAGGACGAATTTGATGTCCTTTGGCCAGTAGGTAGCCCTGATAATGCCAAGTTGTCTGACACAGGACTCGTCAGGATACGGCCGAGATATCGCTAATTTTCTGTATACAGAAAAGTCCTTATTTCTCAGCTCCTGTAAGGATATTTGACCTTTGGGTTATATATCCGGGTTTAACAGGATAAGTCCTATCTTTTTGCCAAAGGACATCAAAATCGTCCTTGAAATGACCGAGTTACAGGCGATCTTGTGATTTTAGATCCTTTTTGCTGACCTACCCCCTTGCAAAAAAATGGTGTTTTTTTCGGTGAAGTCCTGGAAATCCTTGAATGCCAATCGTTAGTCCTGATTCCTACGAGTATAGAAATGTCTGGGTTCTTGAAATCCTTAAGGATTTGGCCGAGCTATTTCTAAAAGGATGCCGCAAGATTTTGTGGCTTAAGATCAGCCGCCCAAAAGTAAGCAACAAATATTTTGAATTTCTGCACACACATATGGAACGGTTTCCTAGTAGCTCCCATTCAGCCATATCCTTGCAGATTTTAAAGGGACCTTGTGCGTTAGGATCGTAAGGACCTACTCTATCGATTGGCATTCAAGGATTATGGGGTCATCTAAGGACCATCGACTTGTAAATTTTCAGTCCGAGGGCGAAAGGAATCGTGCTAAAAATACAAAATACTCAATATCTTGGGAACTACAAGGACGAATTTGATGTCCTTTGGCCAGTTGGTAGCCCTGATAATGCCAAGTTGTCTGACACAGGACTCGTCAGGATACGAAAAGTCCTTATTTCTCAGCTCCTGTAAGGATATTTGACCTTTGGGTTATATATCCGAGATAAACAGGATAAGTCCTATCTTTTTGTCAAAGGACATCAAAATCGTCCTTGAAATGACCGAGTTACAGGCGATCTTGTGATTTTAGATCCTTTTTGCTGACCTACCCCCTTGCAAAAAATGGTGTTTTTTTCGGTGAAGTCCTGGAAATCCTTGAATGCCAATCGTTAGTCCTGATTCCTAAGAGTACAGAAATGTCTGGGTTCTTGAATTCCTTAAGGATTTGGCTTGTAAATTTTTAGTCCGAGGGCGAAAGGAATCGTGCTAAAAATACAAAATACTCAATATCTTGGGAACTACAAGGACGAATTTGATGTCCTTTGGCCAGTAGGTAGCCCTGATAATGCCAAGTTGTCTGACACAGGACTCGTCAGGATACGCAAGGATACTGCCGAGATATCGCTAATTTTCTGTATACAGAAAAGTCCTTATTTCTCAGCTCCTGTAAGGATATTTGACCTTTGGGTTATATATCCGGGTTTAACAGGATAAGTCCAATCTTTTTGCCAAAGGACATCAAAATCGTCCTTGAAATGACCGAGTTACAGGCGATCTTGTGATTTTAGATCGTTTTTGCTGACCTACCCCCTTGCAAAAAAATGAAGAGTTTTTTTTTCGGTGAAATCCTGGAAATCCTTGAATGCCAATCGTTAGTCCTGATTCCAACGAGTAAAGAAATGTCTGGGTTCTTGAAATCCTTAAGGATTTGTCCGAGCTATTTCTAAAAGGATGCCGCAAGATTTTGTGGCTTAAGATCAGCCGCCCAAAAGTAAGCAACAAATATTTTGAATTTCTGCACACACATATGGAACGGTTTTCTAGTAGCTCCCATTCAGCCATATCCTTGCAGATTTTAAAAGGACCTTGTGCGTTAGGATCGTAAGGACCTACTCTATCGATTGGCATTCAAGGATTATGGGGTCATCTAAGGAGCTTCGACTTCTAAATTTTCAGTCCGAGGGCGAAAGGAATCGTGCTAAAAATACAAAATACTCAATATCTTGGGAACAAGGACGAATTTGATGTCCTTTGGCCAGTTGGTAGCCCTGATAATGCCAAGTTGTCTGACACAGGACTCGTCAGGATACGCAAGGATACGGCCGAGATATCGCTAATTTTCTGTATACAGAAAAGTCCTTATTTCTCAGCTCCTGTAAGGATATTTGACCTTTGGGTTATATATCCGGGTTTAACAGGATAAGTCCTATCTTTTTGCCAAAGGATATCAAAATCGTCCTTGAAATGACCGAGTTACAGGCGATTTTGTGACTTTCGATCCATTTTTCTTACCTATCCCCTGGCCAAAAAGTGAAGTGTTTTTTTCGGTGAAATCCTGGAAATCCTTAAATGCCAATTGAGAAAATCAGTGTTTTTGATTCTAAGGCAATGAGTCCTCGAAGAATTGGAAAGGGTATGGCCGAACCAGGGCTCGCTGAGATGAATGGCTATTATTCTATAATTTAAAGAATTAGGATCGAAAGATATCAGAAATTTTTGAAAATTCTGAAGAACATTTATATTTAGTATCCCTTAAGACACACACATACACAAAGATGCACACACACAAGCGACAGCAAAGCGGCAGCGCAAGCGATGCATTTTAAGCCGTGGCTGTGCTGCTTCTTCCCCCCCTCGTTGCAATACTAAATCTTGTTTGCAAAAAAATGAAGTGTTTCGGTGAAATCCTGGCAATCCTTGAATGCCAATCGTTAGTCCTGATTCCTACGAGTACAGAAATGTCGGGGTTCTTGAATTCCTTAAGGATTTGGCTTGTAAATTTTCAGTCCGAGTGCGAAAGGAATCGTGCTAAGAATACAAAATACTCAATATCTTGGGAACTACAAGGACGAATTTGATGTCCTTTGGCCAGTTGGTAGCCCTGATAATGCCAAGTTGTCTGACACAGGACTCGTCAGGATACGAAAGTCTTATTCTGTTGCGGGGGTTTCGTGAATCCTGGAATCCTTGATCCATCTTTCTTTCAGATCGATTTGGGTTCTGATCTTAAGGATGTTGTAATTTTGTCCGAGGCGAAAGGAATCGTGCTAAAAATACAAAATACTCAATATCTTGGGAACTACAAGGACGAATTGATGTCCTTTGGCCAGTGGTAGCCCTGATAATGCCAAGTGTCTGAACAGGACTGTAGGATACGGCCGAGATATCGCTAATTTTCTGTATACAGAAAAGTCCTTATTTCTCAGCTCCTGTAAGGATATTTGACCTTTGGGTTATATATCCGGGTTTAACAGGATAAGTCCTATCTTTTTGCCAAAGGACATCAAAATCGTCCTTGAAATGACCGAGTTACAGGCGATCTTGTGATTTTAGATCCTTTTTGCTGACCTACCCCCTTGCCAAAAAATGAAGTGTTTTTTTCGGTGAAATCCTGGAAATCCTTGAATGCCAATCGTTAGTCCTGATTCCTACGAGTATAGAAATGTCTGGGTTCTTGAAATCCTTAAGGATTTGGCCGAGCTATTTCTAAAAGGATGCCGCAAGATTTTGTGGCTTAAGATCAGCCGCCCAAAAGTAAGCAACAAATATTTTGAATTTCTGCACACACATATGGAACGGGTTTCTAGTAGCTCCCATTCAGCCATATCCTTGCAGATTTTAAAGGGACCTTGTGCGTTAGGATCGTAAGGACCTACTCTATCGATTGGCATTCAAGGATTATGGGGTCATCTAAGGACCATCGACTTGTAAATTTTCAGTCCGAGGGCGAAAGGAATCGTGCTAAAAATACAAAATACTCAATATCTTGGGAACTACAAGGACGAATTTGATGTCCTTTGGCCAGTTGGTAGCCCTGACAATGCCAAGTTGTCTGACACAGGACTCGTCAGGATACGCAAGAATACGGGAGATATCGTAATTTTCTGTAAAGAAAAGTCCTTATTTCTCAGCTCCTGTAAGGATATTTGACCTTTGGGTTATATATCCGAGATTAACAGGATAAGTCCTATCTTTTTGCCAAAGGACATCAAAATCGTCCTTGAAATGACCGAGTTACAGGCGATCTTGTGATTTTAGATCCTTTTTGCTGACCTACCCCCTTGCAAAAAAATGAAGTGTTTTTTTCGGTGAAGTCCTGGAAATCCTTGAATGCCAATCGTTAGTCCTGATTCCTACGAGTACAGAAATGTCTGGGTTCTTGAATTCCTTAAGGATTTGGCTTGTAAATTTTCAGTCCGAGGGCGAAAGGAATCGTGCTAAAAATACAAAATACTCAATATCTTGGGAACTACAAGGACGAATTTGATGTCCTTTGGCCAGTAGGTAGCCCTGATAATGCCAAGTTGTCTGACACAGGACTCGTCAGGATACGCAAGGATACGGCCGAGATATCGCTAATTTTCTGTATACAGAAAAGTCCTTATTTCTCAGCTCCTGTAAGGATATTTGACCTTTGGGTTATATATCCGGGTTTAACAGGATAAGTCCTATCTTTTTGCCAAAGGACATCAAAATCGTCCTTGAAATGACCGAGTTACAGGCGATCTTGTGATTTTAGATCCTTTTTGCTGACCTACCCCCTTGCAAAAAAATGAAGTGTTTTTTTTTCGGTGAAATCCTGGAAATCCTTGAATGCCAATCGTTAGTCCTGATTCCTACGAGTACAGAAATGTCTGGGTTCTTGAAATCCTTAAGGATTTGGCCGAGCTATTTCTAAAAGGATGCCGCAAGATTTTGTGGCTTAAGATCAGCAGCCCAAAAGTAAGCAACAAATATTTTGAATTTCTGCACACACATATGGAACGGTTTTCTAGTAGCTCCCATTCAGCCATATCCTTGCAGATTTTAAAAGGACCTTGTGCGTTAGGATCGTAAGGACCTACTCTATCGATTGGCATTCAAGGATTATGGGGTCATCTAAGGACCATCGACTTGTAAATTTTCAGTCCGAGGGCGAAAGGAATCGTGCTAAAAATACAAAATACTCAATATCTTGGGAACTACAAGGACGAATTTGATGTCCTTTGGCCAGTTGGTAGCCCTGATAATGCCAAGTTGTCTGACACAGGACTCGTCAGGATACGCAAGGATACGGCCGAGATATCGCTAATTTTCTGTATACAGAAAAGTCCTTATTTCTCAGCTCCTGTAAGGATATTTGACCTTTGGGTTATATATCCGGGTTTAACAGGATAAGTCCTATCTTTTTGCCAAAGGACATCAAAATCGTCCTTGAAATGACCGAGTTACAGGCGATTTTGTGATTTTCGATCCATTTTTCTGACCTACCCCCTGGCCAAAAAGTGAAGTGTTTATTTCGGTGAAATCCTGGAAATCCTTAAATGCCAATTGAGAAAATCAGTGTTTTTGATTCTAAGGCAATGAGTCCTCGAAGAATTGGAAAGGGTATGGCCGAACCAGGTCTCGCTGAGATGAATGGCTATTATTCTATAATTTAAAGAATTAGGATCGAAAGATATCAGAAATTTTTGAAAATTCTGAAGAACATTTATATTTAGTATCCCTTAAGACACACACATACACAAAGATGCACACACACAAGCGACAGCAAAGCGGCAGCGCAAGCGATGCATTTTAAGCCGTGGCTGTGCTGCTTCTTCCCCCCCTCGTTGCAATACTAAATCTTGTTTGCAAAAAAATGAAGTGTTTCGGTGAAATCCTGGCAATCCTTGAATGCCAATCGTTAGTCCTGATTCCTACGAGTACAGAAATGTCGGGGTTCTTGAATTCCTTAAGGATTTGGCTTGTAAATTTTCAGTCCGAGTGCGAAAGGAATCGTGCTAAGAATACAAAATACTCAATATCTTGGGAACTACAAGGACGAATATGATGTCCTTTGGCCAGTTGGTAGCCCTGATAATGCCAAGTTGTCTGACACAGGACTCGTCAGGATACGCAAGGATACGGCCGAGATATCGCTAATTTTCTGTATACAGAAAAGTCCTTATTTCTCAGCTCCTGTAAGGATATTTGACCTTTGGGTTATATATCCGGGTTTAACAGGATAAGTCCTATCTTTTTGCCAAAGGATATCAAAATCGTCCTTGAAATGACCGAGTTACAGGCGATCTTGTGATTTTAGATCCTTTTTGCTGACCTACCCCCTTGCAAAAAAAATGAAGTGTTTCGGTGAAATCCTGGAAATCCTTGAATGCCGACGTAATCCTTAGAATACAGAAATGTCTGGGTTCTTGAATTCCTTAAGGATTTGGCTTGTAAATTTTCAGTCCGAGTGCGAAAGGAATCGTGCTAAAAATACAAAATACTCAATATCTTGGGAACTACAAGGACGAATTTGATGTCCGTTGGCCAGTTGGTAGCCCTGATAATGCCAAGCTGTCTGACACAGGACTCGTCAGGATACGCAAGGATACGGCCGAGATATCGCTAATTTTCTGTATACAGAAAAGTCCTTATTTCTCAGCTCCTGTAAGGATATTTGACCTTTGGGTTATATATCCGGGTTTAACAGGATAAGTCCTATCTTTTTGCCAAAGGATATCAAAATCGTCCTTGAAATGACCGAGTTACAGGCGATTTTGTGATTTTCGATCCATTTTTGCTTACCTATCCCCTGGCCAAAAAGTGAAGTGTTTTTTTCGGTGAAATCCTGGAAATCCTTAAATGCCAATTGAGAAAATCAGTGTTTTTGATTCTAAGGCAATGAGTCCTCGAAGAATTGGAAAGGGTATGGCCGAACCAGAGCTCGCTGAGATGAATGGCTATTATTCTATAATTTAAAGAATTAGGATCGAAAGATATCAGAAATTTTTGAAAATTCTGAAGAACATTTATATTTAGTATCCCTTAAGACACACACATACACAAAGATGCACACACACAAGCGACAGCAAAGCGGCAGCGCAAGTGATGCATTTTAAGCCGTGGCTGTGCTGCTTCTTCCCCCCTCGTTGCAATACTAAATCTTGTTTGCAAAAAAATGAAGTGTTTCGGTGAAATCCTGGCAATCCTTGAATGCCAATCGTTAGTCCTGATTCCTACGAGTACAGAAATGTCTGGGTTCTTGAATTCCTTAAGGATTTGGCTTGTAAATTTTCAGTCCGAGTGCGAAAGGAATCGTGCTAAAAATACAAAATACTCAATATCTTGGGAACTACAGGGACGAATTTGATGTCCTTTGGCCAGTTGGTAGCCCTGATAATGCCAAGTTGTCTGACACAGGACTCGTCAGGATACGCAAGGATACGGCGAGATATCGCTAATTTTCTGTATACAGAAAAGTCCTTATTTCTCAGCTCCTGTAAGGATATTTGACCTTTGGGTTAATGGTGTTTTTTTCGGTGAAATCCTGGAAATCCTTGAATGCCAATCGTTAGTCCTGATTCCTACGAGTACAGAAATGTCTGGGTTCTTGAATTCCTTAAGGATTTGGCTTGTAATTTTCAGTCCGAGGGCGAAAGGAATCGTGCTAAAAATACAATACTCAATATCTTGGGAACTACAAGGACGAATTTGATGTCCTTTGGCCAGTTGGTAGCCCTGATAATGCCAAGTTGTCTGACACAGGACTCGTCAGGATACGGCCGAGATATCGCTAATTTTCTGTATACAGAAAAGTCCTTATTTCTCAGCTCCTGTAAGGATATTTGACCTTTGGGTTATATATCCGGGTTTAACAGGATAAGTCCTATCTTTTTGCCAAAGGACATCAAAATCGTCCTTGAAATGACCGAGTTACAGGCGATCTTGTGATTTTAGATCCTTTTTGCTGACCTACCCCCTTGCAAAAAAATGAAGTGTTTTTTTCGGTGAAATCCTGGAAATCCTTGAATGCCAATCGTTAGTTCTGATTCCTACGAGATATAGAAATTAAAAATGTCTGGGTTCTTGAAATCCTTAAGGATTTGGCCGAGCTATTTCTAAAAGGATGCCGCAAGATTTTGTGGCTTAAGATCAGCCGCCCAAAAGTAAGCAACAAATATTTTGAATTTCTGCACACACATATGGAACGGTTTCCTAGTAGCTCCCATTCAGCCATATCCTTGCAGATTTTAAAGGGACCTTGTGCGTTAGGATCGTAAGGACCTACTCTATCGATTGGCATTCAAGGATTATGGGGTCATCTAAGGACCATCGACTTGTAAATTTTCAGTCCGAGGGCGAAAGGAATCGAGCTAAAAATACAAAATACTCAATATCTTGGGAACTACAAGGACGAATTTGATGTCCTTTGGCCAGTTGGTAGCCCTGACAATGCCAAGTTGTCTGACACAGGACTCGTCAGGATACGAAAAGTCCTTATTTCTCAGCTCCTGTAAGGATATTTGACCTTTGGGTTATATATCCGAGATAAACAGGATAAGTCCTATCTTTTTGCCAAAGGACATCAAAATCGTCCTTGAAATGACCGAGTTACAGGCGATCTTGTGATTTTAGATCCTTTTTGCTGACCTACCCCCTTGCAAAAAAATGAAGTGTTTTTTTCGGTGAAATCCTGGAAATCCTTGAATGCCAATCGTTAGTCCTGATTCCTACGAGTACAGAAATGTCTGGGTTCTTGAATTCCTTAAGGATTTGGCTTGTAAATTTTTAGTCCGAGGGCGAAAGGAATCGTGCTAAGAATACAAAATACTCAATATCTTGGGAACTACAAGGACGAATTTGATGTCCTTTGGCCAGTTGGTAGCCCTGATAATGCCAAGTTGTCTGACACAGGACTCGTCAGGATACGCAAGGATGCTGCCGAGATATCGCTAATTTTCTGTATACAGAAAAGTCCTTATTTCTCAGCTCCTGTAAGGATATTTGACCTTTGGGTTATATATCCGGGTTTAACAGGATAAGTCCTATCTTTTTGCCCCTTGCAAAAAAATGAAGTGTTTTTTTCGGTGAAGTCCTGGAAATCCTTGAATGCCAATCGTTAGTCCTGATTCCTACGAGTACAGAAATGTCTGGGTTCTTGAATTCCTTAAGGATTTGGCTTGTAAATTTTCAGTCCGAGGGCGAAAGGAATCGTGCTAAAAATACAAAATACTCAATATCTTGGGAACTACAAGGACGAATTTGATGTCCTTTGGCCAGTTGGTAGCCCTGATAATGCCAAGTTGTCTGACACAGGACTCGTCAGGATACGCAAGGATACTGCCGAGATATCGCTAATTTTCTGTATACAGAAAAGTCCTTATTTCTCAGCTCCTGTAAGGATATTTGACCTTTGGGTTATATATCTGGGTTAAACAGGATAAGTACTATCTTTTTGCCAATTTTTTGCAAAAAAATTAAGTGTTTTTTTCGGTGAAATCCTGGAAATCCTTGAATGCCAATCGTTAGTCCTGATTCCTACGAGTACAGAAATGTCTGGGTTCTTGAAATCCTTAAGGATTTGGCCGAGCTATTGCTAAAAGGATGCCGCAAGATTTTGTGGCTTAAGATCGGCAGGCCAAAAGTAAGCAACAAATATTTTGAATTTCTGCACACACATATGGAACGGGTTTCTAGTAGCTCCCATTCACCCATATCCTTGCAGATTTTAAAAGGACCTTGTGCGTTAGGATCGTAAGGACCTACTCTATCGATTGGCATTCAAGGATTATGGGGTCATCTAAGGACCTTCGACTTCTAAATTTTCAGTCCGAGGGCGAAAGGAGTCGTGCTAAAAATACAATATACTCAATATCTTGGGAACAAGGACGAATTTGATGTCCGTTGGCCAGTTGGTAGCCCTGATAATGCCAAGTTGTCTGACACAGGACTCGTCAGGATACGCAAGGATACGGCCGAGATATCGCTAATTTTCTGTATACAGAAAAGTCCTTATTTCTCAGCTCCTGTAAGGATATTTGACCTTTGGGTTATATATCAGGGTTTAACAGGATAAGTCCTATCTTTTTGCCAAAGGATATCAAAATCGTCCTTGAAATGACCGAGTTACAGGCGATTTTGTGACTTTCGATCCATTTTTCTTACCTATCCCCTGGCCAAAAAGTGAAGTGTTTTTTTCGGTGAAATCCTGGAAATCCTTAAATGCCAATTGAGAAAATCAGTGTTTTTGATTCTAAGGCAATGAGTCCTCGAAGAATTGGAAAGGGTATGGCCGAAGCAGGGCTCGCTGAGATGAATGGCTATTATTCTATAATTTAAAGAATTAGGATCGAAAGATATCAGAAATTTTTGAAAATTCTGAAGAACATTTATATTTAGTATCCCTTAAGACACACACATACACAAAGATGCACACACACAAGCGACAGCAAAGCGGCAGCGCAAGTGATGCATTTTAAGCCGTGGCTGTGCTGCTTCTTCCCCCCTCGCTGCAATACTAAATCTTGTTTGCAAAAAAATGAAGTGTTTCGGTGAAATCCTGGCAATCCTTGAATGCCAATCGTTAGTCCTGATTCCTACGAGTACAGAAATGTCGGGGTTCTTGAATTCCTTAAGGATTTGGCTTGTAAATTTTCAGTCCGAGGGCGAAAGGAATCGTGCTAAAAATACAAAATACTCAATATCTTGGGAACTACAAGGACGAATTTGATGTCCTTTGGCCAGTTGGTAGCCCTGATAATGCCAAGTTGTCTGACACAGGACTCGTCAGGATACGCAAGAATACGGCCGAGATATCGCTAATTTTCTGTATACAGAAAAGTCCTTATTTCTCAGCTCCTGTAAGGATATTTGACCTTTGGGTTATATATCCGGGTTTAACAGGATAAGTCCTATCTTTTTGCCAAAGGACATCAAAATCGTCCTTGAAATGACCGAGTTACAGGCGATCTTGTGATTTTAGATCCTTTTTGCTGACCTACCCCCTTGCAAAAAAATGGTGTTTTTTTCGGTGAAGTCCTGGAAATCCTTGAATGCCAATCGTTAGTCCTGATTCCTACGAGTATAGAAATGTCTGGGTTCTTGAAATCCTTAAGGATTTGGCCGAGCTATTTCTAAAAGGATGCCGCAAGATTTTGTGGCTTAAGATCAGCCGCCCAAAAGTAAGCAACAAATATTTTGAATTTCTGCACACACATATGGAACGGTTTCCTAGTAGCTCCCATTCAGCCATATCCTTGCAGATTTTAAAAGGACCTTGTGCGTTAGGATCGTAGGGACCTACTCTATCGATTGGCATTCAAGGATTATGGGGTCATCTAAGGACCATCGACTTGTAAATTTTCAGTCCGAGGGCGAAAGGAATCATGCTAAAAATACAAAATACTCAATATCTTGGGAACTACAAGGACGAATTTGATGTCCTTTGGCCAGTTGGTAGCCCTGACAATGCCAAGTTGTCTGACACAGGACTCGTCAGGATACGAAAAGTCCTTATTTCTCAGCTCCTGTAAGGATATTTGACCTTTGGGTTATATATCCGAGATAAACAGGATAAGTCCTATCTTTTTGTCAAAGGACATCAAAATCGTCCTTGAAATGACCGAGTTACAGGCGATCTTGTGATTTTAGATCCTTTTTGCTGACCTACCCCCTTGCCAAAAAATGAAGAGTGTTTTTTTTTTGGTGAAATCCTGGAAATCCTTGAATGCCAATCGTTAGTCCTGATTCCTACAAGTACAGAAATGTCTGGGTTCTTGAATTCCTTAAGGATTTGGCTTGTAAATTTTTAGTCCGAGGGCGAAAGGAATCGTGCTAAAAATACAAAATACTCAATATCTTGGGAACTACAAGGACGAATTTGATGTCCTTTGGCCAGTAGGTAGCCCTGATAATGCCAAGTTGTCTGACACAGGACTCGTCAGGATACGCAAGGATGCTGCCGAGATATCGCTAATTTTCTGTATACAGAAAAGTCCTTATTTCTCAGCTCCTGTAAGGATATTTGACCTTTGGGTTATATATCCGGGTTTAACAGGATAAGTCCTATCTTTTTGCCCCTTGCAAAAAAATGAAGTGTTTTTTTCGGTGAAGTCCTGGAAATCCTTGAATGCCAATCGTTAGTCCTGATTCCTAAGAGTACAGAAATGTCTGGGTTCTTGAATTCCTTAAGGATTTGGCTTGTAAATTTTTAGTCCGAGGGCGAAAGGAATCGTGCTAAAAATACAAAATACTCAATATCTTGGGAACTACAAGGACGAATTTGATGTCCTTTGGCCAGTAGGTAGCCCTGATAATGCCAAGTTGTCTGACACAGGACTCGTCAGGATACGCAAGGATGCTGCCGAGATATCGCTAATTTTCTGTATACAGAAAAGTCCTTATTTCTCAGCTCCTGTAAGGATATTTGACCTTTGGGTTATATATCCGGGTTTAACAGGATAAGTCCTATCTTTTTGCCCCTTGCAAAAAAAGAAGTGTTTTTTTCGGTGAAGTCCTGGCTATCCTTGAATGCCAATCGTTAGTCCTGATTCCTACGAGTACAGAAATGTCGGGGTTCTTGAATTCCTTAAGGATTTGGCTTGTAAATTTTTAGTCCGAGGGCGAAAGGAATCGTGCTAAGAATACAAAATACTCAATATCTTGGGAACTACAAGGACGAATATGATGTCCTTTGGCCAGTAGGTAGCCCTGATAATGCCAAGTTGTCTGACACAGGACTCGTCAGGATACGCAAGGATACTGCCGAGATATCGCTAATTTTCTGTATACAGAAAAGTCCTTATTTTTCAGCTCCTGTAAGGATATTTGACCTTTGGGTTATATATCCGGGTTTAACAGGAGAAGTCCAATCTTTTTGCCAAAGGACATCAAAATCGTCCTTGAAATGACCGAGTTACAGGCGATCTTGTGATTTTAGATCCTTTTTGCTGACCTACCCCCTTGCCAAAAAATGAAGAGTTTTTTTTTTTTGGTGAAATCCTGGAAATCCTTGAATGCCAATCGTTAGTCCTGATTCCTACGAGTACAGAAATGTCTGGGTTCTTGAATTCTTTAAGGCTTTGGCTTGTAAATTTTCAGTCCGAGGGCGAAAGGAATCGAGCTAAAAATACAAAATACTCAATATCTTGGGAACTACAAGGACGAAATTGATGTCCTTTGTCCAGTTGGTAGCCCTGACAATGCCAAGTTGTCTGACACAGGACTCGTCAGGGTACGCAAGTATACGGCCGAGATATCGCTAATTTTCTGTATAAAGAAAGTCCTTATTTCTCAGCTCCTGTAAGGATATTTGACCTTTGGGTTATATATCTGGGTTAAACAGGATAAGTACTATCTTTTTGCCAATTGCAAAAAAATGAAGTGTTTTTTCGGTGAAATCCTGGAAATCCTTGAATGCCAATCGTTTGTCCTGATTCCAACGAGTACAGAAATGTCTGGGTTCTTGAAATCCTTAAGGATTTGGCCGAGCTATTGCTAAAAGGATGCCGCAAGATTTTGTGGCTTAAGATCGGCAGGCCAAAAGTAAGCAACAAATATTTTGAATTTCTGCACACACATATGGAACGGGTTTCTAGTAGCTCCCATTCACCCATATCCTTGCAGATTTTAAAAGGACCTTGTGCGTTAGGATCGTAAGGACCTACTCTATCGATTGGCATTCAAAGATTATGGGGTCATCTAAGGACCATCGACTTGTAAATTTTCAGTCCGAGGGCGAAAGGAATCGTGCTAAAAATACAAAATACTCAATATCTTGGAAACTACTAGGACGAATTTGATGTCCTTTGGCCATTTTGTAGCCCTGATGATGCCAAGTTGTCTGACACAGGACTCGTCAGGATACGGCCGAGATATCGCTAATTTTCTGTATACAGAAAAGTCCTTATTTTTCAGCTCCTGTAAGGATATTTGACCTTTGGGTTATATATCCGGGCTTAACAGGATAAGTCCTATCTTTTTGCCAAAGGACATCAAAATCGTCCTTGAAATGACCGAGTTACAGGCGATCTTGTGATTTTAGATCCTTTTTGCTGACCTACCCCCTTGCAAAAAAATGGTGTTTTTTTCGGTGAAGTCCTGGAAATCCTTGAATGCCAATCGTTAGTCCTGATTCCTAAGAGTACACAAACGTCTGGGTTTTTGAATTCCTTAAGGATTTGGCTTGTAAATTTTTAGTCCGAGGGCGAAAGGAATCGTGCTAAAAATACAAAATACTCAATATCTTGGGAACTACAAGGACGAATTTGATGTCCTTTGGCCAGTAGGTAGCCCTGATAATGCCAAGTTGTCTGACACAGGACTCGTCAGGATACGCAAGGATGCTGCCGAGATATCGCTAATTTTCTGTATACAGAAAAGTCCTTATTTCTCAGCTCCTGTAAGGATATTTGACCTTTGGGTTATATATCCGGGATTAACAGGATAAGTCCTATCTTTTTGCCCCTTGCAAAAAAATGAAGTGTTTTTTTCGGTGAAGTCCTGGAAATCCTTGAATGCCAATCGTTAGTCCTGATTCCTAAGAGTACAGAAATGTCGGGGTTCTTGAATTCCTTAAGGATTTGGCTTGTAAATTTTTAGTCCGAGGGCGAAAGGAATCGTGCTAAGAATACAAAATACTCAATATCTTGGGAACTACAAGGACGAATTTGATGTCCTTTGGCCAGTTGGTAGCCCTGATAATGCCAAGTTGTCTGACACAGGACTCGTCAGGATACGCAAGGATACTGCCGAGATATCGCTAATTTTCTGTATACAGAAAAGTCCTTATTTCTCAGCTCCTGTAAGGATATGTGACCTTTGGGTTATATATCCGGGTTTAACAGGATAAGTCCTATCTTTTTGCCAAAGGATATCAAAATCGTCCTTGAAATGACCGAGTTACAGGCGATCTTGTGATTTTAGATCCTTTTTGCTGACCTACCCCCTTGCAAAAAAATTGAAGTGTTTCGGTGAAATCCTGGAAATCCTTGAATGCCGAAATCCTTGAATACAGAAATGTCTGGGTTCTTGAATTCCTTAAGGATTTGGCTTGTAAATTTTCAGTCCGAGTGCGAAAGGAATCGTGCTAAGAATACAAAATACTCAATATCTTGGGAACAAGGACGAATTTGATGTCCGTTGGCCAATTGGTAGCCCTGATAATGCCAAGCTGTCTGACACAGGACTCGTCAGGATACGCAAGGATACGGCCGAGATATCGCTAATTTTCTGATCTTGTGATTTTAGATCCTTTTTGCTGACCTACCCCCTTGCCAAAAAATGAAGAGTTTATTTTTTTTGGTGAAATCCTGGAAATCCTTGAATGCCAATCGTTAGTCCTGATTCCTACGAGTATAGAAATGTCTGGGTTCTTGAAATCCTTAAGGATTTGGCCGAGCTATTTCTAAAAGGATGCCGCAAGATTTTGTGGCTTAAGATCAGCCGCCCAAAAGTAAGCAACAAATATTTTGAATTTCTGCACACACATATGGAACGGTTTCCTAGTAGCTCCCATTCAGCCATATCCTTGCAGATTTTAAAGGGACCTTGTGCGTTAGGATCGTAAGGACCTACTCTATCGATTGGCATTCAAGGATTATGGGGTCATCTAAGGACCATCGACTTGTAAATTTTCAGTCCGAGGGCGAAAGGAATCGTGCTAAAAATACAAAATACTCAATATCTTGGGAACAAGGACGAATTTGATGTCCTTTGGCCAGTTGGTAGCCCTGATAATGCCAAGTTGTCTGACACAGGACTCGTCAGGATACGCAAGGATACGGCCGAGATATCGCTAATTTTCTGTATACAGAAAAGTCCTTATTTCTCAGCTCCTGTAAGGATATTTGACCTTTGGGTTATATATCCGGGTTTAACAGGATAAGTCCTATCTTTTTGCCAAAGGATATCAAAATCGTCCTTGAAATGACCGAGTTACAGGCGATTTTGTGACTTTCGATCCATTTTTCTTACCTATCCCCTGGCCAAAAAGTGAAGTGTTTATTTCGGTGAAATCCTGGAAATCCTTAAATGCCAATTGAGAAAATCAGTGTTTATGATTCTAAGGCAATGAGTCCTCGAAGAATTGGAAAGGGTATGGCCGAACCAGGTCTCGCTGAGATGAATGGCTATTATTCTATAATTTAAAGAATTAGGATCGAAAGATATCAGAAATTTTTGAAAATTCTGAAGAACATTTATATTTAGTATCCCTTAAGACACACACATACACAAAGATGCACACACACAAGCGACAGCAAAGCGGCAGCGCAAGCGATGCATTTTAAGCCGTGGCTGTGCTGCTTCTTCCCCCCCTCGTTGCAATACTAAATCTTGTTTGCAAAAAAATGAAGTGTTTCGGTGAAATCCTGGCAATCCTTGAATGCCAATCGTTAGTCCTGATTCCTACGAGTACAGAAATGTCGGGGTTCTTGAATTCCTTAAGGATTTGGCTTGTAAATTTTCAGTCCGAGTGCGAAAGGAATCGTGCTAAGAATACAAAATACTCAATATCTTGGGAACTACAAGGACGAATATGATGTCCTTTGGCCAGTTGGTAGCCCTGATAATGCCAAGTTGTCTGACACAGGACTCGTCAGGGTACGCAAGTATACGGCCGAGATATCGCTAATTTTCTGTATAAAGAAAGTCCTTATTTCTCAGCTCCTGTAAGGATATTTGACCTTTGGGTTATATATCCGGGTTTAACAGGATAAGTCCAATCTTTTTGCCAAAGGACATCAAAATCGTCCTTGAAATGACCGAGTTACAGGCGATCTTGTGATTTTAGATCCTTTTTGCTGACCTACCCCCTTGCCAAAAAATGAAGTGTTTTTTTCGGTGAAATCCTGGAAATCCTTAGTCCTGATTCCTACGAGTATAGAAATTGTGAGGAGAGTCCTCCCGGATCCCCTCACAATTAATATCATTAAGGTTGTTTGTTATTATAGTATTACTATATAGATATTAAGTTAGTGCAAGAAGCACAACCTGTATTAGCAACGCGCAAGGAGCGCTATGTTTACATTTAAGTAATAATATTGAAAGGCGCACGGAGCGCATAAATGTAAAGTAGGCAGTTAGCATGTAATTCAAATTCGAATCTAACGGCCTGGGCCGCAGCAAGCACTAGTGATCGGTTGCCCGATCCTGCCACTAGAGCGCGTCTACCAGGAGAGCGAAAGCTCTAAGGCAGAGAACGAAAGCTGCCAACCGTTTCAGATTAGCGAGGCCAGCGCGCGGCTTAGCCGCGAAGGGCTAGAGAGAGTAAGCCGGACTTTTGAAGTGAACGGACGTGCGTGTGAGAATCGATCAGTAAGTCGCGTGTGAACAGTAAAAGAGGAGAATAGAGAAAGCAGCGAAATAAGGCGAGAGGACAAGTAAGCGATTTTTACTTGTAGTATAAAGTTAAAGTTGTTAAATAGTAGTTTATAATTTAAGTAATAAATGCTTATTGAACTTGCATTACATATCTGCCTAATAATTACTTTAACCCCCCACCCCCGCATAGCAACAAGTAGAGTAGTGCGCATCGGCGGCAGAGTGCAAGTGGAAAAGTGTGGGTCTGCGGCTTTGCCCGGCCACCAGTAGGCAGTGTGTGACTGAGGCTTTCGCCCAGCCACTAGTGGGTGTGGTGCGACTGAGGCTTTTGCCCGGTCACAGTTAGGTGTAGTGCGACCGAGGCTCTCGCCCGGCTGCTAGTAGGTAGTGTGTGTCCGCGGCTTTGCCCGGTCACTAGTAGGCGGTGCGTGCCCGTGGCTCTAGCCCGGCCGTTATTAGGCGGAGTGCGACTGAGGTTTCGACCCGGTTATTAGGTGTGGATTGTGTAGATTAGTATAGTCAGTGGGAAAAGAGTATTTGGCTTATCTACGAACCCCGTTTCTCAGTGCCCCAGCGATTTACAAATATTCTTGTGAACAGAACCTTGGCTAGACTGAGATTTGTACCCCGGCCAAGATACTTCTTTACAAGTGGCGCCCGAGCAGGGACACTGGGGGCGTAGCGGGGCGTGGCATATTGGTGACATAAAGCCCCACCAAAGTGCCACAAAGCATAGAAATCCACTTAGGAATCGTTCGGACAACGTGATAGTCGTTGGGTCGAAAATTTTGTTGCGCAGTGTAGTTTGGTTTTTGTCGCGCAGTGCAATTCGTTTTCGTTGTGCATAGACAAAACGCACAGCCAAAACGAATAAGCAAAACGCACAACAACAACACACTAGTAGGCAACGGCGCCTGAGTAACGGCGTGCGCGTAGTTGTTTTTATTGCGCAGGGCAATTCGGTTTTCGTTGTGCAGACATCTAGCGCGCAACGAAAACGAACAACAACAGTGCGCAAGGGATAACGGGCCGAAAATAACGGCGCGCATGCAGTGTGAGTACAGGCGGACAATTCGCTGCGCGAAAATAACAGATACAGTGAGCGAGACTGTACCCGTCGCGACAGCGCTGCTGACAAAAGCGACAGTAGAAAAGTAACGGGATCAGTATACAGAGACGGAAAATACACGCGCTTAACGTGTGAGTAGGGGTACTCAGGAGACAAGTTTTTTTTTGTGACGAGACATAATAACAGAAATGGATTCACATAAGAGTAAGAACCCTGGCGTAGGAGTGCGGTGGGTGTATCATCGCCGTAAAGAGGAGTTAGAGGGGATCGCCACAGAATTTGGGCTGGATAAAGAAGGCAAGGTAGACGAGCTGCGCCGACGGTTGGCGACTTTTATAAGGGATGAGGAACATAGTGCCGAAACTTGGGCACGCCTTGCCGAGTTAGAGGCACAGTTTGCCAAAGCGCTAGATGCTCTCGCCGTCGGTGACTTAAGTTCGAGTGGGCGCTACAAATCGGAAGGGGATTTGAGTGGCCTTGTCGGTCAGCCGCGTTTCGTGTCCGAAATGCAGGCTTGTAGAGGGGAAGCGACTAGCAGACCCGGGGAATTAAGAACCGGAGGCAGGTGCAGCGGCGTAGAGGGGAGTCCATCTGGTACTCGTCCTATCGTCGTTGCCGAGACCCCAGTGCCGCGGTTGCAATGGGACCCGAGGGAGCGGATCGTAGTGCCAGACCAAGTTAGGAAGTGGGGTTTGCGTTTCGACGGGCAAGGTGACCCTCTAGCGTTTGTGGAGGCACTTGAGGAGCGCGCGATATCATATGGTATAGACCTAGATAGGCTACCTCGTGCCATGGACGAAGTGTTAACAGATATTGCCGCACGCTGGTTCATGACCAGCCGCCTTCGAGATGTAGCGTGGGCAACGTTCAAGTCGGGCTTCTTGGAGTTTTTCTTGCCACCCAGGTATTTTGAGAATCTGGAGGATCAGATTAGGGGCCGGTTGCAGCGAAGGGGAGAAAATTTTAAAAACTTTCTAATCGATTTGCGGGTACTCATGCATTACGCTGGGTATAATGCCGCCAGAGAGCTGCACCGGGTGTACGAGAACGTCGCGCCGGAATATCGGCTGTATATCCGGCCGAACGACTTCTCCAACCTGACCCAACTCACCCAGATGGCAGTCGAGTATGAGAGAGTGTGCAGACAGAATTTAGAGTATACGCGTAGCACCCAGTCTGAGCGGACTTGTACCGCTAGATCGCCGATCGAACATAGCAAATCGAGCGGTGGTCCCGGCGCGTCATACAATCCGTTTCGTACAGTCCCGCAACCAACTCCGACGGCACTGGGTGGAGGAGCAATCCCCAATCCGGCCTCAGAACGACGCGAGGAGGCAACCCACCGAATGATCGGTCAGCAGGAGGCTGCGACATTCGATGGTCAGCGAGTCTGCTACAGGTGTGCAGGAGAAGGGCATTTTGCGCGTACCTGTCCCAATCCGCGAGTAGATTTTTGCCGGATGTGTGGTGCGAAGGGCATCGACACGAGGAATTGTTGCCAGAGACTCAACCAGGGAAACTCGCTGAGGCGCCACCAGGACCGGGATCCGGTAGGCGCCGGCGAACATACAACTCGGAATTAGATGGACCGTTGGGCGTCGAGGACGGCCGGATAGTGGCCGTAGTAAAGGTGGGGGCCAAGAAGGTGTCGGCCACAGTCGATACGGGCGCTACAAGGAGTTTCGTTAGCGAAAAGTGTGCTAAGGGAATGAGCGAGTATGGGGAGTTGCAGGCGGCGCAGACGCGGATAGTTCTGGCCGACGGAACGACCCGCGAGGTTCGGCAGGTGCTGAAAGTGAGAGTTGGTCTGGCAGGACGAGAGGTAGAAATGACATTGCTGATAATGGTGTCCATGCTGGACGAACTAATCCTGGGGATGGACTTTCTGTGCGCAATCGGCACGACGTTACGGTGCGGTTACGCGGAGTTGGAGTTGACCAGAGAGAGGGCACGAATTGAGGACAACGCTAGGCCCGTAGCCGCAGAGGAGCCAACGGGTGGTGTCCCGCGACGGAAGAAGGAAACGTTTGCCGGGCAAGCGAACCATAACGGTGGACAGGGAGCGAACGCGGGAACGGATCCCGAAAGCAGAGCGCCAGCAAAGGGTAGGAGACGGGCCGGACGGCGCGCCAAGCCTCAGAGCGGAGAGGCGAGATTAGGCCAGAAAAGCGGTGAGCGCCCGCGTGCGGAGAACGCGAGGCCTGGTGACATGGACGAGCGGAGTGCGTCGAATTTGGATCGACAGGCTCGAGAGGCGAGCGGAGTGGTAGCCATGGTGAAGTCGGAGGCGGCGGCGAGGAGTCACTCTCGTCCGAGTACCCCGACGGCGTCGCCAGCTACGGTACCCACCGGGATAAAGGCAGAAGCGAAATTGGAATCAGGATCGGCAGAACTAGAACCGGACGTGCAGGCATTTTTGGAGGAGGAATTGGCGTTGTTTGACGGGCTCAAAGGTGTGTCCCACATAGCGGAACACCGGATCATCATGAAGGATGATAAGCCCCTAAAGCAGCGCTATTTCCCCAAAAATCCGGCCATGCAGAAGGTGATTGACGACCAAGTCGAGGAACTCCTCCAGACTGGTGCAATCGAGCCGTCTCGCAGTCCTCACAGCGCACCTATTGTGCTGGTGAAGAAGAAGACGGGCGAATGGCGCATGTGCATCGATTACAGACAATTGAATGCACACTCTGTACCATATGCATACCCAGTCCCCAGAATCAATCACATTCTGGAGCGACTGAGGCACGCACGCTTCATATCGACGCTGGATCTAAAACAAGGGTATTGGCAGATCCCGATGGCCGAGGAGAGCAAGCAGTTTACGGCGTTTACGGTGCCCGGTCGAGGCCTGTATCAGTGGAGAGTGATGCCATTCGGCCTACACTCGGCGTGCTCTACGTTCCAGAGGGCCCTGGATACAGTCATCGGGCCGGAGATGGAGCCACATGCGTTCGCGTACCTTGATGACATAATTGTCATCGGCGCGACGAAACAGCAGCATATGACTAATCTCCAGGAGGTATTCCGGAGACTGAGAGCGGCCAACTTGAGGCTGAATATAAAGAAGTGTTCGTTATTTAAAAAGGAGCTGGTGTACCTGGGACATGTGGTGAGCGACGAGGGTATAAGAACAGACCCCGAGAAAGTCGAGGCGATAAGGAGGCTGAGGCCCCCAACGAGTTTGAAGGAGCTGCGCCAGTGCCTCGGGATGGCATCTTGGTATCGTCGCTTTGTGCCAAACTTCGCTGCAGTAGTGCAGCCAATGACAGCGTTGCTGAAGAAAGGGAGGAAATGGTCGTGGGATGCGGAACAGGAGGAGGCCCTGAGCCGACTGAAGGAGAGTCTAACGACGGCCCCTGTCCTCGCATGTCCTGACTTTTCCGCGAAGTTCGTTCTCCAGACAGATGCCAGCGATTACGGGCTTGGCGCTATTTTAACACAGAGCATCGAGGGCCAGGAGAGAGTCATCGCCTACGCCAGCCGCAAACTGCTGAAGGCCGAGATCAACTACTCGGCAACGGAAAAGGAGTGTTTGGCCATAGTGTGGTCGATACGGAAGTTGAGATGCTATTTGGAGGGCTACAAATTTGACGTCATAACGGATCATATGGCGCTCAAGTGGCTGAACTCCATTGAGAGTCCGTCAGGCCGGATCGCACGCTGGGCTCTGGAGTTGCAGCAGTTCCAATTCGACGTACACTACAGGAGAGGGAAACTCAACGTGGTGGCCGACGCACTGTCAAGGCAACCTCTGGAAACGTTTCAGCAGGCAGTGGAGGAGAAATCCCTCTGCCGTTGGATCTCGAGCATGCTGGAACGAATCGGCCAGAATCCTGAAAAGTTCCCAGACTACGTGGTCGAAAATGGAAATCTGTACCGCCACTTGGGATACCGAGCCGATGACGAGGATTACGTGCCCTGGAAGCTGTGCGTCGGAAGCGGTGACAGGAAACGAGTGCTACAGGAGTGCCACGACGCACCGACGGCGGGTCACCAAGGAGTGAGAAAGACGATCTCCAGACTGGCTCAGCGATACTACTGGCCAGGCATGTTCAGAGATGCTGCCAGGTATGTAAGGTGTTGCGAATCGTGCCAAAAGTTCAAAGTAGAACAGTTTAAGCCAGCAGGCCGCATGCTCACTCGTCAAGTGGCCGAGCCATGGGCCGTGCTGTGTGCAGACTTTGTAGGCCCATTGCCACGGTCTAAACATGGGAACACAATGCTCCTAGTGTTCCACGACGCGTTCTCAAAATGGGTGGAACTCATCCCCCTGAGGAAGGCCACTACGGCCCATCTACAAACTGCCTTCAGGGAGAGGATACTATGCCGATTCGGCGTCCCTCGTAAAATGGTGTGCGACAACGGTGCGCAATTTACGAGCCGGGCGTTCAAATCGTTTATGAAGGCGCTTGGAGTGGAGTTGCAGTACACGGCGCCGTATTGTCCACAGGAGAACCCGACGGAGAGGACGAACCGCACGGTGAAGACGATGGTCGCGCAGTTCATCCAAGATCGGCAGAGTTCTTGGGATGAACTCCTACCGGAAATTTCCTTAGCTGTGAATTCGAGTATAGCCGATTCAACTGGGTACTCTCCGGCGTTCCTAATACAGGGAAGAGAGCCACGACTACCGGCCGCACTCTACGACGAAGTAACGCCAGGATCAGCGAGTACCCCACAACAGCCGGACGAGAAGGCGAAGAAGCTAAAGGAAATCTTCGATATAACACGCAGCAACATGCAGCGCGCCGCTCAGGATCAGAGCCGGCATTATAACTTGCGGCGACGAGAGTGGAGACCGTCCCTCAAATCAATGGTATGGTTGCGGCAGCATTTACTTTCTAAGGCCGCAGACGGATTCGCGGCAAAACTGGCAGCGAAATATGACGGACCATATCGGGTCGTGAAATTCGTGTCGCCCAACATCGTGCTGCTGGCAAGAGACGGTGAGCGGAAGAGGAGAAAGGCCAGCATAGCGCAGCTCAAGCCGTATTACCAGGACCAGCCCGTAGACGATGAGGAACAGGTCGACGGCACGAGGCCGACGGAGGAAGAATAGGGGCAGTGTTCGCCTAACACGCTGCCCGGGTAAAGGAAGAAGGAAAAATATATATTAACGCAAATTTTGATCCTACAGATATCCGACATGATTTCAAACAGTGACGAGAAGCCGCGAGAGACCAAGCGACGACGAACGAAGGTCGACCTCAACTAGCGTGTTCACGTGCCTATCGCCGTGCTCGGAAGCGCACCTCGGCGACGTGATCGATTTAGTCGATCTGCTGGGGAACGTAGAGACTGGACAAGACAGTAGCGCTGAGCAAGCGGCAGCACCGAGATAGCAGTGGGCGACGCCGTCAAACGCGCGCGGGTCGCTGGCAGCACGCCGCACCCGCGTACGGGACACGGCACGCCCCGCACCGACGTGCAAGCCACCATCGCAACAGCCTACCCTGCCACCGGGCACCACGTCCCGTTTCATGCTAAATTTGGAAGGACTGGACTACAAGGTGACGTCGGCCAATCAAGGAGTGTCCATCACCGCTTGGAAAGAAAGGGGGGGGTGTGAGGAGAGTCCTCCCGGATCCCCTCACAATACCTATTGTTTATTAATATTATTCGATTATTATTATATAAATATTAAGCACAACCCGTACTAGCAACGCGCAAGGAGCGCTAGGTTATATTTTAGTAATAATATTGAAAGGCGCACGGAGCGCGCAAATGTAAACTAAGCAGTTAGTATGTAATTCAAATTCGAATCTAACGGCCTGGGCCGCAGCAAGCACTGGTGATCGGTTGCCCGATCCTGCCGCTAGAGCGCGCCTACCTGGAGAGCGAAAGCTCTAAGGCAGAGAACGAAAGCTGCCAACCGTTTCGGATTAGCGAGGCCAGCGCGCGGCTTTGCCGCGAAGGGCTCGAGAGAGTAAGCCGGACTTTTGAAGTGAACGGACGTGCGTGTGAGAATCGATCAGTAAGTCGCGTGTGAATAGTAAAAGAGGAGAATAGAGAAAGCAGCGAAATAAGACGAGAGGACAAGTAAGCGATCTTTACTTGTACTATAAAATTAACCTAGTAGTAGTTTATAATTTAAATAATAAAAGCTTATTGAACTTGCTTACACATCTGCCTAATAATTGTTCTAACGCCTCGCCCCCGCATAGCAAAAAGTAAAGTAGTGCGCGCCGGCGGCAAAGTGCAAGTGGAAAAGTGTGTGTCTGCGGCTTTGCCCGGTCACCCGTAGGTAGTGTGTGTTTGAGGCGTTCGCCCAGCCACTAGCGAATGTAGTGCGACTGAGGCTGTTGCCCGGTCATAGTTGGGAGTAGTGCGACTGAGGCTGTTGCCCGGTCATAGTTAGGTGTAGTGCGACTGAGGCTTTCGTTCGGTTGCTAGTAGCTAGTGTGTGTCTGAGGCTTCTGCCCAGCCACTAGTGGGTGTAGCGTGACTGAGGTTTTTGCCCGGTCACAGTTAAGCGCAGTGCGACTGAGGCTTTAGCCCGGCTGCTAGTGGGTAGCGTGTGTCCGCGGCTTTGCCCGGCCCTAATAGGCAGTGTGTGCCCGTGGCTCTAGCCCGGTCATTATTAGGCGGAGTGCGACTGAGGTTTCGACCCGGTTACTAAGTGTAGATTGTGTAGAGTAGTATAGCCAGTGAGAAAAGAGTATTTGGCCTATCTGTGCACCCCGTTTTCCTTAGTGCCCCAGCGATTTACAAATATTCTTGTAAACAGAACCTTGGCTAGACTGAGATTTGTACCCCGGCCAAGATACTTCTTTACAAAATGTCTGGGTTCTTGAAATCCTTAAGGATTTGGCCGAGCTATTTCTAAAAGGATGCCGCAAGATTTTGTGGCTTAAAATCAGCCGCCCAAAAGTAAGCAACAAATATTTTGAATTTCTGCACACACATATGGAACGGTTTCCTAGTAGCTCCCATTCACCCATATCCTTGCAGATTTTAAAGGGACCTTGTGCGTTAGGATCGTAAGGACCTACTCTATCGATTGGCATTCAAGGATTATGGGGTCATCTAAGGACCATCGACTTGTAAATTTTCAGTCCGAGGGCGAAAGGAATCGAGCTAAAAATACAAAATACTCAATATCTTGGGAACTACAAGGACGAATTTGATGTCCTTTGTCCAGTTGGTAGCCCTGACAATGCCAAGTTGTCTGACACAGGACTCGTCAGGATACGAAAAGTCCTTATTTCTCAGCTCCTGTAAGGATATTTGACCTTTGGGTTATATATCCGAGATAAACAGGATAAGTCCTATCTTTGTGCCAAAGGACATCAAAATCGTCCTTGAAATGACCGAGTTACAGGCGATCTTGTGATTTTAGATCCTTTTTGCTGACCTACCCCCTTGCAAAAAAATGGTGTTTTTTTCGGTGAAGTCCTGGAAATCCTTGAATGCCAATCGTTAGTCCTGATTCCAACGAGTACAGAAATGTCTGGGTTCTTGAAATCCTTAAGGATTTGGCTTGTACATTTTTAGTCCGAGGGCGAAAGGAATTGTGCTAAGAATACAAAATACTCAATATCTTGGGAACTACAAGGACGAATTTGATGTCCTTTGGCCAGTAGGTAGAACTGATAATGCCAAGTTGTCTGACACAGGACTCGTCAGGATACGCAAGGATGCTGCCGAGATATCGCTAATTTTCTGTATACAGAAAAGTCCTTATTTCTCAGCTCCTGTAAGGATATTTGACCTTTGGGTTATATATCTGGGTTAAACAGGATAAGTACTATCTTTTTGCCAATTGCAAAAAAATTGTGTTTTTTTCGGTGAAGTCCTGGAAATCCTTGAATGCCAATCGTTAGTCCTGATTCCTAAGAGTACACAAACGTCTGGGTTTTTGAATTCCTTAAGGATTTGGCTTGTAAATTTTTAGTCCGAGGGCGAAAGGAATCGTGCTAAGAATACAAAATACTCAATATCTTGGGAACTACAAGGACGAATTTGTCCTTTGGCCAGTAGGTAGCCCTGATAATGCCAAGTTGTCTGACACAGGACTTGTCAGGATACGCAAGGATACTGCCGAGATATCGCTAATTTTCTGTATACAGAAAAGTCCTTATTTCTCAGCTCCTGTAAGGATATTTGACCTTTGGGTTATATATCTGGGTTAAACAGGATAAGTACTATCTTTTTGCCAATTGCAAAAAAATTAAGTGTTTTTTTCGGTGAAATCCTGGAAATCCTTGAATGCCAATCGTTAGTCCTGATTCCTACGAGTACAGAAATGTCTGGGTTCTTGAAATCCTTAAGGATTTGGCCGAGCTATTGCTAAAAGGATGCCGCAAGATTTTGTGGCTTAAGATCGGCAGGCCAAAAGTAAGCAACAAATATTTTGAATTTCTGCACACACATATGGAACGGGTTTCTAGTAGCTCCCATTCACCCATATCCTTGCAGATTTTAAAAGGACCTTGTGCGTTAGGATCGTAAGGACCTACTCTATCGATTGGCATTCAAGGATTATGGGGTCATCTAAGGACCTTCGACTTCTAAATTTTCAGTCCGAGGGCGAAAGGAGTCGTGCTAAAAATACAATATACTCAATATCTTGGGAACAAGGACGAATTTCATGTCCTTTGGCCAGTTGGTAGCCCTGATAATGCCAAGTTGTCCGACACAGGACTCGTCAGGATACGCAAGGATACGGCCGAGATATCGCTTATTTTCTGTATACAGAAAAGTCCTTATTTCTCAGCTCCTGTAAGGATATGTGACCTTTGGGTTATATATCCGGGTTTAACAGGATAAGTCCTATCTTTTTGCCAATTTCAAAAAAATTAAGTGTTTTTTTCGGTGAAATCCTGGAAATCCTTGAATGCCATTCGTTAGTCCTGATTCCTACGAGTACAGAAATGTCTGGGTTCTTGAAATCCTTAAGGATTTGGCCGAGCTATTTCTAAAAGGATGCCGCAAGATTTTGTGGCTTAAGATCGGCAGGCCAAAAGTAAGCAACAAATATTTTGAATTTCTGCACACTTATATGGAACGGGTTTCTAGTAGCTCCCATTCAGCCATATCCTTGCAGATTTTAAAGGGACCTTGTGCGTTAGGATCGTAAGGACCTACTCTATCGATTGGCATTCAAGGATTATGGGGTCATCTAAGGACCATCGACTTGCAAATTTTCAGTCCGAGGGCGAAAGGAATCGAGCTAAAAATACAAAATACTCAATATCTTGGGAACTACAAGGACGAATTTGATGTCCTTTGGCCAGTTGGTAGCCCTGACAATGCCAAGTTGTTTGACACAGGGCTCGTCAGGATACGCAAGGATACGGCCGAGATATCGCTAATATTCTGTATACAGAAAAGTCCTTATTTCTCAGCTCCTGTAAGGATATTTGACCTTTGGGTTATATATCCGGGTTTAACAGGATAAGTCCTATCTTTTTGCCAAAGAACATCAAAATCGTCCTTGAAATGACCGAGTTACAGGCGATCTTGTGATTTTAGATCCTTTTTGCTGACCTACCCCCTTGCAAAAAAATTGTGTTTTTTTCGGTGAAGTCCTGGAAATCCTTGAATGCCAATCGTTAGTCCTGATTCCTAAGAGTACACAAACGTCTGGGTTTTTACAATTCCTTAAGGATTTGGCTTGTAAATTTTTAGTCCGAGGGCGAAAGGAATCGTGCTAAAAATACAAAATACTCAATATCTTGGGAACTACAAGGACGAATTTGATGTCCTTTGGCCAGTAGGTAGCCCTGATAATGCCAAGTTGTCTGACACAGGACTCGTCAGGATACGCAAGGATGCTGCCGAGATATCGCTAATTTTCTGTATACAGAAAAGTCCTTATTTCTCAGCTCCTGTAAGGATATTTGACCTTTGGGTTATATATCCGGGATTAACAGGATAAGTCCTATCTTTTTGCCCCTTGCAAAAAAATGAAGTGTTTTTTTCGGTGAAGTCCTGGAAATCCTTGAATGCCAATCGTTAGTCCTGATTCCTAAGAGTACACAAACGTCTGGGTTTTTGAATTCCTTAAGGATTTGGCTTGTAAATTTTTAGTCCGAGGGCGAAAGGAATCGTGCTAAGAATACAAAATACTCAATATCTTGGGAACTACAAGGACGAATTTGTCCTTTGGCTAGTAGGTAGCCCTAATAATGCCAAGTTGTCTGACACAGGACTTGTCAGGATACGCAAGGATACTGCCGAGATATCGCTAATTTTCTGTATACAGAAAAGTCCTTATTTCTCAGCTCCTGTAAGGATATTTGACCTTTGGGTTATATATCTGGGTTAAACAGGATAAGTACTATCTTTTTGCCAATTGCAAAAAAATTAAGTGTTTTTTTCGGTGAAATCCTGGAAATCCTTGAATGCCAATCGTTAGTCCTGATTCCTAAGAGTACACAAACGTCTGGGTTTTTGAATTCCTTAAGGATTTGGCTTGTAAATTTTCAGTCCGAGGGCGAAAGGAATCGAGCTAAAAATACAAAATACTCAATATCTTGGGAACTACAAGGACGAATTTGATGTCCTTTGTCCAGTTGGTAGCCCTGACAATGCCAAGTTGTCTGACACAGGACTCGTCAGGATACGAAAAGTCCTTATTTCTCAGCTCCTGTAAGGATATTTGACCTTTGGGTTATATATCCGAGATAAACAGGATAAGTCCTATCTTTGTGCCAAAGGACATCAAAATCGTCCTTGAAATGACCGAGTTACAGGCGATCTTGTGATTTTAGATCCTTTTTGCTGACCTACCCCCTTGCAAAAAAATGGTGTTTTTTTCGGTGAAGTCCTGGAAATCCTTGAATGCCAATCGTTAGTCCTGATTCCAACGAGTACAGAAATGTCTGGGTTCTTGAAATCCTTAAGGATTTGGCTTGTAAATTTTTAGTCCGAGGGCGAAAGGAATTGTGCTAAGAATACAAAATACTCAATATCTTGGGAACTACAAGGACGAATTTGATGTCCTTTGGCCAGTAGGTAGAACTGATAATGCCAAGTTGTCTGACACAGGACTCGTCAGGATACGCAAGGATGCTGCCGAGATATCGCTAATTTTCTGTATACAGAAAAGTCCTTATTTCTCAGCTCCTGTAAGGATATTTGACCTTTGGGTTATATATCTGGGTTAAACAGGATAAGTACTATCTTTTTGCCAATTGCAAAAAAATTGTGTTTTTTTCGGTGAAGTCCTGGAAATCCTTGAATGCCAATCGTTAGTCCTGATTCCTAAGAGTACACAAACGTCTGGGTTTTTGAATTCCTTAAGGATTTGGCTTGTAAATTTTTAGTCCGAGGGCGAAAGGAATCGTGCTAAGAATACAAAATACTCAATATCTTGGGAACTACAAGGACGAATTTGTCCTTTGGCCAGTAGGTAGCCCTGATAATGCCAAGTTGTCTGACACAGGACTTGTCAGGATACGCAAGGATACTGCCGAGATATCGCTAATTTTCTGTATACAGAAAAGTCCTTATTTCTCAGCTCCTGTAAGGATATTTGACCTTTGGGTTATATATCTGGGTTAAACAGGATAAGTACTATCTTTTTGCCAATTGCAAAAAAATTAAGTGTTTTTTTCGGTGAAATCCTGGAAATCCTTGAATGCCAATCGTTAGTCCTGATTCCTACGAGTACAGAAATGTCTGGGTTCTTGAAATCCTTAAGGATTATGCCGAGCTATTGCTAAAAGGATGCCGCAAGATTTTGTGGCTTAAGATCGGCAGGCCAAAAGTAAGCAACAAATATTTTGAATTTCTGCACACTTATATGGAACGGGTTTCTAGTAGCTCCCATTCAGCCATATCCTTGCAGATTTTAAAGGGACCTTGTGCGTTAGGATCGTAAGGACCTACTCTATCGATTGGCATTCAAGGATTATGGGGTCATCTAAGGACCATCGACTTGCAAATTTTCAGTCCGAGGGCGAAAGGAATCGAGCTAAAAATACAAAATACTCAATATCTTGGGAACTACAAGGACGAATTTGATGTCCTTTGGCCAGTTGGTAGCCCTGACAATGCCAAGTTGTTTGACACAGGGCTCGTCAGGATACGCAAGGATACGGCCGAGATATCGCTAATTTTCTGTATACAGAAAAGTCCTTATTTCTCAGCTCCTGTAAGGATATTTGACCTTTGGGTTATATATCCGGGTTTAACAGGATAAGTCCTATCTTTTTGCCAAAGAACATCAAAATCGTCCTTGAAATGACCGAGTTACAGGCGATCTTGTGATTTTAGATCCTTTTTGCTGACCTACCCCCTTGCAAAAAAATTGTGTTTTTTTCGGTGAAGTCCTGGAAATCCTTGAATGCCAATCGTTAGTCCTGATTCCTAAGAGTACACAAACGTCTGGGTTTTTACAATTCCTTAAGGATTTGGCTTGTAAATTTTTAGTCCGAGGGCGAAAGGAATCGTGCTAAGAATACAAAATACTCAATATCTTGGGAACTACAAGGACGAATTTGTCCTTTGGCCAGTAGGTAGCCCTAATAATGCCAAGTTGTCTGACACAGGACTTGTCAGGATACGCAAGGATACTGCCGAGATATCGCTAATTTTCTGTATACAGAAAAGTCCTTATTTCTCAGCTCCTGTAAGGATATTTGACCTTTGGGTTATATATCTGGGTTAAACAGGATAAGTACTATCTTTTTGCCAATTGCAAAAAAATTAAGTGTTTTTTTCGGTGAAATCCTGGAAATCCTTGAATGCCAATCGTTAGTCCTGATTCCTAAGAGTACACAAACGTCTGGGTTTTTGAATTCCTTAAGGATTTGGCTTGTAAATTTTCAGTCCGAGGGCGAAAGGAATCGAGCTAAAAATACAAAATACTCAATATCTTGGGAACTACAAGGACGAATTTGATGTCCTTTGTCCAGTTGGTAGCCCTGACAATGCCAAGTTGTCTGACACAGGACTCGTCAGGATACGAAAAGTCCTTATTTCTCAGCTCCTGTAAGGATATTTGACCTTTGGGTTATATATCCGAGATAAACAGGATAAGTCCTATCTTTGTGCCAAAGGACATCAAAATCGTCCTTGAAATGACCGAGTTACAGGCGATCTTGTGATTTTAGATCCTTTTTGCTGACCTACCCCCTTGCAAAAAAATGGTGTTTTTTTCGGTGAAGTCCTGGAAATCCTTGAATGCCAATCGTTAGTCCTGATTCCAACGAGTACAGAAATGTCTGGGTTCTTGAAATCCTTAAGGATTTGGCTTGTAAATTTTTAGTCCGAGGGCGAAAGGAATTGTGCTAAGAATACAAAATACTCAATATCTTGGGAACTACAAGGACGAATTTGATGTCCTTTGGCCAGTAGGTAGAACTGATAATGCCAAGTTGTCTGACACAGGACTCGTCAGGATACGCAAGGATGCTGCCGAGATATCGCTAATTTTCTGTATACAGAAAAGTCCTTATTTCTCAGCTCCTGTAAGGATATTTGACCTTTGGGTTATATATCTGGGTTAAACAGGATAAGTACTATCTTTTTGCCAATTGCAAAAAAATTGTGTTTTTTTCGGTGAAGTCCTGGAAATCCTTGAATGCCAATCGTTAGTCCTGATTCCTAAGAGTACACAAACGTCTGGGTTTTTGAATTCCTTAAGGATTTGGCTTGTAAATTTTTAGTCCGAGGGCGAAAGGAATCGTGCTAAGAATACAAAATACTCAATATCTTGGGAACTACAAGGACGAATTTGTCCTTTGGCCAGTAGGTAGCCCTGATAATGCCAAGTTGTCTGACACAGGACTTGTCAGGATACGCAAGGATACTGCCGAGATATCGCTAATTTTCTGTATACAGAAAAGTCCTTATTTCTCAGCTCCTGTAAGGATATTTGACCTTTGGGTTATATATCTGGGTTAAACAGGATAAGTACTATCTTTTTGCCAATTGCAAAAAAATTAAGTGTTTTTTTCGGTGAAATCCTGGAAATCCTTGAATGCCAATCGTTAGTCCTGATTCCTACGAGTACAGAAATGTCTGGGTTCTTGAAATCCTTAAGGATTTGGCCGAGCTATTGCTAAAAGGATGCCGCAAGATTTTGTGGCTTAAGATCGGCAGGCCAAAAGTAAGCAACAAATATTTTGAATTTCTGCACACTTATATGGAACGGGTTTCTAGTAGCTCCCATTCAGCCATATCCTTGCAGATTTTAAAGGGACCTTGTGCGTTAGGATCGTAAGGACCTACTCTATCGATTGGCATTCAAGGATTATGGGGTCATCTAAGGACCATCGACTTGCAAATTTTCAGTCCGAGGGCGAAAGGAATCGAGCTAAAAATACAAAATACTCAATATCTTGGGAACTACAAGGACGAATTTGATGTCCTTTGGCCAGTTGGTAGCCCTGACAATGCCAAGTTGTTTGACACAGGGCTCGTCAGGATACGCAAGGATACGGCCGAGATATCGCTAATTTTCTGTATACAGAAAAGTCCTTATTTCTCAGCTCCTGTAAGGATATTTGACCTTTGGGTTATATATCCGGGTTTAACAGGATAAGTCCTATCTTTTTGCCAAAGAACATCAAAATCGTCCTTGAAATGACCGAGTTACAGGCGATCTTGTGATTTTAGATCCTTTTTGCTGACCTACCCCCTTGCAAAAAAATTGTGTTTTTTTCGGTGAAGTCCTGGAAATCCTTGAATGCCAATCGTTAGTCCTGATTCCTAAGAGTACACAAACGTCTGGGTTTTTACAATTCCTTAAGGATTTGGCTTGTAAATTTTTAGTCCGAGGGCGAAAGGAATCGTGCTAAAAATACAAAATACTCAATATCTTGGGAACTACAAGGACGAATTTGATGTCCTTTGGCCAGTAGGTAGCCCTGATAATGCCAAGTTGTCTGACACAGGACTCGTCAGGATACGCAAGGATGCTGCCGAGATATCGCTAATTTTCTGTATACAGAAAAGTCCTTATTTCTCAGCTCCTGTAAGGATATTTGACCTTTGGGTTATATATCCGGGATTAACAGGATAAGTCCTATCTTTTTGCCCCTTGCAAAAAAATGAAGTGTTTTTTTCGGTGAAGTCCTGGAAATCCTTGAATGCCAATCGTTAGTCCTGATTCCTAAGAGTACACAAACGTCTGGGTTTTTGAATTCCTTAAGGATTTGGCTTGTAAATTTTTAGTCCGAGGGCGAAAGGAATCGTGCTAAGAATACAAAATACTCAATATCTTGGGAACTACAAGGACGAATTTGTCCTTTGGCCAGTAGGTAGCCCTAATAATGCCAAGTTGTCTGACACAGGACTTGTCAGGATACGCAAGGATACTGCCGAGATATCGCTAATTTTCTGTATACAGAAAAGTCCTTATTTCTCAGCTCCTGTAAGGATATTTGACCTTTGGGTTATATATCTGGGTTAAACAGGATAAGTACTATCTTTTTGCCAATTGCAAAAAAATTAAGTGTTTTTTTCGGTGAAATCCTGGAAATCCTTGAATGCCAATCGTTAGTCCTGATTCCTACGAGTACAGAAATGTCTGGGTTCTTGAAATCCTTAAGGATTTGGCCGAGCTATTGCTAAAAGGATGCCGCAAGATTTTGTGGCTTAAGATCGTCAGGCCAAAAGTAAGCAACAAATATTTTGAATTTCTGCACACACATATGGAACGGGTTTCTAGTAGCTCCCATTCACCCATATCCTTGCAGATTTTAAAAGGACCTTGTGCGTTAGGATCGTAAGGACCTACTCTATCGATTGGCATTCAAGGATTATGGGGTCATCTAAGGACCTTCGACTTGTAAATTTTCAGTCCGAGGGCGAAAGGAGTCGTGCTAAAAATACAAAATACTCAATATCTTGGGAACAAGGACGAATTTGATGTCCTTTGGCCAGTTGGTAGCCCTGATAATGCCAAGTTGTCTGACACAGGACTCGTCAGGATACGCAAGGATACGGCCGAGATATCGCTAATTTTCTGTATACAGAAAAGTCCTTATTTCTCAGCTCCTGTAAGGATATGTGACCTTTGGGTTATATATCCGGGTTTAACAGGATAAGTCCTATCTTTTTGCCAAAGGATATCAAAATCGTCCTTGAAATGACCGAGTTACAGGCGATTTTGTGACTTTCGATCCATTTTTCTTACCTATCCCCTGGCCAAAAAGTGAAGTGTTTATTTCGGTGAAATCCTGGAAATCCTTAAATGCCAATTGAGAAAATCAGTGTTTTTGATTCTAAGGCAATGAGTCCTCGAAGAATTGGAAAGGGTATGGCCGAACCAGGTCTCGTTGAGATGAATGGCTATTATTCTATAATTTAAAGAATTAGGATCGAAAGATATCAGAAATTTTTGAAAATTCTGAAGAACATTTATATTTAGTATCCCTTAAGACACACACATACACAAAGATGCACACACACAAGCGACAGCAAAGCGGCAGCGCAAGCGATGCATTTTAAGCCGTGGCTGTGCTGCTTCTTCCCCCCTTCGCTGCAATACTAATTCTTGTTTGTTGAATAACTTCCGTGTTTATTATCCGATCGACTTGAAATTCGGACAGTAGGTTAAGAGTGACAAAATTATTGTACATTTTAAATCCCAATGCTATATATTGTAAAGTGTAGCAATAAAACGTTTTGATCCAATTGCGAGGGAACGGGGGGAGATATCTGAGATCGGAATCAAACTGGATCTGCGTATGGTATATAGGAACCTACATTCCAAATTTGGTGTCTCTAACTCTTATAGTTGCTGAGATTGACGCGTTCATCCGGACAGACGGACAGACGGACGGACGGACAGACGGACAGACAGACGGTCATGGCCAAATTGAAATCTCTATTGATACTGATCAAGAATATATATACTTTATTGGGTCGTAGATGTCTCCTTCTGCCTATTACATACTTTTGCACAAATCTAATACCCCCTTTTACCCAATTTATGAGTACAGGGAGTAGAAAATTAATTAGTAGTCTTTTAAATGATCTCACCGGAGCACCCACGGTGCAGGCTTCTAGGAGATACCACCAGTGCATCCACTGGTAGCACCCACGGTGGGTGCTACTAAGAGATACCACCAGTGCATCCACTGGTAGCACCCACGGTGCCGGCTGGTTGGTCTCGAATTCCGTACCTATCGGTCACCGCCTATGACATGCCCATGCTAAAGTAGCCGCTAAAACGTATTGCTGGTTCATTGCCTGGTGACCGGTGGTATACACTGAGGACCGGTCCTGTAGGTCTCCACGTAACCGCTATCCCGAACCACTGGGTTGTTTTTCGTGAAACCGCTCTCGGCTCGAAATGATCGCGCAATCGATAGCACTATTTTGAGAGCGTAATATGCTAAAAATAAAATGCGCTCTCAGCCTCACCACGTATTGATAAAAATCCGCACACAATTCTAACCCCAAATGCAATGCGAGATAACCGCGCGTGTGTAACACGATTTAGAAAGCCATGTATGATCCACTTTAGGATCTTGTAGAGAAATGCGAGACGCATCGATTGATAGGCCTTGGTGCTCTGTAGGTGCAATACTTATTGAATAATACGCAGTCAAAGTGAGCGAATGTTGCCAGTCCGTCTGTTTGCATTCAAACTTATCACTCAATTTTAAAGCAATGGTTATAAAAATTGGCACAAGTCTTTATATTCTCTATAAGATACTGCGTTCGGTCATGTGGTGTCACACGCTCGCATCGCCAAATAACGTCTCCTAACGAACATGGCGTAACCTACTGTCTCTCAACCGTGGCAGCGCTGCTCGCGCTTTTAAGACCCGAGTAGGCAGGTCCCACACGAAGCGGCAGGTCCCACCGAACAAATACGAAGCGTGTGGGACCTGCCGCGTTGAAAATTTTAGGTGCAAAAGTTGCCCAAAGACTGGCAACTCTATTTGTTCTTTACTTGATGGTTAAACTTTCCCAATGAACTAACTAAATTAATAAACTGCTATTTTAACAATAGCATTTCGTAGTACACATGCCAAATGCCAAGTGCCAAGCGATTAATATAGTAACAGGTAGTACACGTCGAACTTCCCAATCTTAAGAGGATGAACTGCTTCAATTTTTGCGGATGACACGGCTGTCCTCTTCTTTGATACGCTTTCTTCTGAGATCTCAGACAACATCCAGAATGCCTTGAACACCTTGATGTAGTATTTCACTAAGTGGAAGATTTTAGTTGACCCTGATAAAACGCAGGCCATTTACTTTTCCAGGAATCCCAAAGATATATAGCTTGCCAATTAGTATATTGAGTTAAATCAATTTGGGGTCTGTTAGGAAAAAAGCGTGAGATATTTAGGGGTAATGCATGACCAAAAATTAACCTTTCAAGACCACATAGCTTTTAAGCAACACACTTCATGGGTTTTTGTAAACGATTTTTTCCCAACGCTTAAATATTTTTAGTAGCTATAATTTCTGATTAAAAATCTATGTATATACTTAGGCAGAAAAGGCAATGAAGTCTGGGCTCCTTATTGTAATTAATATTAGGACACACACAAAAACACATAAATACTTTACTGTTAATAAATTAAATTAATTGAAATTCATTTCAATTTGCACTGTCTGTCACGCACGAAAAGTAAAAAGCAAAAAAGGCAACGAAAATCGAAAGAAACGTATGTACTTTCATATGTGTGCATATTACGCTTCTGCTACAAGCGATTCATCATCCAATGTGAAGTTTAAGGTTTAAATTTGCATCTACTTGATATCGATATCGATATCAACAACTCGATAATTACTCGAGCCCGCAATTATTCAAATAGTTTTTGTTTTTCAACAAAAACTGTTTGGAGAGTATAGGCTAACTTATATATCGCCCCGATCTTTGTCGACTCATAAGTAATATTCCACAGAACATACATACATTTGTTAAGTTTTACCACCAATCATACAGTGGATAGATATCCCAAATGGAACGACGGCAGCATGCCGACAAATTTGCTTGGATCAGGGCCACTAAAATTTCGTATTACGTCGTGTGCACGATTGAGAGACAGTAGGTTACGCCATGCGCACGATTGAGAGAGCTCATAGGTTACGACAAGACGACTGCAACTTTTGGTTCTCAAGGCGCATGTACGTTATATTACCCCAATAATAGCGCGCGCATTGAAAAATTGTATGAAAATCACAGACTTTTTTTAGTATATCGGCCCGTGTGGCACTAAAACAACAGATGATGGCACCTATTCCTGCATTTTTGAACTATCCCTCCCCTCCATCACAAGACTTAAGCTTCCATATTAAATTTCATAACTAGCATATAATTTCATAGATACGAGCGAACATTGACTTAAGTGCTAAAATACATTATTTAAAGTTTTAAATCTAAAGAATATTTTTGCTTAACAGCCGAGGAACATTTTATCTTAAGCTAATGTTAACATATAAAGGCAACTTCACGTTGCGAGACACGGGTCACACTGGGCCTTTAGTGTTCAAATTTCCAAGCAATTTTTGACAATTTCAAATTAATTTAAATAAGCCTTATAGGCATTACAAATTAAGAATATTTTGCTCAAGGCAACTTAAATACATTGATAAGCACTTGCTAAAACATATTGCAAGTGGATACGGGCAAGAATGTGAAAAATATCGCTCAAATCAAATTTGCATTTTAGTTGGGTAAGTGCGTAATTACACACACATATAATTTTTGGAATAAATGTATTTATGTGTTTACTTTCTTTTCAATACTACTCACACAGCTGCTTTATGGCTTTTACGTTGTCGTTTAAGTAATCGTGGGCCCAAGATGACGTTAACGATACGAAGACCTGCTAGGAAGACACAAGCTTATAAGTACATAGCCTATATGTGTGTGTACGTATTTACGTACTAAATCACAAAATTCATTCGGTGTCCGACTTACACGACGTTAGCAAGTGATACAATTAGCCTATTACAAACATATATTATTATTTAATTTACTTTAATTATACGCAATTGCAAAATCCAAAATTTCAAGCTATAACAAAGTCAAAGCGCGCAGCCCTCAGCAACAGCTGTTTCGTTTTGTGTTGTATTGTATCTTCCAATACGATCCTTATTTTTTAATAAAAGTTTATTGCTGGAATCGATCAGTGCCTTCTTATCTCTACCCAGCGGAGGTTTACGGACAAAAATTATAGTTACAATTTAAGTTGCTAATGTTATATTTACTATTTACAATGATTTACATCATGAGATCAAGAACAAGGTCAAGATTGGGTTATGTGATTCGTAGGGTCGGTAGGTCGCTGGGGTGCATCCGTTGGAGGCGTCTCTAGCGAGCAGGATCAGCCAAGCCCCTGGCAGCATTGGGATGGGCCAAGAGTTTGTCTGCGTAGCGGCTGCTAAAGAAGTTAATTTGATCTCCAACCTTAGTGAGGCGTCAATGGCGTCATTTGTGACATACCAAGGGAGGCCGGCTACTTTGCGTGTTGCTTTGGCTTGGACCGTTCTAAGGGGTTGAGTTGGTGTACTGATGCCGTGCCCCATACCTGAATGGCAAAGGTCCAAATGGGTTGGACCATCATTTTCACAAGCATCGCCTTGGTGGAGATATGCAACTTGCTGCGGGAATTTATCAACCAGTCCAGCATTTTAAGTCTTGATAGGCACTTGGCTCTAGTTGCAGTGATGTGCGTCCGCCAGATGAGTTTGCGATCCAGGTGGATGCCCAGGTAGCAAAAGGAGCTTGTGTGCTCAATCGACCTTCCATCGAAACGAAGACCTTGGCAGCTTTCAGGTCTTAGCGTGAATGTGACACAGGCATACCTAGAGCAGTTTATGGCTATGTTCCAGTCCGCTGTTCACCCTTCGACTGTTAGTAGCCAGTCCTGTACAGCGTCAGTTGCAGCCTTCAGGTATTGATGCGAGGCCAGCACAGCAGTGTCATCCGCATATGTGGTCAAAAGCACTCTCGCCGAGTCGTCGATTGCGTTGTTCCATCTGACAAGGGGGATGTCGGCCGTATACAGCGTGTACAGGACAGGGCCGAGCACACTGCCTTGCGGAACGCCAGCTCTGATGATTTTAGTCCCAGATCTCTTGTCCTTGACGGCCACACTAAATATTCGCTCTGCTAAAAATGAGCTAAGGATGCAAAAGTATGGTGCTGGGAGCTGCGATCTTAGCTTCAAGAGTAGGCCCTTGTGCCAGACCTTATCGAAGGCCTGCTTGACATCCAAAAAGGCTCCAACGCAGTATTCCTTACGCTCAAATGTCTGGAGAATGTGATTGACCACACGATGGACCTGCTCGGGGCAGCCGTGAGACTTCAGGAATCCAAATTTGTGGCCCGGGACTAAACGATTGATATCTTCAAGTTCCATCATTCTGCACAGCAACAAGCGCTCGAAGATTTTCGAGAACGTTGGGCGCAGACTGATGGGGCGATGCGATTTCAATTGTGGTGGTGGCTTTCCGGGCTTGGGGATCATTATAATCCTTGCGCATTTCCATCGCTGTAGGAAGTGGCCGAGCCTGATCATCGAGTTATACAATAGATAGAGCGCCATTACGCCCTTGCGCGGCAGTGCCTTGGCTGCTCTGTTATCTATCTCGTCACATCCAGGGGTCTTCTTAAGATTCAGCGCATTCAGCTGCATTCCGATCTCCGCAGGAGAGATACTTCTGATTGGGAGTTCCATCTGTAGTGGTGCGTTAAGCAGGCTATTCACACTATTGCGCTGTGCAACGTCAGCGAAGTGCGTGAAGACAGTCTCTAGGTGTTCAGCAAATGCATTTGCCTTTTCCTCGTCCGAACGGAGCCAAACGCCACTCTGGCTCTTGAGCGGGGAGGTGAAAATTGCTTGCCTTTTTATATTTCTCGTCAGCTTCCACACCGAGAAGTTGCTGTTACTATTAGGCCCAGCTCTTTCGAGAATGCTGTCTAGGTTTTCGTTTCGGGTCCTGGCAAGAAGACGACGCAGCCGGTTGGATGTGCTGACCATGGCCGCCTTGACAGAGGGGTCTCCGTTGCGGATGTAGAGCCTTCTCTGGCGCCTTTTAACAGCAAGGAGGCTTCTTGCTCGTCTGGCTGATCAACTTTGATCAACTCTGTGAGTTTGTCAACGTATTCCTCTAGGTCACTAGTCGTTTCGATCCTTACATTAATATCTAACGTGCTCTCTAGGCAAGTCCGGTAGATGTCCAGGTTAGAGCATGGTGGCAACATTTTGTGGACTCCAGTGACCCAGTCAGGAGTCTCGTCCAGCTCAATAGGTGAGGCGAGGAGGTCCGACGTCAAGTCCAACAGACTTGTGATCCTCAGCTGCTCCTGCCTAAATCCTTTTTAAAGCCCAAAGTCGAGCGCACTGGGAGCTGCAGTTACTCTATATGGGTAGCATGTAGATTCTCCAGTGACTATAATTTCGATGCCCTCACCTTCACATATAGAGTAGAGCATTCTCCCACTGCTGCACATCCTGTAATTGCCCCACCAGCGATATTTGGCGTTTCAGTCACCTCCAGCTAGAAATTTTGGGCCCAGCTGGTCAGGCAAGGCTTGCATGTGAGCCTCAGTCAGCCTGATGGCAGGTGGACAGTATACCGCCGCGACATTGAAGTCGCCTCTGCTGGATCCAAGTCGGATGACGGCTACTTGCATATGCCAGTGGCAAGAGGACTACAGTGGGTGATGTGATAAGGACGACTTGACCAGGATTGCCTCACCTCCATGTTGGCTGTTGTCGGGGTGGTTGGCTGTGTGGAGCGTGTAGCCTGGCACTTGAGGGTCGTACGGGAGCAGAAATGGGTCTCCGTGAGAAGGAACAGGTCGATGTTGTGGAGCTCAATGAAGGCAGAGATTTCATTCACCTTCGCGAGGACTCCGTTGGCGTTCCATAATGCTTTCTTAAGGGAAGTCATTTTAAGATGCTTCAAGGGCTGAGCTGGGTCTGTTGTTAGCAACTGGTGTCGTATGTTGGGTGTTCCTTCTGATGTATGCGAATCGGGCTTGGTGCTCATTGGGCTGGCGGTAGCCTACGTGGTAACGTAGGACGCTGGCAAAAGAAAGCTGGCCAGGAATGAAACTTGGGGCAACGGGCGCTGTATGTGGGCGGCGATTCCATGCGAGACTTAATTCTCCACCTTTGCCATGTGCTGGTGCTTCTGTTGAAAAGCGTACTGCAGATATTTCTTGCAGCCTTTGAAGTTTGCAGCGTGTGGTTCGCCGCAGTGGTAGCAGTATCTTGGGTCGCCTTCGCCGAGAGTGCACTCCCCCGTTGGATGGTTGTCACCACACTCCTTGCACATGTTGTGTCTTGAGCAGTATGACTTAGTGTGTCCATACTCTTGGAACCAGTTGCATTGTACTGGTCCGACGTCTTATGAGGTTTCTCCCAGGTCACATGGTGTCTGCACACGACGCTTATGCTCTTTATTTTGCTGTTGTTGTCCGCCTTTTTTGAGATCAACAAACCTCATGTTAAGTGGGTTGCGGCTAGTTCGGCTGCGCGGAGTGTATATGCGGAGGACGTGGTGTCCTTCCCCTGCTAGGTGAGCAGCAATTTCTTCGGTCGGGACCTCATGATGGATGTTTCTCATCACAATGCGGAACGGCCGATCCTCTGCGAGTTGATGGTGGTGAAACACGCAGCCATTCTCACGAAATCTCTTAGCCGTCGCCCGAGTTGCGACACTGGATGACGTAATCTCCAGAGTTGAACGCCTTAACCGTATATGCATTCGCGCCCAGTACATCATCAAGCTCTTTGCCGAACGTGGAAAAGTTCGCAATGCCAGGAACAGTAATTCTGGGCACTTTCGAAGCGTTCCTTCACGGGTGCCGCCTGTTGCATGGGAGGCTGCTGCTTGGCCGCTTGTTGCGTTTTGGTCCTCTAGCGTGCTGCGTGGGAGGTTGAAGGTTCATATTCTTTGCCCTCTTCTGCACTGTTAGTGCTGTCAGTGGCTGCTGCCATTTCCTCCGTGTCCATGTGGTGGTCTTCTGCGTCGCTGAGTGCCATGAAGCGGTTTTGGGTGCTGTTGTTGGCTTCGGTGGTGCTCGCCTTTTCGCGAAATGTTAGGAGAGAGTACAGCGCCCACTCTCTTTGTAGCTGCCCCCTTTTTTTATTTAAATGTCACCTTTTACCAGCTGGCTGCTGGCTTAGGCGTATGTTGATCTAGGAGACTGCTGGGATCGAGATTTCGGCTGGTAGCGGGGGTGCAAATAGGCAGAGGGTACTCATGGGACGTGCGGGGTGCAAGGGACGACGTAACTGTAGTCGTTCCTCGCGAGCAGGCGGTTGTAGTAAAGTCTTTAAAGTCGTCGTCCGAGCTTATTTGGATGTTGGGGACTATTGGAGCTTTCACAAGCATGCTTGCTTTTCTCTGGGTGGCAGCATTTGGTTGGGCGGCTTTGAGCGTACTGCCATTGATGCTTGAGTCGGACCTCAGCTTGCCTTCTGGGCTACTAGGCTTGCTTGTTGACATAACAGTATTATCCCGCTATGCACAGATGTAAACAAACAATTCCGTTAACAGCTTACCAGCGCAACTGGCATACACCAGAGCGCAGCCGAGTGCGTGTGTGTGTGCCTGCAGAAGCCGACGTTGTTGTTGCAAGCACTGCACGCACAGTAATTGAAGTTTTGTTACTTTAAGCGGGGGCTCAGTTTGTGGCCTTGCAGCTGCCAATACGACCCACAACCCAAAACGATCAGCGGCTGTATCGAACCATGTAAACAACAACACTGAGGCTTGCGCATTTGTATTATTACCTGGTAAAGGCTTGCCTAAAATTCTACCGAATAATTTAATACACTGTTAGACTCCTGCATCTTTCTGTTCCTTGCTCGAGAAATTTATGAAAGTGATTTTATTATCACGTAGCATTAAAAAATAAATAAATATGTTTATCAAAAAAAAAAAAATAAATAAATTTATTATTACAAAGCCGATTAAAGTTAAGTGAAGTTAAGATTAACAGCCGAACGGCCAATTTTTTAGCTATTAAACTGCCCACAACTGAGGTGCATGCGTACCTTTTTGGGGATGTACGATTAAATTTAAGTGAAGTTAAGATTAACAGCCGAACGGCCAATTTTTTAGCTATTAAGGTGCCCACAACTGAGGCGCATGCGTACCTTTTTGGGGATGTACAAACCCACTTGAACTTCGTTAAAGTGTTTGCACAACTCGCCGTTCGGTTTCAAAAATGTACTTTAGCAAACAAAATGTAGACAACCGTAAACTACCATTAAATTTTCAGCGCAAATGCAGCGTAAATACATCTGCTCACTTGCGGTTTCCTTGTGTTGACCGCATTACAGTCGAATCATCTGCACGCTTAGCTGCAGAGCTTTAGCCGAACGAGTGCATTCACCTACGCCCGTTTCGTTGCGTAGCTCACGCATAGATGTGTGCGTAGGCGAAAGCTAAGCCGCTAGCATAAGGGTCCTCACTACTTTAACCTTAAATATCTTAAAAATAATTTCCCCCTATTATTTAAATTTAAACTTAACGGCGATTATTTGAGAGAATTCTATTGTTTATCTAGCTTATCGATATTTTGAATACCCCGATGCAACAACTGGCAACATTTTCTAACGTTATCTACGTATTATTTAATATGTATGGCACCTAATGGGCACCATAGCCATCAATCGACGCGTTAAGAATATATCTACAGTATGCTGGCAAGATTTTTAAAATCGGACTGGAATTACAGCCACATGGGCCGATATACTAAAAAGGGTTAGTGATTTTCATACAATTTTTCAACGCGCGCGCAATTCTTGGGGTAATATGACGTACGTGCGCAGTGAGAACCAAAAGTTGCAGTCGTCTTGTCATAACCTATGAGCTCTCTCAATCGTGCGCATGGCGTAACCTACTGTCTCTCAATCGTGCACACGACGTAATACAAAGTGTTAGTGGCCCTGATCCAAGCAAATTTGTCGGCACGCTGCCGTCGTTCCATTTGGGATATCTATCCACTGTATGATTGATGGTTTTTCCTTAAAAATACAAATCAACAACACGTTGGGCAATTGAACAAAAAACATAACTACTGAATAATGTCTATTAGCAATATATGTTACACACCTTGACTAATTTTTTCCATATTTATGTTATGTTATTATGTTTATTTCAAAAGCTTTTACAGAAAAGTTCACTCACGTTGAGTCATTTCGTGCGCTTTTTCAATGATCAAAGAAACACTGAATCAGCTGACTTTGATTATCTGTTAACAATTAAAGGTAGTCCCCAAAATTTAAAAAACAAAAATTCTCTATGCAATCTTGAGTGGTAATATTACAAAAAAAAATCAAATTCTGAGCAACATTTTTCTTTTAATGCCAAAAAAATCGACTTTTTGCCCGTAGTGTAAGGGTGATTAAACAGTGGGTTGGGACCAGAATGTGAGATTGCTCAAGTGTCCACCATACAAAAAGAGAACATATTTATTAGATTTTTGGAAACAAAAATATTTGTAACTTTGTTGAAAGTAAAACTTTTGGAAAACGAGAATATTGGGTTTGTACAATGTCCTTCTGTAATTTTGTTCAACACCCTTGAACTATAGCAATCAAACTAGGAAAGAATTTTAGTGTATATCCTCAGTTTATAACGTATCAAGGTCAGATTTGATTGAAAACAAATTTGCTACTCCCACATCTTCCCCTGTAATTGAACTAATTTGCTTCTCCCACATCCACCACTGTAAATGAAAAAATTCTATATCTCGTGCACGTGTAAAGGTGGAGTCAACAAAAACCGAGTCGATCTGGCCCAATCAGTCTGTCTGTCCGTGCGTATCTCAGCAACTAGAAGAGATTGAGACACCAAATTTGGGTTGTAGGTTACTATATACCATACGCAGATGAATATTTGATATTCAGAGGCAATGCAAGCAATGCCAATAAAAATAAGTAAGAATTCTCTAGTCGAGTGTACTCGACTACGAAACTCCCTGTACCTAGGTATAAAACCTCCAAACAAATATTCATCCACTTACAGATACACACACACATACACAACAACGAACGCATACAACCAACAGCAAGCGATGCATTTTAAGTGGCGGCTGTGCTTCTTCTTCTTTCCCCCTCTACAGGACTAAATCTTGTTTGTTGAACATGTTCCGTGATTATTATCCGATCGACTTGAAATTTGGACAGTAGGTTAAAATTACCAAATTGTCAAAAATGACAAATCCAAAAACTATATCTTTAAAATTGAACTGCGTATGGTATACAGGAACCCACATTACAAATTTGGTGTCTCTAGCTTTTATAGTTGCTGAGATCAACGCGTTCATACAGACGGACAAACACACAGACGGACATGGCCAAATCCATATCTCTTTTGATACTGATCAAGAATATATATACTTTATAGGGTCAGAGATGTCTCCTTCTGCCTGTTATATACATTTGCCCAGATGTAGTACCCCCTTTTTACCCATTTTATGGGTACAAGGACTAAAAATGATGTGGTATCGCAAAAAATTATATGACTCCACTAAACTCAGAGCATATTAGAAGAATAGCATTATTATCGATTGCACAGATTATATGGATTTAGTCGACTTGAATAATGACGACATACTAGTATTATTTGAACCTCCATTTACTGCAAGCATCACACACGAACACTTCGTGTGAAATACCACTGCCAGATTAAATATGGCAGTGACTCTAGAAAGTCGTTCCGAAAATCTAAGAATAATTTTGTCTCGACATGCAATTGAAGAGACGTTTCCGACCGAACAAAGTATATATATTCTGAATCAGCATCAATAGTCGAGTCGATATAGCGGTGTCCGTCTGTTTCTATGTGAACTAGTCTCTCAGTTTTAAAGCTATTGTAATAAAACTTGACACAGATCCTTATTTTTGCTGCAGGCAGTTCCTATGTCAGATCCAGATGGACCGGACCACTATAACATATATGTATCTGCATAGATTTTGCTTTTGGTGTACGCGTTTTAGGAAAATAAATTGGCCCGCCCCAATGCGCATACATGCGTTAAGGGTGAACAATGAATTAAATAGTTTGAGTGATTTGACTAAACAGAACTAACATATACATTTTATTGCTTGTAAAATCTGGAAAAAAAAACTAATCACTTGAAAATTACGTGCGTACGTATACAAGCAAAAAATCAATTAGATCATCTGTGCAGTGGGGCCGCCAAGAAGTGTATTCATTCAATGACCCTGCCTAGACCCTTTAATCACAACAGACTCGGCTTTCGCTGGGTGCCGTCCGAGTGCACATACCACTCACGCCATCATACTCGAGACCCTTCGGACAGGTGTACTCCCAGCCGACAATGCCACTGGTCTCCTCGAATTTGGCACAGGAAATGAACTTGCGACAGCTGAGCGGATGGGGAAAATTGCCTTGGTCCAGGCACTCGATGATGCCCCGCCCATGTACAATAACTTTGGACACAGCCTTAAGCTGAGGCTGGGACTGTCCATTGCCACATCGCAGCTGCGATGTTATGCTCGTGTGGCCATCATCATAGTACTTGTAATCAACAGTACCTGACCGGCGCTTGGAAGTGGAGGTGGCGGTGACCAGTGCCGGCTTGCTAGGCGGCCGGCTGTAGACTTCAATGTATTTATGCGGCCGACGGCGACTCTGCTGACGACGAGATGCTGGCGGCGATGATGCGAAAGTTGCTGGTCCAACGGTAGCACCAGACATGGGCAGAGCAGACTGTAGTCGGCGTGGAAGCGGTATTAGCTGACGACCTGTGGAGAAATTAAAAAAAAAAGGTGCGTCTATAGAAAGTACGCGTATCATAAAAAATTGACTTACGCGTGATATCGGCAACAAAAGATGGCGTGGGTGGGGTTGATTTGGCAGCGGTGCTGTTGTTGTTGGGAGACAGATCATAGCTTACACGTGGACGCATTTGTTCCGGAATATTATTGAAACGACTTGTGTGTATGCTGGACCTGGCCACCTGATCGTCATCATTTTCAATACTATACAAAATAGTTGTACTTTCGATAGTTGCAGTTGTAGTGCGTGGCGGCGGCGCTGTCGAAGTGAGTGTTAGGCGGCGTTTAAAAAGCGGGTTTTGGGTGCGCGGAACATCCGTAGCTGTTTATTAATTAAAATTGTATAAGAAATTACAATAAACAAGTGAAAACGTTCTAGTTGTGAATACCCGACTATGAAACACACAGCGTGTTAAGTTTTGTTATGATCTGTTTGAGGAGTACCACTATCGATTTGCCAGCTAGCAATCGTTTGACTCAAGCATTGAGGAAATCGCTTATAGAGATTCCATTTGGTCCGAACAACATTTACTAAAAATTTTCAACGCGGCAGGTCCCCTACGCTTCGTATTTGTTCGGGGGGACCTGTCGCAGCGCTGCTCTCGCTCTCACGACCCGAAGCGGCAGGTCCACCAAGTTCGTGTCGCAGATGCTTAGCGACCGCCGAGTCGAGCGCATCGATAAATGTATGCGCTAATCTGCGGTTGCATGCGTGCATACGTACACACATACATGCATATATGTATGTACATGCACGAGAATCGTTTTCGCTTATTTGCTATTTCGATGGTTTGGCAAGCCGCGACTGGCATGCATGCGAAGATCATTGAGTCTTGCATAAAATACCCTGTACATCAAATTGGTTTTTTAGTACCAAATAGTATGGGTAGAATTGTTTAAAAATATAGATAGTCCTTAGAATAACACAAATTGACAGTGTCCATTTAAATAGCACAGGCATAACAGCTTTTATGTTGAATAAAAGTAGTAAAAATAACATTAATAATTCCAGGTTCCCCAATATACAACAAATTGATAGTGTTCATTCAAATTACACAGGCATAGCAATTTTTATATTATATAAAAATAAAAAACCGTTTCCAGGGTATGCATGCATCGACGCACAAAAGCGATATTGTTCGAAACACATATTGTTCAAGGCGTGCGTACTTTTCACAAGCGCGCTTCGCGATTCCATTTCGTGTACACACACATGCAATTGTATACATGTTCCTAGCATAGGATTTGGTTGCTGGAACGTTGTTGCGTCGATGCAAGCATATCCTGGAAATTATTTTTTCTTTTTATATAATATAAAAGCTGAAATACGTGTTTAATTTAAATGGACACTATCAATTTTTTGTATGTTGGGGAACCTGGAATTATTAATGTTATTTTTACTATTTTTATTTAACATTAAAGCTGTTATGCCTGTGCTATTTATATGAACACTGTCAATTTGTGTTATTCTAAGGACTATCTATATTTTTAAACAATTCTACCCATAATACTTGGTACTAAAAAACCAATTTGATGTACAGGGTATTTTATGTAAGACTCAATGATCTTCGCATGCATGCCAGCCGCGGCTTGCCAAACCATCGAAATAGCAAATAAGCGAAAAAGATTCTCGTGCATGTACATACATATATGCATGTATGTGTGTATGTATGCACGCATGCAACCGCAGATCAGCGCATACATTTATCGATGCGCTCGACTCGGCGGTCGCTAAGCACGATTGAGAGACAGTAGGTTACGCCATGCGCATGTTCGTTAGTCGCCGTTATCCGGCGACCAAACCTGTGACGTCACAAGTCATGGAATTCAGCGCGCGCTTTTGAATTTGTTCGAAAATTACTGACTTTTTTTACTGTATCGGCTCGTGGGGCTGTAAATCCAGACCGATTTTGAAAATCTTGCCAGCACATTGTAGGGAACTTCATACCACGTCGATTGATAGGTCTTGGTGCTCTGTAGGTGCCATACATTTTAAATAATAAGTAGTTAAACTTAGAAAATGTTGCCAGGCCGAATGTTTGCATTCAAACTTATCGCTCAATTTTAAAGCTATGAATATGAAACTTGGCACCAGTCTTTATTTTCGATGCTACTGAATTTCATGACTTGTGACGTACATGCGCAGTGAGAGCCAAAAGTTGCAGTCGTCTTGTCATAACCTATGAGCTCTCTCAATCGTGGGACCTGCCGAGTTGAAAATTTTTAGTAAATGTTGTTCCCGCAAAATGGAGTCTCTATAAGTGATTTCCTCAATGACTCAAGGATGAGTACGACCATCGATAAGTGAACTAGTCGGTTAACAAAAACATTTATATTTTAAACGGTGACACTATCAGACTTTTGGTTAAATTTCAAATAAGGCAATCGGACGAACTATGAAAAGTGATTTAGGCGAACGGCTGGACTTGCTCACCTGGACAGTGCCCACCCTTCCATGAGTTGAAAGGAGCGGCACAGATCTGAATATGGTATACTGGAGCCTACATTCCAAATAGTGTGTGTCTAGGTATTACAATTGCTCAGATCGACGCGTTCATCCAGATGGACATGGCCAGATCGACTCGGCTATTGATACTGATTAGGGATATATACATACGAGCCATAACCACTGTTGATTGGCACGGAAAGTTTCTGTATTATTTTTCAACTTTGAATGGCTCCTATTTATATCTAAGTAGAAATTGAACATACAAGCTTATACTTTTTTGAAAGTACCACACATCCACACATGTCATACAAAAAAAAAAAAATGTTAGCTTTTTAAATCAAACCACTGGGCTAATGCATAAACTATTTTTGACCACTATTAATTTGTACGGCAAGGTTTTTTTGTAAATTAAATTAACACCTTTTATTTATAACGGATTTAACTTGTTCTTGCATAGTATTAATTATACTTGGGCAATCTTCTGAAGCTATACTTTTGGATTCCATATCAGGATTCCCTGCAAGTTTTCTATTGGGTTCAAATCCGGTCTTGCGATTACCAGTATAGGAAATCAGTACCATTCTTTAAAAGTAAATTGTTGTTTGTTTTTGCGAAATATGGAGCTGCACCACCGTGTTGGAAAAATTGAGACCCCCCACAAATGAGAAAAATCTATATCTCCCACACCTGAACAGGTAGAGTCATCAAATGTGCCATACAGACTCCTGTTTTTTCCGCGTCTCTTTCCGAACCCACAAATAACCAAATTATACAGGACTGGGAACAGAGTATTCAGCAGTCGGGTGCGTTCGACTGCAACGATCTTACTAGTTTCACATGAGCTTATCCGTTTCGCTAAGCAATTTATGTAGTCATACCTTAATATCCAATTTTGGCGGGTCCATACACATTAGACTGGCCCTTAATTATAAAAATTACTTTAAACCTAAGAGCGCTGGGCAGAAATGGGTTCTACTTGGGCCCAAATGAAACCAAAAAAAAAAATTGGGGTCAATCGGACAACGTTTGACCCTCGGCCCAAATATGATTTGAAAATATGATATACATGAGGAAAAAGGGGGATGAGATTAGATTTTTAATTATTATATTTTTTAACCATTTTGATCACCCAAATTTTATTTTAAATAATACAAGCCAAAACAATTAGTTAAAAGTCAGGACATAAACAATAAAAAGCGACTGCAAAGAAATAATGAAAAGTTTCATTCAAAACAATGTTTGAGAGGCTTTAAGTAGTCCATCTGAAGACGACGAATTTGCCGAATATATCGAAGTCAGCACAAATACCAACAATGTTGATCAAATAGGTCAAGAAAAAAGAGGTTATGCCAATATTAATGTCATGAACGCTGCTGACTTCGATTGCCTTGCTTGGTGGAATAAACACAAAACTTTTTTTCCTTTATTACACAAAACAACTTTTAAAATATTTCGCATTCCAGCTAGCAGCGCGTCTTCTGAACGCGTTTTTTCTCATGCCAGAAATTTAATCACTGAAAAGCGTTGCATTATTGACACCAACCCAGACAATATTAACAAAATTATTGTTGTGAATTTATTATATTCTTATGTTTAATTTTGAATTTAAATTCGATTAATATCGATTTGTTTGTGAATTAAGTTGGCAGCCATTTGAAAAGGCGTTTTTGGTCTTTTTGAAGTGAGCCCGATTGGCATGACCGAACAAGCGGTACTTTTTGATTCTGTATATTAGCATCACAATTGTCTGATGTAATCTTGGTGAATAAGACGCAAAATAAATACTTCAATCGTATCGTGGCCGCCGAAAGGCAGAGTTGTGTGGTTTTTTTTGAAATCCGATCTCTTGATATAAAAAACTGTTTAAAAATTCATATGACATTAAAAATTGTCAATTAAAACGAACAATCTATAGTAGTCCGAACGGACTGAGTGAAAAAAAGCAGCTATATTCGGTGTCGAAGGCCCAATTCCAGGAAATCTTGGTGAGTCTTTGGCACGGCACCTTGGTGCCAACGTTAAATTTAAGATATTTTGATATTTTTGCCTGTACTCCAGGTGAAAAAGTAGAGAGTGCCAGAGCCCCAAAAGAGAAGTACAGAAAAGTTAGAAAAAGAAGTGGAAATGATAATGACGCCAGTGAAAAGAAAAAAGAACGCAAAGAAGGACAAGAAGGACAAGAAGACAAATCAACGGACAGAAGTAACGGCAGCAGCATAACTGCAACTGAAAAAGTGCGCGAAAATCATAGCGGCAGCGCAAAGACAAGTAAAACGAACATTGACAGTGAGACCAACACAAACACACAGACAACCAAAAACAGGGCTGGAGAAAAAATTTTGTATGACAGCAATCACACAGGCATTGCATGTGTACTAATGGACATTGCCGGTGCGTCTAGTATTGATAATAAGAGTGTAAAAAACGGTTTATTTTTATTTGAAAAAATAAAAAAACTAAAATTGAAGGAAATACACAGCATAGTGGCAGTCGGAATTACCTTGTATAAGGTATATTTCAATTCCTATACTGCAGCAAACGACGCTGTGGATAACGAAGGCTTAAAAAGCCTGAATATTCGTGCATTTATACCCAAATCTCTTGTTGAATCTTATGGTGTCATAAAAAATATCCCAATTAGTTACTCAGAGGAAGAAATCCTAAAATATATGGTATCTGACGTAGAGGTCAAATCTGCTGAACGTTTTAAGCGCAGGGTAATAACATCTGAAGGCAAACAAAGTGAACTACAGCCCACACTGTCAGTAAAGATCGGCTTTGCTGGGAGTGAGATTCCAAATTCAGTTGAGTTGTTTTTCACTAAACTCAAGGTGAATCAATTTTTTCCTAATGTGCGTCAGTGCTACAACTGCGGCAGACTTGGGCACACAACGAAAGGATGTAAAGGGAAAAAACGTTGCCTAAAGTGTGGTGTCGAGGGCGAGTGCAGCAGGGAGTGCAAAGGAAACAAATGTATCTTGTGCAATGGAGAAGACCATGTATCTCTTCAAAAAGCAAAATGCCCAAAGTGGGCCAAAGAAACGGACATACTTAAAATTATGACAATTAAAAAACTTTCACGCAAAGAGGTCATGACAAAATATACATTGAATAACAACACCTGCAACGGACACCTTGACTATGAACAGAACTTTCCACAGACGATCACAAAAATTCAACGTAGGAATAAAGACGAAGAGGCAAATCAGGTCATAAACAAACATAAATATGCGACAGTTTTAAAAAAACCCACCCCACAACCCATACAATAGCCTCACTTTGTGCTACCTCCCCCTCCTTCATACACAAGCGACCATAAATACCGATATCCCACCCAAGAACAAAGTTCACAAACAGACATAATCACGCAGCTGATGAACCTATTTGCTGAGGTTTTAGGTGGCATAGACATACGAAGATGTGCGGTCAAGTTTAAGGAAATTAAACATAATTACATGAAAAATACAAATATAAAAAACACTGAAAATAAATCTTTTCTAAACAGCACACAAATTCAAGATGAAAGTTCTTCAATATAATGTACAGTCCCTAACACGGAAAAAAAAACAGCCTTGAATTTGTGCTCAACAATGAAAATTATGACGTTGCTCTTTTATCTGAAATTTTTTCTCATAGTTCCCTAACTTCCAGAAAACTGGCAAATTTCTCTTTGGTCGAAAAGCTGAGGCCGGACAACTACGGCGGTGTGGCCATAGCTTTTAGGAAGGGAATAAATTTCAAAAGAATAGCATTTGACACTCCACTAGACATCTTGATAGCCCAGACGACAAATTGCAGCAACAATTTCACTTTTGCTACAATTTACACAGACCCCAGGCTCCCCAGTGCCATGTTTAAGAGCGAGATCAAGAGACTCTTTGAGTTTCTTGATCCAAAGCCCAACGTGATCATAGGAGGAGACCTAAATGCCAGGGATAAGCATTTTGGAGACCGACTGTCGACTCCCAAAGGAGCTTTCCTCGTGAGACTGCTGGAACAGACATCTTTCAGATCAATCAACACAGGTGAAAGCACCTTCTTCCAACACTCAGGACTCCAAACAGGCTCAGTTCTTGACCTTACCTTCACAAACTCAAAAAACACGTTAAAATGGGAGGTTCGCCCGATCGTCATCGGCGGTAGCCATCACAGCCCGATTTGCATCTCGTGTCCGAGCGACTCTCCCTTTATTGTCCGCTTTATGGCAAAAAATAAACTGCTGACAAAGTTAAATAAAATCCGGTTAGATGACAGCATACACAGAGCCAGTAAGCAATTGATAGGAGAAATAGGATCTGCCACATATATGGTTCAGAAAGGTAGGGAGACTAAAAAGTGGTGGTCCTCCGAAATTGAAACTCTGTTCAGAAAGATGAGTGCTGCCTTTCAAAAAATGCGCAGGATGCCTCTAATAGAAAATATAAGGTCAGCCTCCGAGGCCAAAGCGATTTGGAGAAATGCAATGAGAAAAGCAAAACGCGAAAATTATGCAAGGAAAATTAGCGAACTTAATACTCACCCTAACACCAGGTCTGCATTTAGATTCCTTAGAAACCTCAAAGGATCCCAGACCAACACAGATAGCGGATGGGACCACGCGAGCGAAAAGCGATATCTTACATACATTAAAAATCAAATCCCAAAAATTACGGGTGATCCCTGGCAACCTCCGGAGTCCGGGGCAAAAGTCGCTATCCTCCCTTTCTCGTTTCAGGAACTAGAGAGTTCGCTAGTCGGCAAAAGAGCATCTGCAGGTGGTCATGACAGGAATACCTATGACATGCTGAAAGCTTTGGACCCCCTGTCGCTCCAAAATTTACTAGCTGGACTAAACAAGATCTTTGTGAAGTGTAGAATTCCCCACGAATGGCGCATTATTAAAATTATCCCCATTCCAAAAAAGGACAAGGACAGAGCTAATTTTGAGAATTATCGACCCATTTCTCTGATATCTGTGCTTGCGAAAACACTAAATGCCATGATTAAAAATAGAGTGATGACTTTCCTAGAAAGCCAACATGCCCTTCCTGTGAGATCCTATGCCTATAGGAAAAAAAAATCGGCTGTGATGTGTCTAAATGACCTCCTCTTTAGAATAAAAGACTTAAAAAGCAAAGGATTGTCTGTTATTGGTGTTTTTTTTGACATCAATAACGCGTACAATTGCGTACGTCTAGACTTCCTTTATACCCTAATGAAATCGGAAAAGATCAGCCCTGAGTATGTGGACTGGGTAAGCAAATTCATGGCAGTCAGACAACTCAGACTGGGTAAAGAGGAAATAGTAGTAAACGACGGGTTACCTCAGGGCAGTTGTCTTTCGCCGATTCTGTTTAATCTGTACCCAAAGAGACTTCACCAGATAGATGACAGAAACACAACTGTTTTCCAATTTGCGGACGATTTTGTCCTGCTTACAGCCACCCCAAGTTTTAAAACCTCCTGTCAAGCACTGGGGAAAAAATTAAACGATTTTCAACTGCTCTGTCGCGATCTAAATCTGAATTTTAATCCATCCAAAACAAACTTGATTGTTTTTAACAGAGGCCTAAGCAATGTGGCAAATATCTGTTTGGGTCATGAAGTGATCCCAAAGGTTAGAAAAACAAAATTTCTGGGTAAATGGATATCCGCTAGCCTGTCCGAGCAACAAGACATCATGGAAACAAAGACTGGAGTAACCTGCGGGCTAAACCTTTTGAAAATGGCCACGTCAATCCGAGCAGGTCTCCGTCCAGAGGTTGCCATAAACATTTACAAAAGCTTTGTAAGGTCCAAGTTAGAGTACACGGCTACGTCCCACCCGAATTTAAATATAGGTCTAAATTTAAAAATTCAAAGGGTTCAAACTGGCGCGCTGAGGCGGTGTGTTGGCCTTACTCCTTCCACGCCGACTCTCAGCATCCTAGCTCTGGCAGGGGAACTCCCTCCCACCTAAAGAGCTTGCATCCTCACGGCAAAAGAGATTTTTAAAATGAGATCCACGAACCCCAATCTATATGCTCAAATTGCCACCTCCAACAACAACTCCAGTTATGTACACGTATACAAAAAATTCCAGCATGTTTTTGACAAAACAAAACCCCCACTCAATTATGAAATTAGTAAAAAAAATTACATTTCACTCAAAGATAATAAGAAACGGCAAGCAAAATGTGTCGGAACTTGAAATCAGGGCAGAATATGCAAAAAAAATAAATAATTTAAAAACGGAATCCATATTTTCAGCTCCGATGCTTCTGTGACGCACGATGCAACAGGTTTAGAAATAATTGACTTGGACGCTAAAAGGACACTAACATTTAAAATAAACCGAACCTGCTCATCGGTCTTTGCAGAGCTTACAGCCATGTACATATCAATGACGAGTGCAATTGAAGCCAAGCTTACTCACGTAGCCATTTTTTCGGACAGCTTAGGGGCCCTACAACTCCTAAAACAGAAGAACTCTGACTCCTACCTAGTGGGTTTGTTCCACCAAAAATGCTCCTCCAGTATTGTAGAAAAATTAGTCTTGGTTTGGGTACCGGGCCATGTTGGTGTTCCCGTAAACGAGGCTGCAGATCTAGCTGCTAGGGGGGCTGTAACTCAAGGTGAGGTGATAAAAGTACCTTTCAGTATAAGTGAAGGGTTCAGAGAGATCAAGAAATCGATCTTCTCTGAATGGAACATGTACTACAGAGAGATGTCAAACAACAAAGGGGCTAAGCTCCTAGAATATTTACCAAATATACCAAGAAAACCTTGGTACAAAAACATAAATATGCAAGCATATGACGTTAAGTTTATAAATAGATTACTTGTAGGTCACACATACGACAAAAATTACCTATACAAAATAAAGGCAAAATCAAACAATCAATGTCCAAGTTGCAACACCATCGAAACGTATGAACATGCCTTATTCATGTGCCAAAGATTCACCAATATTAGAAGGAAATATGATATTTTTAATCGTTTCAGCTCGTTACAAGAGCTTCTCGCATCATTTGATATAGCTGCTTTCAGGAATCTAGCGCTTTTTGCTCGTGAAGCTAATATAGATTGCTAATAACCTCGCGTTTTAACTCTAAATTTGTGAGAAATCAAACCCACAAACTGTCTTTCCAGGTCTGGGATAGCCGCGCGCATCGCCAGTGTTTTCATGACACCCTGGCAGTATCAGAACGCATAGTCTGATGCCAACCCTAGTCGTCGCATGCGGACGATACAAAACACAAAAAAAAAAAAAAAAATACTTTAAACCTAAAAAGCCTATATTTTATCTGACTATTGCGAAAGTGTGTGAAGTGACGTCTTATGTATTGACATATGCATCGAAATTGGTCGATCGAGCCGGATACTAATATTCAATTATAGGTACGACAACATTAATGGTCCTTCGAAGCCAACAGAACGGCACATTGGGAAAATTATTCGCAGACAGTTCCTGGAAATTTGAATTTCATCAGAAGTGTGTATGTAACCTGACGCGGCTGCACACACACATAGACCATTCCTGGAAATTTAAATATCATAAGAAGTGAAATTGTATGTTCCTGACTGCTAAATACAGCGAAAAACTTTTGTGCAAAATACGGACATATATTCAATAACGATAATGCCGCAATTACGCAGCAAGAAAACTTTTGATGACAGTGAAAATGAAGCTAGTGGTGTTGACTATGGAAAAGTCGCACAGTTCGATAAAACTGTGGTACCGGCATCGACTCCATACCCAACATCTATAAAACAATCTTCAGTTGCCAGATCACAACAATCACAGAAATCTACAAAGGTTCAGAAGCTGCAAATCGAAATGGATTTTTTAAAGACACAACAGGAGATTCAACAGCAGCGTGCGTTACTGGACTACAAACAAAAGCAGAATGACCTACAGCGAGGACTACAGATGGCACAATTGGAGGAAGACAACGACGAGCAAGTTCCAGACATGGAAAACACAGATGACAACAACAAGAAAAGTTTCAATTTTGTAATTATTGTAAAAAGACGAACCACTTTGTACCATCATATGTTAAATTTAAATCATTAGATATTAACCAACGCTGGCAACATGTTAGTAAAAATCGCCTATGCATGTCATGCCTTGGTAAAAACCATATAATGAAAAATTGTCAACGAAAGAAGCCTTGCAAAATTAATAACTGTACCTACACGCATAACACTTTGTTACACAAAGATAGAGAACCAAATCAAATTGGTGAAAGTACAAAGAAACATGAAGAAACACAATTAGGAACAGAAAATAATTTTAGCATAAATTATAACAACAACAGAGTAATTCTAAAGGTTCTACCTGTCACTATTACTGGTCCAACAAAGTCAATAAAGACATTTGCTCTTCTAGATGAAGCTTCCACAGTGTCACTAATAGATCAAAACCTCGCTGACGAATTAGGTTTAGAGGGTCCAATTAGACCATTGAAAATGCAATGGACTAATGATGAAGTGTACGAGCAGAGTGATTCAAGAGTTGTTAGTGTTGACATTAGGGGAAAAGGTCAATCCTTAAAAACATATAGATTGAGGAAAGTTCAAACTATTTCTGGATTAAACCTTCCGAGGCAGACTTTAAATGTTGACAGTTTAATTGATAAATGGACATTTTTAAAACCATTTGTCGATCATTCTTACAACAATGTGCAACCTAAATTGATAATTGGACAAGATAATTGGTCGGTTATTATATCCCGAAAACTCAAATATGAATCCATTTCCAATTTCAAGGTCCAGTTGCAAGTAAGACATGTCTAGGTTGGGTAATTCATGGGATTGTAGATTCAAGTTCTATACAATCAGATTATTCATGTCATATTAGAAATTGTACCGAATACCTTGATGATGGAGACGACTTAAATTTGTTACAAGATTTAGTTAAATCATATTGGGCTATAGAAAATGAACTGACTACTGTAAATGACTATCCGATTTCCCTAGACGATAAAAAATGCATGCAAATAATTAAAAAAACTTTGAAGCGAAAAGGAAATAGATTTGAATGTTGACTATTTTGGAAAAATGAAAATACGAAACTTCCGGAAAGTTATAAAAATGCCTATAATAGACTGTTGCACTTGGAACGAAAAATTGACAAAGACCTAGCATACGGGAAAAAATATCAAGCAATGATAGAATCGTATGTATCAAAAGGATACTTACGAAAATTATCTCCAAATGAGATAGCGATAGCTACACCATTGACTTTTTACCTTCCGCACTTCGGTGTAGTTAACAGCAATAAGCCAGAAAAGCTCAGGATAGTATTTGATGCAGCGTCGAAAACTCATGGTCAGTGCTTGAATGATTTCCTATTGACAGGACCAGATCTGTACAATCAACTGGTATCTGTTCTAATGAACTTTCGACAGCATAAGATAGTGTTCGTTGGTGACATAAAAGAAATGTTCCTTCAAATACAAATACGGAACGAAGATCGACACGCCCAAAGAATTCTGTGGCGAGGAGAAAATCGACTCCCTAAGCCCGACGTTTATGAAATACAAGTTCTTTTTTTTGGTGCCAAGTGTAGCCCAAGCATTGCTCAACAGACAAGAAATCACAATGCCATAGACTTCAAAGACAGATTTCCAAAGGCTTGTAGTGATGGGAGGAGCACATGACGTAGTTAGTGCAGTCAATTTGATAAATGAAGTTACATATATACATAAACAAGCTGGGTTTGATATGTGTAACTGGGTGTCAAATTCAAAGGAAGTTCTAAAACAGCTTAATTTAAACAGTACAGAGACAGACACAAAGCAAATCAAAAATATAACTGAAGAACGTATCCTCGGTCTTATATGGGATTTTAATACAGATATTTTTGCATTTAACCTAAAGTTTAAAAAAGAACATGCTGACATTTTGAATTTAATGAAACGACCAACTAAACGAGAAGTGTTAAAGGTAACAATGTCAATCTTTGACCCGCTAGGATTTCTTTTAAATTTGCTGATTGCAAAAAAAATTCTTTTACAAGCTATTTGGGACAGCGGAGTTGGTTGGGATGATTTAATTACTGACGATTATTATGAAATTTGGAAAAACTTGTGCACTAATATAGAAAAAAATAAGCGAATTCAAAGTGCCGAGACAAATGACAACTCTTATGATTGAAAACTGTGACGTTCAATTACACATATTTTGCGACGCGTCAAAGTCTGCTTATGCTGCTTGCGCCTATTTACGATTCAGTGAGGCTCAACAAATTGAATGTTCTTTGATAATGGCAAAGTCAAAAGTATCACCCTTAAAGCCAATGTCTATACCCAGATTAGAGCTACAAGGAGCATTGTTAGGAGCTAGACTTAGCAAAGCAGCAAAAGAAATTTTAAATATAAACATAAACAAAACTTATCTGTGGACTGACTCAGAAATAATACTGTATTGGCTCAAATCTAGCAGTGAGCGTTTCAAGGAGTTTGTGGCATAGCGACTTGGTGAAATTCAAGAACTCACAAACATAAGAGATTGGAGACATGTTCCTACGAAATTAAACCCTGCAGACCAAGCGACACAAAATATTGAAATTTGATTTCTATGCCAATGATGTCTGGCTAAAAGGCCCATCTTTTTTATACGAGCCTCCTTCGGAATGGCCAAAAGGAAAAGTTAGTGACGATTGTGACTCAAAGCCCATAGAATTCGAGCAGGAATATGTTCATACAATTACAGAATTGTGCAATTCTATTATACTGACGCTTCAAGATTTTCGAATTGGCTTAGATTTGTACGGACCGCAGCTTGGGTATTCAGATACGTAAATCCACTTAGGAAATCAATAGACATACGACCAAAAAGTGAGTTGACAGCTGACGAAGTTATTAAGGCAGAAAACATTATCTACAAGAAAATGCAGCAAGACTCTTTTAAAAGTGAAATTGACTGTTTAATAAAGTCAAAAGCCCTTGACAATTCAAGCACTTTAAAGTCACTGCCAGTTATTATGACAGACGATGGATTGTTAAGATTATGAGGACGATTGAACAACATTTCGGAAGAAAATTTTGACTTTGATTCAAAGAATCCAATTATATTGAGCAAGGGACATTCACTTACAGAGATGTTAGTGCACCATTATCACGTGAAGAACTGTCACATTGGTACCGAAACTGTAATAGCCAATCTACGACAAACATTCTGGATAATAAAATGCCGCAGCGTTATAAAGAAAGTAATTCGAAATTGCCAGTTCTGCAAAAATAAAAAATCAAAGCCACTTGTTCCCATAATGGGTCAATTACCGGAATGCAGAGTCCAACCGACAGAAAGACCATTTTAAAGACAGGCGTTGACTATTTCGGCCCGATAGAAATTTTATTGAACCGTAGTCATGTGAAACGTTATGGAGTCATATTTACATGTATAGCATCTCGTGCTGTGCACTTAGAAGTTGCCGAAGATTTGTCTTGTACGCTTTTATAAACGTTTTTCGTCAATTTGGATGTAGACGAGGATTTCCAATAGAATTGTATTCGGACAATGGAACCAATTTTCAGAAAGCTAATAAAAATTTTAAAGAAATTATAGAAACTTGGCCCAAAGATGAGGTTGTTCAATTTATGACGACAAAAAAGTGTACTTGGTTCTTCAACCCCCCTTTATCACCACACATGGGAGGAGCCTGGGAAAGATTGATCCAATCAGCAAAAAAGTACATGATGTATCTTTTAACAGATAGATACCCAAAAGAATACGTATTAAAAACCATTTTTTGCGAAATCGAATTTATGTTAAATAGCCGACTCCTTCTATATATCCCCTCAGAGTTAACTGAATCAGAGCCATTGACACCCAATAGTATTTTAATTGGTACAAATTACAGAGATTCATTCTACTCAGATGCGACAGATAGAGATTTAAAATTACTAAACATGTGGAAAGCATCTCAAAAGATAGCAGATTTGTTTTGGCAAAAGTGGAAAAAAGATTATCGACAGTTTTTACTATGTAGTCGAAAATGGACTAAGGATCAAGTAAAGATTAATGAAGGCGACATTGTCATAATTACAGATTCCAATTTACCAAGAAATACATGGCCAATGGGCAAAGTAATCAATACTTATCCATCTTATGATGGTCGAGTTAGAATTGTAGATGTTAAGACGAAAAATGGAATTTATAAAAGATCGGTAGTAAAGTTAATTAAGTTAGATGTATTACGTAACAATGAAATGTAAAAAGTATTGCTATCCACGACTGCAATACATTGGGAGGAGAATGTTGTGAATTTATTATATTCTTATGTTTAATTTTGAATTTAAATTCGATTAATATCGATTTGTTTGTGAATTAAGTTGGCAGCCTTTTGAAAAGGCGTTTTTGGTCTTTTTGAAGTGAGCCCGATTGGCATGACCGAACAAGCGGTACTTTTTGATTCTGTATATTAGCATCACAATTGTCTGATGTAATCTTGGTGAATAAGACGCAAAATAAATACTTTAAAACTAAAAAGCCTATATTTGTTCTGACTATTGCGAAAGTATGTGAAGTGACGTCTTATGTATTGACTTATGCATAAAGACGATCATACATATGCATAGTACGACGTGAACGCTGAAGATATCGAAATTGGTCGATCGAGCCGGATATTAATATTTAATTAAAGGTACGACAACAATTATGTTTTTCACTCAAATTTAGAATAAATTATAGTTTATATTCATAACGATAAGAATTGGACTTTTGTGTATATAATATAGTAATAATAAAATATAACTTATATAATATAGTAATAAAAAAAATCTATTAATCGCTGTATATTGCTCTTCATTATTTTCCTTTTTACCTTGACGAACAACAACAGAAACTGCACATGCACGTGCCAAATGAAAAAAAGAAAATTATATTAGAAAAGGAACATCAAAATTACATTGAAACTCAAAACGAACTCGAATTAATTCGAAACAAACACACATTCTCATTCATTCGGACTCGTGCCTTTTCGTACGAATGTTGTGCGACTGAGTCTGACACGAGCACTCAAACTCACTCAAACTCGTTCGTCATCGTATTCTACTTCGTTCAATTCATTTTGTGCACGAATGCTTCGAATGTCAATTTACGAGAATTCATGCAGCTGTCTAATTTATATGATCAGTATCAAAAGAGATTTCGTCTTGGTCTGTCCGTATGTCTGTATGAACGCGTCGAACTCATCAACTATTAGAGCTAGACACACCAAATTTTAATTGTAGGTTACTGTATACCATACGCAGATCGAGTTTGTTTCCAATTTCCGATACCTCCTCCGTTCAACCGCAATTCGTTAAAAACATTTTATACCAGGGACCGTAACGGTTATAAGTAATATTTTAAAAAATTGAATTTTAAGCATTATTTCCTGAATTTATTTATTGCTCAAGAAATAAAATTTATTTTTCAGATATATTTTTTCCCTTAAGAATAAGACTTATTTTTATTATATATTTTTTCGCTCAGAAATAAAAATTATTTTTTGAGTTTTATATTTCGAAGAAAAATAACGATTATTTTTTGAGTTTTATATTTCGCTTAAGAATAAAACTTATTTCTTGAGTTTTATTTTTTTTGCAAAAGATAAAACTCAAATCTGTATTAAATTAATACTGCATTATTATTTTGTATTATTTGAAGTGTTGGGCTCAAAAAACATCAGAAATTTTTTGAAAACATTTATATTTGGTATTTTTTTTAGTATTTTTTAGATGAAAAAAATACCAAAAAATCCCAAAAATACTAAATTTTGGTATTTTTTATTTCCGAAAAAATACTAAATTTTGGGATTTTTTGGTATTTTTTGCATCTAAAAAATACTAAAAAAAATACCAAATATAAATGTTTTCAAAAATTTCTGATATTTTTTGAGCCCAACACTTCAAATAATACAAAATAATAATGCAGTATTAATTTAATACAGATTTGAGTTTTATCTTTTGCAAAAAAAAAATAAAACTCAAGAAATAAGTTTTATTCTTAAGCGAAATATAAAACTCAAAAAATATTCGTTATTTTTCTTCGAAATATAAAACTCAAAAAATAATTTTTATTTCTGAGCGAAAAAATATATAAATAAAATAAGTCTTATTTTTAAGGGAAAAAATAAATCTGAAAAATAATATTTATTATAGAGTTTTTCTATATAACTTAAGAAAATAAAAATCATTGCAGCAATGGATAGTCCTGACAACAAGGATGCGCAAGGTTTTGTCTTTTTTCATTTATCAATTCCCGTTCATTATGATTTTTTTCTTAAAAAATGGGTACGTAATCATTATTTACGGTCCCTGTTTTATACCATCAAATTGCAATATATAGCTTTGGGATTTGGCATGTATAATACTTTGATCACTATTAATCTACTGTTCAAATTTCAAGTCAATCGGATAATAAACACGAAAGTTATTCACGAAGGAAGATTCCGTACTGCAGCGAGAGGGAAGAAGAAGCACAGCCATCACTTAAAATGCTTCTCTTGCGCTGTTGCTTGTGCTGTCGCTTGTCTGCGTGCGTTTTTGTGCATGTGTGTGTGTATGTGTATGTGTAAGGGAGTTTTGTAGTCGGGTATTCTCAACTATAGCATTCTTATTTGTTTTTACCCATTTTATGAGTACAGGGAGAAAAAAATTCAGAAATCAAATATACGTTCCCGCGAAATTCGAAAAATCAGAATTTTTGAACAGACTTCGTATATTGCTTGACACAAATGAAATCTTGCAGATTGGTTGTCATTGTAAGAAAGGCCCTCGCAACACATATTCTACTATGCCATTGCTGCGGTCGTTTTTGTAGCAACATAGCCTACTTACCGCTCTCATCACCAGTTGTTGGGGACGCTGTTGTTATCAATCGACGCTTTTGGAACTGGCGACGCAGCGCATAGTTGGCTGCCTGGAATTTTTGTTGGTTTTGAGAAATGTCAAGGCTTGCGTTGCCGGCGCTGCTGATACTTGTTGCTACCGATAATGTTGCATGCTCAGCGGATGCTGTCGAGTTATTCGTTTTCAGTGTGCCTGGGTAGCTGTTGCTATTTCTACTTGTTTCTGCTGCTGTTGTAGCGATTGTCGTGGTTGTTGCCGTGCTTGGTTTACTACGCAGTCGACTGTATTTAGAGGTCGTTGTTAATTCTGCAATTTGCGTGGTTGACTCAGCCGATGCGATTGGTATGTTGATTATGCGCCTGCGCACACTCAGGACCGGTCTACGTGAGACATTAGCGGCTGCGGTAGTTGAAGTGGAAAGTGCAGCTTGTGTATGCAGCTGTCAGTTGAAAGCCGATTATCCAATCCAAAGTCGGTCGATGTTTTATAATGCAGCATATGGAATGAAGCGAAAAAATTCTATTAATATTCATTATTAAGTATTTTAAAACTGTAAAAAGCTTGATTCGATTATTCATTGATCGGTTTTCTTCTCAACTTGCTTGTTTTTACTTGTGTGTGTTGTGCGTTTTACATACATATTTAGTGAATGTTCTTTCTGTGATCACAATATTAAGATATCCACGATGTGCATTTGCAGTCAACAACGGTCCAAAAGCGTGCCATATTCTATACAATTGAAATTTTTCTGTGTATATGTACATATGTATGTGTGTTCCATGTTTGTATATGTATACACACATGTATATTTACAATTGTAAATAAATATTAGCATTAGTTCTTAACAATATGTAGTAATATATGTATTTATTTACGTGAATCAATATCCAAAACTAAGATTTTTGTGTCAAATTGAGTAATGAGATTTAAAAACTACTCAAGTCAAACGTTTGTAATTTTAATTAATTAATTCATTTACAAGAAAATTGAAATTCTCCCATCTCGGCGTCCCAGTCATCCTTCTAGTGTTCCAACTCGTGCAACCATCGGCCTATTCATAAGCAACTTTGCTTTTTTGCCATATTTACTCCCATAAAATTGATAAAAAGGGGGACCTAATTCTGTGCAAATGTATGTAACAGGTAGAAGTAGACATCTCCTGGAAGTTAGGGGAGTTTTTAGGGTACCGGGAGTTTTGGGGGTTGCTTTAAGTTGCAAATATTAATTATAACAACTTTTGTGAACTTTGCGAAATGAATAACTTCTACCAGAAGTGAAGAAGTCATATTTCCCACTTAAAATTTTAAAGCAGCATGCTAAATATGTTTCCAAATGTGTAATTCAGATTATCGCAAAATACAATATTAACAAGTAAGAATGCTATAGTTGAGCAAACCCAACTACGAAACTCCCCGTACCCAGGTTAAAAATTTCCGACCGCATCTTCGTTAACTTACACATACACACACACATACACAAACACACATATGTACAGACACAGCAAAAGCGACAGCGCAATTGAAGTATTTTAGGTGGCTGTGCTACTTCTTCCCCCCTCGCTGTAGTACTGAAACTTGTTTGTTGAATAACTTCCATGTTTATTATCCGATCGACTTGAAATTTGGACAGTATATCAAGAGTGACTAATGTATAGTACATGCCCAGTCCCAAAGCTATATCTTGGGAATTGTTACTGTTAAACGTTTTTATTCGATAGCGGGGGAATAGGGGGAAATATCTCGGATCCAAAGTAAACTTGACCTGCTCCCACTATACACGAACCTACGTCCCAAATTTGGTGTCTCTAGCTGTTATGGTGTTTGAGATTGACGCGTTCATACATACGGACAGGCAGTCGGACATGGCCAAATCGAAATCTCTTTTAATATTGTTCAAGAATATATATACTTAATAAGATCGGAGATGTCTCCTTCTGCCTGTACATACATTTGCACAGATTTAGTACCGCCTTTTTACCCATTTTATGGGTACAGGGAGTAAAAAGCATTTTCATATATTTCATTCAGATTGCGTTGCTTACAGTGGAGCATCATCAAGTTATTGTACTACGAGTAGTCAGTAATGCAATTGGGTTGGCTTTAAGGTTTTGTGTGGCGACTCTTGCGGCGGAAAAAAAAAAATCACAGGTATGTAAGTAGGTTGTTAACATTGACAGCCCATATGTAAAATAACACTAAAGTCACAAAACCCGTTTCAGCATGAGACTTGCGAAGCTCTGAGCTCATTAAATCTAAATGTCGCTGACATGCGTTGATGCCACGCCCCGCTGCCGCAACGGATTGTGCTCAACATGGAGTTAAACAAAGGCCAGCATAAGAGCCAGTTTATTTGGCAACGACGACTGCATGCCAATAAGATTGTATAATACCCTGATCTCTGTTGCGTAAAAAAGATGAGCGCTGTGCTGTTTTACGATTGCTTGTTGATTGTCGCAGATGCTGCTGTTGGTTGCATGACAAACTCGTTATTTATTTTATAAAATATTTTGCAAATGATTGAGCTCTCTAACAATCGGAATTATCAAGAAAAGGCCAGAAAAGTGGAAGTAGGTTTGCCAACATCGTCTTTACATTCAAATCAGAAAGTTGCTGTGAATGCCAGAAGATAATAAGCCTTTGCCAGCTGCAATGCATATGGTAGTGAAAGCAACATTAAACAAGTAAGAATGCTATAGTCGAGAATACCCGGCTACAAAACTTCCTGTACCCAGGTATAAAACTTCCAATCACAATCACAATGTAAGTGGACAAAGCACTTCCAAATAGGCACTCACATATGTACATAAAGCCGCACACTCACTAGCCACAGCGTAAGCAAGGCATTTAAAGTGGCGGCTGTGCATCTTCTTCCCCCCGCTTTGCAGCACTAAATTTTCTTTCGTGAATAACTTCCTTGTTTACTATCCGATCAACTCTAAATTTGGACAGATTAAGAGTGACCCAAACATAATGCATGCCAAATTTCAGGGCTATATTGTTAAAAGTGTGGCTGTAAAACGTGTTGATTGAATTGCGAAATCTGAAACAAACCTGATCTGTGTGTGGTTTACAGACACCCACTTTCCAAATTTTGTTACTCTATCTCTTGTAGCTGCTGAGATCAACGCGTGGAGGAATTAAATCTATATAAATGCCTCTCATCACTATAGAGTGTACTCGTATATAGTCTTAATTAGTAACACTAGCCATGTCTATCTGGCCCTCTTCGTCTGTCAATCCGCCCGTATGTATGAACGCAAGGATCTCGAAAACTATACGAGCTAGAGCCACCAAATTTGGAATGTTGGTCAGGCGCAGGTCGATTATGTTTCAAATTTGAAATGTTTTTCCCCACACCCCCGTAAATCATTAAGCGCAATTTATAAGGACAAAGCTTTGATTTTTTCTGCACTATAACTGGGTCACTCCTCATCTGATACACAAATTTCAAAACAATCGGATAAAAAACACAGAAGCTATTCAAGAATCAGGTACAGGGAGTCAAGTATGGTCAACTAGAGCATTCTTACTTGTTTATTTATGACGACAGCCTAACCTAAACCACCAATTCGAACACACTTACTGCTTCAAACAAGCTCACCAAATTTGATCGAAATTGGATCACTATATCTATAGCCATCTTACGAATAATCAGTCGAAAATTGGGTTAATAAACATTGATTCAAGGGTATGACTACAACTACGGCACGCCTACGATAGCCGTTCCTTCTTGTTTGATGTCAGGATTGTCTGTACTTCGAATTTGGTGACTTAATCTATAAAGATATGAGAGATATAGGTTTTTGACGAATTTCTTGAATGGTGGCGCAGAATAATAATTTATTATTTTTATGTGCTCTTCCGCTTTGCAAAATTTTTTATCGCTTAACACCTACTTGAGGTTTTCAAAAGAAAATCTGTCGATCCTTACTACGTTTCGATTGCTTACAAAATTTCCATATTAACCGTGCTTTCGTATTTTGGTTTCTCACAAGACAAAATTTAATACCTCGGTGTCCTCCCTGACAATTGAGGAAAGCCTGTATTTCGACATTTATAGCAAAAGTCAGCAAACTATATATAAATAGCACTGATGAAAAGATTGAAAAAAAAATTTTAAAACATTCCTATCCCATAGATAAGCAAAAGAAAACAGACAACGCATCATTTAGGAACTTCCGATAGCAACGTTTTAACTTGCATGCTAGGGCCTGGATAATCTAGAAATCTATCACGTACTTTCAGTTCCGGCAATTATCGTTGATTAAACGCGCATACGATTATTAAACAAGTTGCACGGCTGCTAGCATTCTTTACATTTATACACGTCAATATGTAAATATGTTCCGATCTTAAGTGCTCGCGAATTGCTATAATAGTATAAGCATGTAATTTGATATTGATTTCAATGCTGCGTTTTTGTCGTGGATAATAAATTCGGACGATAGATATACACGATGGCGGCCACTATGTAAAATAGCTGGAATACAAAACGCAATTAAGCTGTCTAATTTTTACACCTTTGCAGAGGGTATTATAATTTTGTCACGAAATGTGTATCGCATTGAAGGTGACGATTCCGAACCCACAAAGTGTATATATTCTTGATCGGCATCAGTACCCGAGTCGATATAGCGGTGCCCATCTTTACATCTATCCGTCTGTTTCTATGCAAACTAGTCGCTCAGTTTTAGAGCTATCGTGATGAAACGTGGCACAGATTATTATTATTTTTGCACGCAGTACATATGTCGGAAACCGGATCGGGCCACTATACCATACATAGGAACGACTGGTCAACAATTATGTTTTTGAATGACAATTTTTGTCTTTTTCAATCTAATTCAGCAATTGTAAATGTTATTATACTATAATCTTTAAATAGTTCGCTTTTATTTGATTAAAATCGGACAACAGTATTACACATAAAGCTGGCAACATTGGCTCGAAAATGGAGTTTTTGTATAAAAAGCATGGCTGCAAGAGTAAATATATATCTTCAGCACGCCAAATGTTTTTTTATACAAAAACTTCGATCAATTGTTCCTATGGTGCGGTAGTCAACGATTTTGGAACACCTACCCACACGGTCAGAAAATTCCCTGAAAACTGTTGTATGCAAGCTTATTGTTTTTTCGTTTCCGATTGAAATCCTTCAAATTCAAATCCTTTTCAAGGCATTTTACATTAAAGTATTCGACACGTGTTTCGCCAATTTTGGTAAATGCATGTCCACGGTCGGTAAATGCTGGAATTCAGCATTTTTGTGTTTCATGTGCATGGCTTCATAATAATTTCCAAAGCTAAACACTAAAGGCTCGGTGATTTGGGGGTCAACAACGAAGGCTTTTGTCTAGAATTTTTATACTAGGTTCCCGAAGGGAAAAATAGTATATTGGGTTTGCGAAATGTCCGTCTGTCCGTATGAATGCAATTTTTTTGCCTTTATCTTTGAGCTAGAGCAACCAAATTTGGTACACATGTTGGTGTATATCGTCAATTTATAAAGTGTCAAGATCAGCCCCCCACCTCCACCCCCTCCCCTAAAATTTTGGGGAAAACATGTATCTTCCACATTTTTAAAGCTAGAGTCACCAAATTTGGCATACACACTAAAGTTGAGATTCCTGACAGATCTGCATCAACAATTTTTGGACCCCACCAACCCCCACCCCCCCAATGGAGCAAAACCAATATCTCCCACACCAGTAGAGCTAGAGTCACCAAATTTGGCATAGACACTAATGTTGACCCCCTGGATAAAACTGCATCAAAACTTTTTGGACCCCCCACCCCCACGCCCCCAAAGGAGCAAAATCGTGTTTCTTTCCGAACTCACAAATAACCATATTATATAGGACTGGGAACATAGTATTCTGCAGTCGGGTGCGTCCGCCGTCGGACATACCCGACTGCAAAGTTCTTACTTGTTTTAGTATTGTTCTTGTAATTGGCTTCAAACCGCACCAAAATTAATTTAAAGAGTGCTAATCGATATTGGAAAGTATACCCCACGAGCGGTAAATGGGGGTAAAGATCAAATGAGTGAAATTATTTGTTTTGTTGGAACTGCATCAAAATCATTTTCATAGCACTGCAATAAATCATTGAGCATGAGGCTCAACTTTTTAAGAAAGTCTACCCCCACGGGCGGCAAAATTGAGGTACGATATTTTTGTGTATTTTTCACGATTAACGAATGTATTCAAATTCAACATTTTAAAATAAATATTTTATCGGGCAACGATGTGGTATGCAAAGACATACATAGAAAATATAATGAAACTTCGATTTTGTGAGTTTGAATATCTTCATAAGCAAAAATGTTCTTCATACAACTCAATATTTGACCGATAACTATAACCACTTTGTGGGATCGGAATTATAATACGCATTTCAAGGGTATAATAATTGTATTTATGTCTTTATACTCTGTTTCCGAAGGGAACAAAATCTATATCTCCCACACCTGTAGAGGTAGAGTCATCAAATTTTCCATACAGATTACTGTTTTTTTTGCGTCTTTCCGAACCCACAGATAACAAAATTATACAGGACTGGAAACAAAGTATTCTGTAGTCGGGTGCGCCCGACGTTCTTACTTGTTTAGTCTTGCTATACCCATTTTCTTAAACTTATTTGTCTTCACAAAATTTGTCATTGTATCTAGTTAATCAAAATTTATGTAATTTTAAGCCTAGATATAAATAAATATTCTCAATTATTACATAACATAGTTTAAACAAGTAAGAATGCTCTAGTCGAGAATACCCGACTACAAAACTCCCTGTATCCAGATCTAATATTTCCGATCGCATCTTCGTCCACTTACACATACACACACACATAAACAAAGGCGCACACACACAAGCAACAGCGCAAGCGAAGCATTTTAAGTTGTGGCTGTGCCTCTTCTTCCACCCGCTCTGCAGCACTGAATCTACTTTCGTGATTAACTTCCGTGTTTATTAATCGAACGACTTGAAATTTGGACAGTAAATTCAGATTGACTAAGATATTATACATGTCTTTAAAATTTTTGGTGCTAAACATTTTTATCGAATTACGGGGGTGTGGAGGGAAATATCTCAGATCCAAAATAAACTTGACCTGCGCCTGCTATACGAACCTACATACATTCAAAATTTGGTGTCTCTAGCTTTTATAACTGCTGAGATCGCCGCGTTCATACATACGAACGGTCAAACAGACAGACAGACGGACATGACCAAATCGAAATTTCTTTTGTTACTGATCAAGAACATATATCCTTTATAGGGTCGGAGATGTCTTCTTCTGCCTGTTACATACATTAGCACAGATTTAGTACCCCTTTTTTACCCATTTTATGGGTACAGGATATACAAATTTATATAATGAAAAAAAATTACGAAATATATTGAAATCTCTTTGCTTATTACACACATATTTACACTTCATAATACTTCACTGGGAAAATCCCTCAAAATTTAGTTTTTTTAAGAAAAATATTGAGTTGGCAAAATTTAATTACAATTGGACTGCTGTGCACATATGTGTATATACATATGTGCAATACGCAACCTTAGTGAAAAATACTTTTTTGTATAAAAACCTTTGTTGTTTGTAGGGATATCTCAAGCAAACTCACTAATTCTATGTTTCATTATGTGCTCAAATTGGTTTACTATATCTACTAGCTGACATAGGCACAACGTTTTTGTTTTAAAGATATCTCAAGATAATTCAGCAATTGGAAGTATTATTATTTAATTTTAGTTAATATAGCTTGTTAAGTTTGATCTAATTCGGATTTCTGCAGGTTATTAAGTATTCGGACTCCGAGGGTAATATTATTGCTTATTTTTTGCACAAGTGATATTCTGTACAAATCTAGTTTGTTTGAACGTGAAATACTTTTATGGTGTTCTCTATACGGTGTAAGTAGTGTGTCCCGGTGTGACTGTGATAAACATGTAATGTTAAGTATTTTCGATACAAGATTATTACGGATAGGTATCATTTTTATTAAGTTTTGTGCATAAATATATTACATCTAAATCTAATTTCAATTAACTTAAAACAATTCAAGGGAGAAAAAAATTATTTTTAACTGCATGTTAATAAATGCAAATATGTATATAAAAAAAAACCAAAGGGAGAATTTAAAAAAAAAATTGAGTATTTTAAAATTTTTCCGTTACGGTCGTTAGCGATTCGATTAAACAATGTGATAAAGATTACATTTTTATTGCTGCATGTTATTGTGTGAGATTTTATGTATGTGCGTGAGAGCATGTGTTGAAGTGTATATGTGTTTGGGTGTATTGTAATTGTGTATGGCAGCTTGAAGAATACAAATTTTGATATTTTACATAGGAAAATGTTCATAGCGCTGCACAAACAAATATTTAGAGAATAATCGAGATATAAATTGGGAAAGTTGTATGAAAAACTATTTTTGTTGTTTAATAAAGTCAAAACAACGTGGCCAATTATTTACAGGGTGGCAATGTTTTAAGCTTAATGCTGTTTTCTCTGAACAAAATAAGACTAGAAATAACTACGTTGAGTATAGCAGCATTTAAGGTGCCACCGATGTGGTTTTCGTTGTTGTGGTTGCTGTTATTGTACTTGTTTTACGCAGTCGCTTTCCACGCCTACGGTGCGCCTTCTTGCGATGGACCACATGGGTCTCGGTGCTGTAGTTGACTATCTCACTAATGCTGCTATTATTAGTGAATTTGGTTGTTATTTGTGTGTGGCTGTTGTTGTTATTATGAGCATCACTGTAAGGCAGCAGGTTGCTAGAACTGCTACTGATTATGGTTGTTGTTTGTGTTTGGCTGTTGTTGTTGTTGTTGTTGCCACTAAAAGCCCCAATTGTAAGTGTAGATTTTGTCGATGGATAACTGTTGCCAGTATCGGCCCTGTCCAACAATTGATGTTCGGGCGCCTGGAGCACTGACGCGTGACGCACAGAAAAGGCCGAACTTGAGTCAGGTGCGTCGTTAATGCTGGGTGGCAACTGGATGCGGCTGTCTTCGTTGCCCTTTACGGCATCGATATCTGACTCACCCTCCGAAGCTTGCACCCTGCTTAGTATGACCTTGTCGAGATTGGCAATCGAGATGATTAGGGGTGAGGATTCATTGGATTCGGGACGCAATAGGGGTACAATGGGTCTTACGTATGTGGCTGGCACGGCAGCCGCAGCAGTTGGTGGCACAGTAGCGTTGATTGAATAAAGGTCTAGCTCGGTGTTGGTATCCATGCCATTGGTGCTAACGCTAAGAAGCTTGGCCTTGCGCGCCGAGTTAAAGAGACCCTCCAGGGATATAGTGGATGTTTCGAAGGTCCCACGTATGACCTCTGGCAGCAGTGATTTTCCATTACGAGGCACCTCTATGTCGCTTTCAGTCAGAGGCAGACTATTGCGCACTGGCACTGAGCTCTTAGGCATGCTGGGCTCGGTGGGCGTGTAATCAGCTACGGTACTGTGGCCATCGTTGATTTGAATATCACTGCCGTCCACTAGGTGCACATACTTTACTACACTGATTTCACCCAGCTGCTCCACATGCGGCAATGATTCAACGCGCAAAGTGCCAAAGTCTTGACTGGCCTTGGACTTTCGTTGAGCGGCCTTGGCCTGTTTCGAGTTGATCTCTACGATGCGATTGATCTCGATAAGTTTGTGCTTGGGCTCGACAGCGGTGGTTCTTATTCCAAGCGGTCGCCCTGTGGGCGCCAGGTCCTCATCGCCTTCACCATCAATCAGCGTGAACACGTGTACCAGCGTCGTCGCTGGTAGAGGTGGTGACGTTGTCGATGATAATGATGCCAGTGATATGTCCTGTGGGAGTGAAGAGATGTTTGTGGCTTCATTAGCATATGCATGGGACACAAATTGAGGCTGTGCAGTTTCGGTTTCAGTTTCAGTGGTGTAGTTTGTGGTGTCTGTTGACTGTGTTGTTGTTAGATTTGAAGTTGGTGTGCTTGGTGTGTTTGTAACATAGCCCTGCGTCTGCTGCGGCCGCTTGTTGCTCTCCTCCATCTCAACCTCAGTGTCTAAGTCTGCTTCTGGCTTTGCAGCGACCTTTGGCTTAAGCGTCGTATGTTTCTTGCTGTGTATGTCAAAGATCTTTTTGTTGCGCGCATTGAGCGCATCAATGTTTAGATCCTCGATCAGCGAGTTCTCGCTGTTAGCATCAGGTGCCTCTGTTGAAGGACCTGTATATTTGCGCTCGTAGCTGCGAGTATTGCTGGGTATGAACGGTGCTGGTTTCAGAGGTGTCAGTGGTGTCGTGCGCTCATAATTGTTTGCAACGGGGCGAAGCGTCAAATAAGGAGTGGCCACGCCAGCCGGTCGGTTAACTACACGCGAACGACTGTTGCCGGTAAAACGATTTACTACCGTGGAGGAGGAGATACCAATAGTGCTGGTGTTTAGTTGGCGATTACGCGAATTAAAGGGTACATTTCCGCTGGTTGCGCCAGTGTCGCTTGCGGTTGGTGCAAAGTTTGGTCTACTACCAGGCGGCACGCGATTGTCCTTGGGCCGATAAGCGGGTGGTGTATTAAATTTGGGCTTGCTGGTGATGTCATCGATTTGATGCTCCTGGGTTGAGACTGACCCCTCATTGTTTTGCTTGGTTTGCTGATGTTCCTGTTCATCTTCTTGCTCATCATCTTCTTCACTATCGTTATTATCGTCAATATCTTCGTCGTCTATCTCCTCCTGATCCTTTTGTTGTATGTTTTTGGGAACAAAAGGTCTTCTCACCGCTGCCTGACTACCTAGTGGGCCAGCCTTTGACACTGGCTGTGGCTGATCCACATGTTCTTCGTAATCCTCGCCATCGTCATTGTTCTCTTCATCTTGCTGCTGCTTGAAGCGATCGGCACCTGGCAATCGTGCACCTCTAGGATCACTACGCACAAAGCCCTCGCCAATATTTCGAACGCTAGAGTTGAAGGGATCGAAACGTCCATTCTTGCGACGCACAAACTTGGCCGTGGGTCGTGTGCTGCTAAAAACCGGTGCCGGTTTTGTAGGTGTTCTGGTAGCTGACGGGGAATATGGTCGCTTGGCCACTAGCTTTCGTCGAAAGAACGGACGCGGCGAGGACGCTAAAATTGTAGCTTCTGTGCTGGAATGATCATCCACATGATTATTGTGCGTAGTGCCAGCAGTAGTACTGAAGACGGCCTTATCAGTTAACAGCTTTTTCAGTCGATTATTGATAACGCCTTGCTCGCCACTGCCACGTGCTTGCTCAGCTTTCACTCTATCGCGCAATCGCTGCAATTCCGAATTTTTTGTCTTTTCATTCGCCTCTTCGGTGATTTTGTTACTGCTGCCCTGCAGTCTACTGTTGATGACACCATCTGTAGATTCACCACGTGACTGCTGATCCTTGAGACCATTGCGCAGGCTCTGCAAGTCAATGGGTTGTCCTCTTTGCTGCACTGATTTCTGTTGATTATCATCAGTATCTTCATCCACATCGTTTGCCCGATTTTGTTTCTGCTCATTACGCGCTTCACCTCCAGTGCGTGTGAGACTTGTTAAAAACGGCTTGCGTGTGGTAGTTGTAACGCCATGTACAGTTTGGCCCTCTGCTTCAGTAATTGTCTCAACGGGCCTAAGCTTACGTACAATTTTGCGGACACGTTTTGTTTGCGTATTGCTATTGCTTTTTGTGGTATTGTTTGGTATCGTTAATACTGTGTAATTGTTGTTGTGGCTATTGTTGCTTTCAGTGCTAGTAATTGTAGCGCTATCAGTGGTGTTTCTGTCTGAACTATTACTACTACCAATAGATTGAATCGGACGTCGATATTTTAGTACGCGTATTCGTTTTAGTGTTGGTTTGGCTGTTGTTGTGTCTGCAGTTGTGAATGGTGATGTGGCGGTTGTGTTCTCAGATTCAGCTTCATCGCTCTCTTCGCTATCTTCAATTGACTGGTCATTGACTGTGGATAGTTTAGTTACCTGAGTGCGGTTGCGTGAACCGAATAAATTACGACGTATAGTTGGTGTTGCTGCTGCTATTGAGGGTTTCGCTGTCGTTGTTCTGCCTCTAGTGCGTTTCAATTGATACCGATTCTGAAAACGTCGTTTAGAATTAACGTCATTACCTATGTCATTTAAGCTTATCACACGCTTAGGTGTGCCACTCTCATTATAGTTATCAATCTTATCCCTATCATCCGTATCAATTTCAGCCATTACACTATTTTCATCTTCAGTTTCATCATTAATATTAGCGTTAACAGTGACAGTGACTAAATTGTTGCTTGTGTAAATGTTTTTGTTGTCATTGGTATTGTTTCTATTATTATTTGAAAACTTAAAACGATTATTTAAATAATTGGCTACGGTGCTGTTACTAATTTGTGCATTTACGTTGGGACTAGCTACGTTCAGTTTGGTGCTCTGATTAGTATATCTGTTAGTATAAGATTGTGCACTTTTGTTATTGAAAACCTTTACTATAGCGTCATCGTTCTCAAGATCGTCAATGTCGACATTGTCATCGTAATCGATATAGTCATCCTCACCGTACTGACTTTTGGCCTGTGTCGGAATTTGCATCCGTGTTTGACCTTCTGTTGCTTTGGTAGGTCTCTCACTGTTGCGTTGTCTATTGGCAAGCAACTGGCTAATAATTGAGTCAGGCGTTGTGCTGATCACCATATGGTCAACTATCTCATACTCATTCTCAAATTTTTGCACAGCGTAATCGTTTTCCTGCTCTTTTAGTTGGAGTTTTTCGCGTTGATCCTTCACTCGATTGAAAAGATCCCTATTAACAGCTGTTAGATTGCGAAGAGTATTCGAGTTCGAATGCTGGTCAGTTTTACTGCTGCTGGTGGTCTGTTCATCAGCCTCCGTGGTCAGCAAATAACTTGGTCGTGAACCAAACAAGGCCCGATGTCGGTTTGTTTTCAAAATCCCGCCTTGTTTTGTTGACCTATCTACGTTATGGGCATTACTGTCAATATAATTATCAATGCTCGCCTTGTTCTCATGTTCTTTATTATTGTCGGCATCATTAACTACTTCCTTGGTTGTGCTCGGAGTCCTACTTGTTGGAAAGCGATTACTTGTGCGGTTCAAGGTCTCGTATGGGCGTTGTGTGCCTATCTCGTCAGATTTTGTTGAGCGCGGTTTTGTCACTGCTGTCTTTGGGGTTATTGTTGCATTGAAGCGCCGCTGTAGTAAAGGCTGGCGTCGTGTTGTAAGAGGCCCTGTGGTAGTTTGTGTGGCCGTAGTTGTAGACTTGCCATCTCCCAGACTACTGACTACACCTGATTCATCTTCATCCTCGGTGACTTCTTGGTATTTGTTACGATCCGATGTTGTGGTGAATGTTGGTGCGTTGTAGAGACGGTGAATTAGAACCTGGCTGTGTGAGGTGTGAGACTCTGTGTTGGCTTTTGGGGCTAAGGTCGTGAATTCGCTAACATCGTCCAAGCTTTCGTCATCGCTTTCAATTTCCTCAATACCTTTTTTTGTTGTTGTAGTCGGTTTTGTTGCATTAAAACGATGGCGTATCAAAGGTGTGGATGTCTCAGTATTTGTTTGTATGGGTTCATTTATTGAATCGCTCTCTCCTAGTTCCCTTAAAACGTCTAATCCATTCTCATCATCTTCGACATCGTTGGAGTTGTTTCGACTTTTTTTTGTGGTGAATGTCCGTCCGTTGTATCGACGGCGAATGAAAACTTTACGTCGTTGTAAAGGTCGCCCACTGTTTGTAATTGTGGGCGAATTTTTTGATGCGCTCTTCTTGGCAATTTTTGTTACGGCAGTGATCGCCTTATCTTTATCGGCTTCTTCACCTGTATTTGGTATTGAGGTTTTACTGGTGGCAACTGCATTGAAGCGATTAAGCTTTGTGGACGGATTCTGTGATTCGCCAATTGCGGGACTTCGTGTTACGGCAGTGATCTCCCTATCTTCATAGGCTTCTTCGCTTATATCTGGCATTGAGGTTTTAGTGGTTGCAGGTCCATTGAAGCCTTTAAGCTTCAAAAGCTTTCTTTGTGGTGTTGGTTTCGCTATGGGTGTTCCGGTGGTTGAAGTGCCGATTATGTTATCTTTATCAATTATTGTATCCTTACCATTTGTTTCAAAAGTGGAGAGGGTTTTTGAAACATTGATAAGCTGAAGAATTGAAAGTTGACGGCGTGTTGTGTTTTCCTCGTTGGCTGCTAATGTGAAACTATCAACCATATCATCTTCATCGCCAGTTTGAATATTCAACTTCGTGGTTTCTTCACTTTTGACGTCGTCGATAGCAGTATTATCTGGGGCTTCAGTGGAGACTCTGCGATTGATGCTACTATATAGACGGTTTGTCGCCCCAGTCGTTGATGCTGTTATACTGTTAGCACCTTGTCTACTTAGGCTGGTATAGTTGCGTTGAGCGTTTATCTCCGGTTTTTCTGATGTTGTTGTGCTAGCTCTGACACGAAAACGCTGACCAATATTATAGGAACTTCTTGTTGTTGTCTTTACTTCAGGCTTCTCTTCTTGTAATTTACTATTAAGTTGCGATTGCAGTTCTGTTGTCAGTATAGAAGTTCCTAACGCACGGTCAACTTCATCATCTGGTCGCTGAGCACCAGCAAGCACCTGTAATAAGAGAGTGGTTTCACTTAATTCTGCCGTTTCCATCTTTGTTTTTAATCTTTTGCCTTGGCGGTGTGAATTTTGCTCCAAAACGTCTGTTTTTAAATCATCATTATCATTACCACTTTTTTCCCCAGATATAAGCTTGGTTGTTATGGCTTTATGTGGCTTCTTTTCTACATTGTTGTCATAAAATGTCTTCCCAACAGATTCGACAAGTTTAGCCCCCGGGTAACCTACACTGACCCGGGGGTATTCAATAAAAAATGGCTTAGTTCAGAATTGATTTCGCGCGCCTGTCCCATGGCCATACGATGCTTAACCTCCTGACTATCGTTCTTCACGTGTTCTTCTAATGAATTGCTAAGCGACCCATTGTCGCTTACATTGAAGACATCATGGATTTGTTTTCGTATATTCACCGTAACGCTTTTGCCGTCAATTGTCGTGGAAGTTTTATCAATGTATGTTATCGGAGAGTCCTTGACGTATTGATAGTATTTGCGACGATGATATATTGGCAACGAGAGCAAATCTACACCGGTAGGTTTGTTGCTAGGCGTGGCTTTCTCCGTGGCAACTTCACTGTTGGTTAGAACGCTACTTAACGTCCTTGAAAATTTTACTTGTACGTCTCTTAAGTTATCACTTGTGGGTGTAGCTTCCGGCTTGAGAGTCGTTGTTGTTAACCTGCTGGTATTAAGCTGCTGCTCTTCTACGGACAGCTCATCAGATATTGCTGTTGATGTCGTGGCGCTCATTGTAGTTATAGTAATGGGTCGCTTCAACGTCAACGCTTTTTGTGCTATTTTTTTGTTGGAAGCGGTCATTGTGGATGGTTTCACAGCTATTGGGGTAGTTATTCTCGTCGGCCGTTCAAATGGAAAATGGGTACTTATTTCGTTGCCAAGTGCAAAATATTGTTCATTTGATGTAGCTGTTGTGGTAGGTCTTGTGGGTCTCATGCGTCGACGAGTGATTGCTGCTTCGGTTGTCTTGCTTGTGGTTGCCAAATGCTCGTTTTCCAGATCATTGCCACTCTCGTAAACAAACTCCTGAATATCTTCGTGCTCTACAGATTCTTTAGGCTTTTTTAAAAGGCGTCTGCGAGTCTTTGTTACTGTTGGATGAGTTTGTTTAGTGCGCTGCCCACGTGCGGCAAAGTCTAAAGCCAATAAAGAGGACAAATCATTGCTCTGGAATTTAGCTGAACCACGGTTGCGTGTTATGATTCGGGGTGTGGTACTGACCATGGGCTCACTAACCTCATCATAGATATATTCATACTCTGCTGGTTTCTCATGGACGGTCTTCGTGTGCACGCGCTTGACGACGTTCCCAACATCATTTGTGTGTACGTAGGTGGTGTGAGTGCGTGTAATACCGTTGCCCAAACTTTCAGTCCGGCTGACGGTGCGATTACGCACACGTGAGGCGCGGTTGTTTAATTCCGTACGTTTGGAGATGTCATCCGCTAATATATTTCCTTTTCTATCGAGATTTCCGTTATTTGGTGTTGCTGATGTGTAGTCAATTTCCTGCCTCGTTTTCTGAGTAGAGATTATTTTTTGCGACGCTTTGTTATTATTGCCAACTTCCTTGTCTGTTTGATTATTATTATACCTGGCGCGCTTATTTGCATCTGCTGCTAGAAGTGACGAGAGATCGCCCTCCTTGAGTGGTCGGTACTTGCCTCTGACCACGACGCGACGCCTTGGCAACGGAGTAGTTTCGTTATTTTCAAGGGCTATCTTTTCGCTTGATTGAATAGTAGTTAAGAGGGAGGGAGGGAGGGTTCTTTGGCTTGTCGCTGTGGTGTTACTCTCAGAGATTTCTCCTTCTATGTCTGCATAATCTACTGTAGACATATTAGCCATCTGGGCTGCTTCAATTTTTGTTGTCGAAGCTGTTGTATTTATAGGTTGTTCGGTTTTAGTGGTGGTGATGGTGTTGCCTATGCTATCAGGTCGTGATTCAATCACACTTTCGTAAGAGGGATTTGAAATTGCAGAAATCGCGATAGTCATTTTTGAATTGCTAGTTGACAACTCAGTGGTGCTTAAAGTGGTAGTATCACTGTTAGGGCTGCCATCAACAGTTGTTGGTTCAGAGGAAAGCTCTGAAATTTTTACATTTAAAATCTTCTTTTTTGAGAGATTTTTTAGTAGTGATTCGCCGTCAGTCGCTATTTCCCGTGAGTCTTGCTCAGTTGCCGTGTTGCTATCGTCAGAGGCATTTGAAGTAGGCGATATAGTCTTGCCACGAGCCACTACCGGTAGCTCATCGTCAATAATCTCAGCTGCAATATTTTCGTCCTCAATGCTTGTTTCCGTTATGTGACCATCCCGCGCTATGTGTTGATTGCTCTGTAAATTGTTGAATTGGCTTACGTTACGCTCAAAACTAGAGCTGCGACTTTCGCTCAAATAGGAGCCATTGCTGTTCCGAATTATGTCATTGTACTGCATCTGTTCATCAATGCTCTTACTAGTAGAAGTACGACTAATGTCTTGATAGTTACGTTTACCTGTTGTAGTTGACGCCAAGGCAACACTGCCGTTGACTGAGATGTTTTGATTGATACTTTGAAAGCCGCGTTGCATAGTGGACTGCGTATTTGTTAAATGGGTCTTATCTACAGAATCAATATTGTGCTCCGATGAGTTTAGATGGCGACTATGGAAATGCAGTGACTCGGTCTCGTTATCCACCAGTCGCTTGCTAGCATATTTACGTGAGTCTTTGTTCTGGTTGTTCAGTAAATTAAGCGTTTTAGCTGGATTCGCTAAAATTTGCGTAGGTCGATATGCATCGCGCCACGTATACTTGATTCTATTGATGTTTTGATCATCGTCTGTAGTACTTAAACTATTTATGCTAACTACGTCATGCCTTAAAATATTGCTACCATTACCAGCTACATCTAAGTCTACTACGTGGTGTGTGCGAGTTGCGTTTGTTGATTTACGATTGGGTGTTGTAGGATGAATTTTTGTAATAGGGTCCAACATATCTTGACTATTAGTGGCACTCACCTTGGACCTATCCATTTGGGATAGACGAGTTTTGACTATTTTCGTATCATCCTCGCTTTGAGTTTTGTTTTCATTATCATTATAGTTAACAGTGCTGTTTGTTGTTGAAGTTGGTTGTGTTGGACGCGTGCGGCGTCTAGGGTAACTAAAGGGTCTTGGACTAGATATGCTGCCCATCGAATTAGTTGGGCTTACAGGTAATGTGGTTGTTGCCAATTCAGGGTCTTTATGTTCTGTTCTTTGTGGTTGCCTTTTACCAGAGGTGTTTCTAATGCTATTTACAATAGGATTAACGCTAATCAAACCCTTAGAGCTACCAACATTGTGACTAGCATTGTTGACTGCTCCTGCATTGTCTTTGTTGTTGTTGTTCGTGTTTATGCGTCTGCGACTGGTTGTATCCTTAGATTGTGTCTTTATTGTTTTTACCTCACTATTAACAGTATTTGTTTGCTTGTCATCGTTGTTATTCTCGTCATCGTCGTCGTTTTCAACATTGATGTATTTGGTAATGCCTGCGTCTCTTACACTTGTCAGTGTAGAGTCTGTCGTTGATAATAAAAGCACAGCTTGTGCTGGGTTTTTAATTTTTAAATGAAGGGATGGAAGGTGGGATACATCGATTGGCCCATTCACTGGCGGTACTGTGGTAAAGTGTACGTCTACGAAATCGTTAATGGCATCAGCTATGCTCAGGGAATCAATGCTTGTGGTTGGTGTTTGGATAGTGGATACGATAGTAGGTGTAGTTGTATAGTCGGGTGTAGATGTGGGATTGGGTGAAGTGGTTGTATAGGTTTGGATGTTAGTAGCGATCGGTGTGAGCGTTGTGCTAGTACTATCAATTGATTCAATGATTTCGTTAATTATTGTGGTTGCTTTTGTGGCTGATTCTGGTTTGGTGGTGATTGCTGCTTGTGTGATTGTTGATACGTTATTAGTTTTCACATTGTTGCTGCTGTTGTTGTTGGTGGTGGTGGTGGTGGTGGTGGTGGTGGCGGTGGCCTTGGCAGTCTCAGTGCCGGTAACTGTCGCAATTTCTGGTGTTGTTGTTGTGGTTCTGCGGGCTATGCTCGCGTATTTACGTGTATTTTTTGTTGTAGTAGCAGTGGTGCTGTGATTTCTTTGTACCGTTACATTTTCTTGTTGTGGCTCATCTTCGTATTCGTCCACGCTTTCGTCAACATCATCATCAATAGTATCGACCCCAGCATTTATTGCACCGCTGCTCTTTGAGGACCTCGTGCGTTCAACATATTTATAGCTACCAATAAAAAAGCAAGTGTGTGTGTATGTGTAAAGGAGAAAACAATCAGCTAATAAGATGTTATTTACCGATTGGTTGTTGAACTAATTGATACGACAGTTGCCTCTGAGGCTGGGCTCTCCGTTCGATCCGTTGTGCGTCCCCGAGTGCGGCTGAGTGTGGCATAGTGTTTAGATTTCGTCTGCTCCTTGGTGACAACGGACTGTTCCGGCTCCTCTACTAACTCTGGCTCGAGAGGCGACATTGTGCTGGGACGTGAGCGTCGTAAGCTAGTGTACGATGGTGTTACAGTGCTAACGGGACGCATGGTGGTAGTCTCTAACCGTGTCTGCTTGGGCTCAGTATCTTGCTCGAACTTATCAGTCTCATCATAAGACTCCTGCTCATCACGTGTGGCACCACGGCTGCGATTAATGGTCACATAAGGTTTGCGTTCCTTAAGAAAGCCATCAAACTCAGCAAGCTTCTCCAGGCCCTCATTTTGTGGTCCTTGGCGGCTGTTACCGCGCAGCACAGATGAATATTTGGAATAATTACTTTGACCACTGCCATCGCCGTCGGTGCCAGCATTACTTGACTCGGTGGTTTTGGTATAATGTCTATTCGCAGCATTGGCGCGATTACGTGTAAATGAACTTAATGTTCCGGGACGACTTAGAACGCGATCATACAGAGATTTGCTAATCGTAGATGGTGTCGTTGGTGTGCCACTTGCTGAGTTCTCTTTGAGCGTTATAGAGCCGTCCTTGTTTCGCAACAAGTGCTTCTCTAATTGCTCAACACCACCAACTTTGCGTATAAGATCGATAAGTTCTTTGATGACCTGGGGATCCTCTTCAGGATCGCTGGACTTGCTGGATGTTTGCTCAGATTCGTTATCCTCTTCGTACTCAAGCACCTCTTCTTTTGGCGCTGACGGCGAGGTGGTACGAATGGTCGTTGTGGGAATGCTTGTCGTGGTAGTGACACGTGGGTATATCGGACGAGCCACGGATGCTGCAGTCACATGATTATGGCTACTGGTGGGTCTTACTGATGTCGGCGTTGTGCTTGTCAAGCTTGCAGGATGCGCGGTTGTCGATCTGTAAGCACGAAATTCATTAAAGAATACTGCATTTAGTTGAAGTGGACAGCAGATACTTACTTCATTGTCTTGCATGGCACATTGCGCGCAAAGTCACAGGAATCTGCAGCGGGATTAAAGTACAGACCAGAGGGGCAAGTAAATTGATGCGCCACAATGCCCAATCCGGAAGGGCCACTATCCAAACACCAAAAATACTTCTTACAGTCACGGGGATGTTGAAAAAAGCCCTCCTCCTCGCACTTGAAATCTGAGCCGGGATCGGGCGTAGTTGGTGGCGGTGGCGTCGTCGAAGTCCGTCCACCAATGTATTGCGATGATTCCTCAGCTTCGGTCAGCCTTAATGTAGTGCTGGGCGCTGTTGTTATGGTGCTGCTACTAGCAGGTCGTCGTGTTGCAGTGGGGCGTCTTGTGCTTACCTCAGACTTAAAAGCCACACTATTTCGAGTAATGGTGCTGCCATTGTCGCGACTTCTCGAACGCAATGGCTTTTGGGGGCCGCTTAGCTTTGCTACTTCATTTATGCCCAGTCTGCGAAAGAGTGAGATGATAGTATTAACAAATTTGCGGATAATAAATTGAATTCTAAAAACTTTTTGTCAAAAAGTGATTATAATTAACAAAACACAATAATTTTGCTTGCTCGCGATTTCTTAATATCACGAAAATATGCCAAAGAAAATAGAATTGAGTAGCGATGATAAATCAATCTCATAATATCATGCGGAAGTTATATTCTTTACGTTGCATATAGTATTATATTTGTGTATATATGTATATATACTTGTGTGCTCACCCAAATGCATAAACCATAGCCTCCTTGGCAGCCTCAATTAAAGGATATGGCTTACCACCACATGTGCCACGGAAATCATCGTTGTCTATGGCCCAAAACATAATACCACCCAGTCCATGTGCGACTACATACTCCGCCTTTTTGCGCACAATGGCCTCATCATCATACCCGACCCACTGATTGCGTTTATAGGCATATGGACCCATGACATTTGCATTGGGCTGGACTACAGTCCACTCTGGATCTTCTTTGAGTGTTTGACAAATCTATAGTAACAGAGGCTTTTGCATTAGTAAAATTTTAACAAAGGTATTATCACTGTTTGTGAACAACTTACTTCATAATATGCGAGATAGCCCTTTTCTCTGGTAGCATCGCCCTGTTCGCCAGGTCCCTCAGAGGGAGCACCAAGCTCAGTGCTTTCCTCGTTTATAAGTGTGTAGGATCGTCCGTATGTGGGAATGCCCAACACCAACTTATCGCGATCGGCTCCAGCCTTCAAGTAATACTTAATAGAATAGTCCTATCAGAGACAAAAATGTATATATACATATATTAGTATAGGCACATATGTTCAAAGAAAACACTAACAATGTTTAACTCAGCATCATAGTTATACTCGGAGTCATCTTCCAGTGAGTAAAGAGGTGCATGATGATTAACTGATGGCTCATGGGAGGAATGAAAATCATACGTTAAGATGTTAAACCAATCAAGATATTTGTTCAGTTTGGGCACATCGTAGCCTTTGTCAATGTACTCAATGCCGGCTGGCACGGCCATGGTCAGCAGCAGCCTCGTACGTCCAGTCTTTTCCGCCTCGCGCTCAAACTCCGCTCTCAGTTCCTGAACAAACTGGGCATAGTTATCCCGATCACGCGATTTTCCACCTTCACGATGTGCTGGATATTCCCAATCCAAATCAATGCCATCGAAATGATTCTGTCGCAAAAACTTCAATATGTTCCTTATAAACTGCTGGCGCCGCTCGGCACTGGCCACCAGTGGTGAGAAGCGAGAGGATGCCTCGTTCCAGCCGCCTATAGCAATCATCGTTCTTAGTTGCTTGTTGTACGTTTTAAGACCGGTGAATTTAGCATATCCGCCTGCGGAATTTGGAATTAAAATGGCAGAGATGAACAGTGAAAGCAACAGTGCAACGGAATTTCAGTAGCATTGCTAATTTGATTAAGCGTAGGTATAAGTGACGTATTTGGCTTACCCTGCTCTATGTCCTGATACTTGTCGAATGGCTTCATTTGATTGTCCTTCGTAAATCCACCAAATGCGTAAATCAAATGTGTACACAAGTACGGATTTATATTCTGCGGATTAAATTTGGCAGTACCCGGTCGATAGACACTCCAATTTGTATAGTAGCAAACCACCCGACCCTCGCTCCTCGCAACTGCAACGTTATTGGATTGGCAAACGGTACATTGAAATGACTACATTAATGGACAGAATGGATTAATCGACTTACCATTGATGCAACAGGCAAGTGCGCACAGCAGTAAGAGCGTTTTCCAGGCCACCCCTTCCCGGAACTTGAAAGGAAATACGAGTAACATAGATAAGGAAAAGGCGCTTTATACTTAAGTAAAAATAGTTTTACATGCGTTTAATGTTGAGACAGGGAACATCTAACCTATAGATTCTATAGCATAAAATACAGAAGATCCTACATCATAAAATACAAAAGCAATTCAATCGTGACAAATTCTCATGAAGATCGTCGCGAATGCTGCAGTCTATTAAAAAAAACCATGTTACCATCATTAATTTCGTATGCAAATTCCATTTCCATTCCAACTTTAACCAACTAGGTTTTCTTTCGATGCAGTTATATACATACATATGTACATAATTTTCTTCAATATATTCGTAGTGGGAATTCGGAGAAGCTGTCACTTTGTGCACAGAAAATGAGGAAGCAGATCAAATCAGCGCTAATATCAATAATAATATGTAATTTCGCTGATATACATAAAATCATATAGCCTGTTTCCACGACAGCCAAAATATGTAACATCTCAAAAATGTGGATGATGGTGTTTCCACGGTCAAATGTGAAACGGTATATGAATTAGCCATTCGCCCGAAATAAATCAGCTCGTCGGCTTGTTTTGATGCAATATTTTACGAAAAGTGAAAAATATGGCAAATAATGGCAGAATAGTAGTATATGCAAAGTTGCATATCAATAGGCACATAGTTGCAATAAGTTTGTACAATTTACATCCATTGGTGTATGACTGGGATGCGGAGATGGCAGAAATTTGCAATGAAATTGCGAGTGCTCACCTGTGAAGTGCACAAATTTCACTGCTCCCAAAAGGCGGTGTACCTTGTCAAAATGTTACTATTTCGAAGGTGCACCTCCGGATAAAACTTCCCTTTTAACCTCACCCTTACTAAATACAGAAATATTAAGATATAAGCAATTTACATTATATTTAAAAAATTTATTTTTGGCGCACAATTCGTCATTGTTTACCTTTTCCCCAGTTCATCGATAAGCATCGTGAGTTCGATAAGAAAATACTAAAAAATGCCGGGGCGAATGGCATCATATTTAAAATATGACGAATTTGTCATTTTTTTTCTTATGGGATTTTCTACAGGAAATATGTATCATATTTCCAAAATAAAAAATATGACGAAAAATGTGAAAATATGATGTCGTGGAAACAGGGTATAATTCATATACCGTTTCACATTTGACCGTGGAAACACCATCATCCACATATTTGAGATGTTACATATTTTGGCTGTCGTGGAAACAGGCTATTAAATCGGAACAGCTAAATTCGCGACATCGATTGTTGATCGAAGTTTCATAACTGTGGCGTTCGGTCGATATATGTTAGTACCAACATGTAACAAGTTGGCCACCAAATTTGAGACTTGAATTTTTGCTGACAGCGGTGCATATTTCCGCAGTGCACGGGGCTAATTTTTATTACTACTATTATTATTCTTTTAACTTCATCAAAAATATTTTAAAGGACTACGTCCACCCGTCGCCACGGGCGATAGCTGGGGGTCAAAGTCAAATGAGTGAGATTATTTGTTTAGTTAGATCGGCTTCAAAGTCATTGTCACAGCCCTACACAACGAATCATTAGACGTTTGACTCAACTTTTTGGTTTTCACTGTTTTTAACGGCTAACGTAAGTAGTCAAGTACAAGATAATGTATTTTTATTTAAATATTTCGCCGGGCAAGGCATATTTTCAGCTGTAAATAATAAATATTTATAAGAATTGAAATTTAATGAAATTTAATTAAATATAATTAGGAAATGTGAGCAACGCCGCGGGTTAAAGCTAGTATAATATAAATGCCAAAGTTCTGTAACTGTTTAAAACCAGGATCGCGAGTAGCTCAAGCTTTGACCATATCCATTGCACGCAGTCGGATTTTGATCAGCGGCTAACAAAAAATAATTACATAAGGAAAACAAACAAGTAAGAATGCTATAGTCGAGTATACCCGACTACAAAACTCCCTGTACCCAGGTTTAAAATTTCCGATCGCATCTTCGTACACTTATGCAGACCATACACGGGCCGATCTTAGCACAATCGGTTGTAGCAACCAGTTGTCACTCAAATTTGGTCTTCGCCTCGCACGCTGCAATCGGACCAGACAATTTCGTAGCAAAACTCGAGAACTTAACAAAATTCAAAATTTTAAAACTTTTTCCTAAATTTTTGGTTTTTTGTTTACTTAATATATTTAAATAAACCAGTTATTTACAATAATAAGTTTTTCAATTATTTATAAATTCGGCACTTGCCTACGCCATTTCTCGAGTTTTGCTACGAAGTTGGCTGATCTGATTGCGGCGTGCGAGGCAAAGACGCAATTTGAGTGACAACTGGTTGCCGCAACCGATTGTGCTAAAATCGGCCCGTGTATGGTCTGCATTACACATACACAAAGACGCACACTCACAAGCGACATCAAAGCGACAGCGCAAGCAAGGCATTTTAAGTCGTGGCTGTGCTGCTTCTCTTTTAATACTGCTGAAGAATATATATGTACATATACTTTATAAGGTCGGAGATGTCTCCTTCTGCTTGTTACCCATTTTATGGGTACAGTAAGTAAAAATGTGGGTGCCCATGGAAACGGCAGGAAACTGGTTTCTTCAGTAATTTGCCATGGGATCTGCGGGAAGTGATTTAGCTTACCGCAATTTTTCATTTTTACGCGACTGATTTTGATTTCTTGCTAAGCCATGTGTCTCCGTTAATTACGAAACAAAATAATGAACGGCTTGCTGTAACATTAAGATTCTTGGCTACAGGCGACAGCTCTTCAAATAATCTCGACTCGCCGCCTACCAATCCAAAAAGCCCTTCAAGATTGGCACATGCACTGTCACATGGCATGTGTTTACACATCTCTGGCAGCAAAAATTGTCGAATGTTTGGCCTACTGCCAGTGTATCTAAACAGGCCTTTACTGCCCTGTAGTACGGCTGGTGTCAAGGCATACCAAATTTTAGTCCTATGATGCATCACTAGTAGCTAGCAAAATCGTTAGCTGCAAGTAATGCACAAGGGCGCTAGGCAAATAAAACGAAACACGGAAAATCAGCGAAGGCAAGAGAAGCGACAAAAGCAACAGAGGAATACGAAGCGCACGTATCCAAGTTAACGGTTGTTGTAACTGTACCAGAATTTTGTCAATTTCTGTCTTCACTTTTCTGTCTTAGTTTTTTGTTCTTTTTGTCGCTAGCATATTTTTCTCTGCCTTGGCCGCTAGCACATTTTTCTGTGCATTCTGAAGTGTGAAGTGTTAGAACGCAGTCAGTGCTCGCAAAAGGAAAAAACGTTCTTGTAAGTATATAATTTTATATAATTACAGTAAAGTATAAATACGTATTAATCAAAGTGTAAATGTTTTATACTTTGATAAGCGTGGTAATAGTGACTTGTGTTTTACAGCTGTGATTTACTTTTGGTGACGCTGTTGTTGGACCTTGTACTTTTTGTTGTTATTATTTTGGCCGCGCTTAGATTACTTGTCTGTCGGAGGTAAAGCGATGACCTATATTATACTTTTCTTTTGCTTTACTGCTCATGTAGGCTTATTTCATGTTCCAAACAACGTTCTTCAGCAAACTTAGTGACAACCCAACAAATGCTAAATGACTTTGTACAAAACTTTTCATCTCTATTTGGGGAAAATAGCATTTCTTACAACGTTCATAGTCTATTGCACTTTGGGGATACTGTAAAACATGTGGGGGATCCAGTTTCAGACCATAAAAAATATGGTAGAAGTCCAAAAAATATTTTGCAACAGTTACACCGAAAAGTTTCAGAAATGCCTTTTTCATTTTTGCCTGACAAACCAACAACTAAAGTTAGTCGAAAGGAATATATTTTTAAAGGCTGTGTTCTTTCCTGTAAAAAACCTAATAATTTTTGTTTTATGAAAGATAATATTCCAGTTATTATTAACGAATTTAGGGAAACTTTTTTAATAGGCAGCAGATACTCCAAAATACATAGTTTTTACCAAGAACCATTTAATTCAGCATGTTTAGGTATATTATATACCGTAAATACAGAGGCACACAAAAGTAATGGCACAGCAAGCTTTTCTACTTTGGACCCATTTTGGGGCCGAATTTGGTAGCAAACATTCATTTCAAATATTTTTCCAGTATAAGCCTGTTAATTTCCAACAAAACTCAATTAACAATTCCTAACAATAACAAAACACTAATTTTATTAATTTAATTAAATGAAAAATGGCAAATTTTCGAGGAACAAAAGTATTGGCACACTTATTAAAAAATATTAAAATAAAATGAAACAAGTAAGAATGCTATAGTCGAGTATACCCGACTACAAAACTCCCCGTACCCAGGTCTAAGACTTCCAATCATATGTTCGTTCACTTACACATGCAGGCACACATACACAAAGCCGCACACACGCGAGCCACAGCGTACGCGAGGCATTTTAAGTCGTGGCTGTGCTTCTTCTTCGCCCCCCTCGCTCCAGTACTGAATCTTGTTCGTTGAATAACTTCCGTGTTTATTATCCGATCGACTTGAAATTTGAACAGTATATTAAGAGTGACTAAAGTATTGTACATGCCAAATCCCAAAGCTATATCTTTAAAACTGTGGCTGTAAAACGTTTTGATCGAATTGCGGGGGAACGGGAGGAGATATCTGAGATCAGAAACAAACTTGACCTGCTCCCGCTATACACGAATCTACATTCCAAATTTGGTGTCTCTAGCTTTTATAGTTGCTGAGATCCTTGCGTTCATACATACGGACAGACAGACGGACATTTGCACAAATCCAATACCCCCATTTACCCATTTTATGGGTACAGGGAGTAAAAAGATTATATCTTTAACATGTTAATATTTTGTGGACAAGCCCTTCTGTTTTATAACAGCCTCCATACGTTGTGGCATAGAATTAACCAACTTCCTGGTCGTTTCGGCCCCGATATTCTGTCATTCCTCCAGCAAAGCGGCTTTTAGCTGCGTTTAATTTGAAACGGCACGTTTTCTGACCCTGCGATCCAGTTCTTCCCATAAATGCTCTATAGGGTTTAAATCAGGAGATTGTGGCGGATGTGGCAATACATGTGCCGTGTTATAGGCTAGCTACATTTTCACATCGTGAGCGTGTTGAAACGTGAATTTCTCTTGCAAGCTTAGCTTTTCGGCGCTTTTTTTCAGGTTATCCTTTAAAATATTTAAATAAACTGTTTTGTCCATAATTCCGTTTATAAAAACGAGTTCGCCCACCCCTGCAGCAGACATGCAGCCCCATACCATCACTCCCCCGCCGCCGTGTTTAACTGTTGCTGCAAGGTTCTCTTTGTTGTAGGCAGTATTTGGCTTGCGCCACACTATAGTCTTGCCATCTGAGCGAAAAATATTAAATTTGCTTTCGTCTGAAAATAGTACTTCGTCCCAGAAAGAGGATGGCTTGGTCTTGTATACCCTAGCATACTCCAAACGTTTAATTTGGTTCGCTGAAGAAACTAAAGGCTTACGTCAAGCAACGCGTGCATTGTAGTTGGCTTTATGCAGCACCCTTCTGACGGTTATTGGGTGAACTTCCTTTTCGCTGAGATTCGGTAGTTTCCGATTGTTTTGGACTCATATTACACTTTTGTAATTATTTATGACAGACAGCGCAGCTCTTATTTACCAAAAATTTCTGAATTCAAATAACGGTAGATAGCAACACATGTTTTTGCTAATAGCGTTGCCAGAAGGGTAAAAACAAAAAAATAAATCGAGCTAAACAATACTTTTGTTCCTCGAAAATGTGCCACTTTTCATTTAATAAAATTAATAAAATTATTGTTTTGATATTGTTAGGAATTGTTAATTGAGTTTTGTTGGAAATTAACAGGCTTATACTGGAAAAATTTTTGAAATGAATGTTTGCTACCAAAATCGGCCCCAAAATGGGTCCGTATGTTGTAGAAGATTTAGAAAAAGATGAGGAAATGTTTCCACTAACCGACTTAGAATGTAAATCAATCGCTTTACCTTTTGAGAATAAATTAGTTGTAATGCCATTGCTGCATTTTTATTAGAAAACAATATTCGTCACTATTACCACTACTATACTTAATTTTAACTGTAATCATAAATTATATATTAAGAACTTACTAATTTAAATTAATTTTCTTTCTGAGCGTTTAAATGGATCCATTTGTCACCCCAAGAAAAATTAAAAAAGGAAATTTTAATAAAAATAATGAAAATAATTATAATAATACTGAAAATGATAACAATAACAAAAATAATAATAATGTGAATATATTAAATAATAATAAATCACTACAATGCTCATCATGCAAGAGCAATGAAGATCTAAAAGGTACGTTTCAAAACAAATATAACAATGAAATATATTAAAACTCATCTATTCAATATTTACAGAGTTTTTCAACAATCAATTCTCAACCTTAACAGCCCAATTGAAAGTGGTGATAAATGAAGTAGCAGAACAAAAAGTACTCATACAACAGCTCATCCGGGAGCAATCTAAGTCAGAGGATCTCTGTAATATGTTTCCCATTGCTACCAAAAATGACTTGATCAAGTTGGACAAGTCAATTGAATGTGGTAATAGGATGAGCTATGTAAGCAAAGTTAAACAATTTAAGTTTCTTTATAATTCTATTTTTCCTCAAATTATACTATTTTCAGGTGAAAACAATGGCAATGCTCCTGGGTCCTTCTGGGCCAAAATCAAATATGAAATATATAATAACTGACGAGCTCGCCATGGAGTATAATGTGGATGGGGTCTTGGGCAAGGACTCAATTAAGAACCTAAGCTTCTTTTTTAACTGCTTAATAGGTAAGCTATTATCGCACTCTCACAAATTGATACTAAATTTAATCACAATTTTACATTCCAGATGCTATCTCTAAGTGCCAAGTTGGGCCGCCGGAGCCGGAGCTGCGTAAGGCGATGCAACTTCAAAAAAAAAAAAAGAATTATAAAAAAAAATAATAGTAATATTAATAGTAATAATAAAACAATGAAAAATAATAATAAATAAATTAATATAATTAATAACTGTATAACTAATACCAAATAATACAATAAATTTTATAATAATAAATGTAGGTGTATATTTTTGACTACCATATCAATATAGTTTCTGTACTAGCGTAAATTTTAGTTACTTGCACTAGCGAAATAGCCATGTAAGGCGTACTAACGCTATTACTAGGCCTTTGTCAGCAGGGAATTCGCTGGAGCAATAGCCCTAACGAAATAGTCATGTAGAGCGTACTAACGCTATTACTATAAGGCGTACTAACGATACTACTAGGACTTTGTTACCAGGGAATTCGCTAGAGCAATAGCCCTAGTCAAATGCGTACTAATGATTTTACGGCATCTTTAGTACCAGGCAAGTCGTTAGGCAATGGTAATGCAGCGCCGTACCGCCCGGTACGTTTGGCGGACATGTAGTATCGAAATTCGTTAGTACGCCTTACATGGCTATTTCGCTAGTGCAAGTAACTAATATTTACGCTAGTACAAAAATTATATTGATATGGTAGTAAATTTACTATTATTATTATTATTTTTTTATTAGTAATTATTTATTTATTTATTTTTCATTTCACATAGTTTTATTGTTTTTTTTTTTTTTTTTTTGTAACTGTATCGCCTTACGCTGCTCCAGCTCCGCCGGCCCGAGAGATTGCGCCTGGAATGTAAAATTGTGATTAGATTTTGTATCAACTTGTGAGGGTGCGATTTTCAGCAATAATAAACAATACTTCTAATATTTGTATATATTATTATTATTATTATTATACACAGTTTACTTTTTTGTATATAAAATTATGTACTTACAAGAATATGTTTTATTTTCACAAGCACTGCGTTTGAACACTTCACACTTCAGAATGCACAGAAAAATGTGCTAGCGACAAAGAGAACAAAAAACGAAGAAAAATGAAGACAGAAATTGCCAAAATTCTGGTAATAACCAGTTACAACAACCGTTAACTTGGATACGTGCGCTTCGTATTCCTCTGTTGCTTTTGTCGCTTCTCTTGCCTTCGCTGATTTTCTGTGTTTCGTGTTATTTGCCTAGCGCCCTTGTGCATTACTTGCAGCTAACGATTTGGTAACTACTAGTGATGCATCATAGGACTAAGAATTCGGTATGCATTTGCTGATTTTTGTGTTTCGTTTTATTTGCCTAGCGCCCTTGTGCATTACTTGCAGCTAACGATTTGGTAACTACTAGTGATGCATCATAGGACTAAGAATTCGGTATGCATTTGCTGATTTTCTGTGTTTCGTTTTATTTGCCTAGCGCCCTTGTGCGTTACTTGCAGCTAACGATTTTGCTAGCTACTAGGTATGCATCATAGGACTAAAATTTGGTATGCCTTGACACCAGCCGTACTACAGGGTAGTTTCTACACTACAACACATATGTACATACATATTTATGGACATTCACACGAACACAGATTGTCTCAAATGTATTGCATTCATTAAAGTCGACGTGATTTTTACACTTTTATACCCTTGCAGATTATTATAAATTTGTCACGCGTAACGCATTAAAGAACACGTTTGTAACCCCACAAAATATATGCACAAATAATTGTATTCTTGATCATCATCAATAGCAGAGTCAAATAATGATGTCTATCTGTCTGTCTGCTTCTACTAGTCTCTCATTCTTAAAGCTATAGTGATAAAACGTGGCAAAGATGCTTCTTTTTGCTACAGGCAGTACACATATCGAAGCCATCCGGAACGGACTACTATAACATATAGGAACGATCGGTCGTCAATTGAGGTGTTTGAAAAACTTTATTGATAATGAAAATCTTTTGAGCGAAACCCGCCATTTTTCGAGTTTTACTACGAAGTTGGCTGACCTGATTGCAGCGTGTGAGGCAAAGACCCAATTTGAGTGACAACTGGTTGCCGCAAACGATTATGTTGAAATTGCCCTGTGTATGATTCGGGTAATACTCAAGTCAGAATCGTTTTCCCTTGTGCATGTGTGTGTACTTTTGAAAGCCTTTGTCGACAGGAATCATGCCACTTGCCAGACACTTGATTGACGACTTGTTTGGCAACGCATTATGTCGCGTGAATTTAGCGAGGACGTACATGGGGTTTTCAGTATTGGAATATTTACTAAGTTCCCCAGTGAAGCCCAACATACATCTGTATGTATGTACTTATTTTTATGTATTTGACTGCGTCACAGGAGTTCATTAAATATGGTAAGCAACCACCAGCACCAACAATTAAGAATGCTCTAGTCGAGTATACCCGCTACGATACTCCCTGTACCCAGGTCTAAAACTTCCAACCATATGTTTGTCTCTTACACATGCACGCACACATAGACAAACCCGCACACACGCGAGGCACAGCGTACGCGAGGCATTTTAAGTCGTGGCTGTGCTTCTTCTTCGCCCCCCTCGCTTCAGTACTGAATCTTGTTCGTTGAATAACTTCCGTGTTTATTATCCGATCGACTTGAAATTTGGACAGTAGATTAAGAGTAACCAAAGTAGTGTATATGCCAAATCCCAAAGCTATATCTTTAAAACTGTGGCTGTAAAACGTTTTGATCGATTTGCGGGGGAACGGGGTAAGATATCAGAGATTGGAAACAAACTTGATCTGCGTATGGTATACAGGCACCTACATTCCAAATTTGGTGTCTCTAGCTCTTAGAGTTGCTGAGATCGACGCGTTCATCCGGACAGACGGACATGGCCAAATCGAAATCTCTTTTGATACTGATCAACAATATTTACACTTTATAGGGTCGGAGATGTCTCCTTCTGCCTGTTACATACTTTTGCACATATTCAATACCCCCTTTTTACCCATTTTATGGGTACAGGGAGTAAAAATCGACAATTTTTTATGGATAGCTTTCGACTCCGCATACATGTATATACATACATACATATGGACATGATGTGCTTCCAAAAATACATACATATGTATGTATGTAAATTTGTTGCTGTGTTGTCGCATGCATTGCTTAACATTTTTTTTATTGCCGATATCGAAATAAAATGCGACTATTGAGTACCGAAAATGATCGGCAAAGCCAAAAAAATAAAAACAAAAATTCCAACAATTTGGATTATACAATGCGCATACGCTGACAAATTTGTCGATTTGACGCCAAATGCATAAATTGACAAGACAACTATAGCGCATGCATGAAAGTACTCAAAGGTAAATGCAACATTTGCAGTGGGAATTGCGAGCTAAAATTGATTTTGTTTGCGACAATTGCTTTGCATTTAAAACTATGGCCTAATGTGGAGTAATAGATACATATGTACATAGGTGGTGATAGGACGGAGAAATTGCACTGCTGCCACAAAGCAACAGCAATAAAAAAAAATGCTGTTTCAGTAATGTAACACAAATCGCTTTAAATAGGCTACCCCCAAAATGTAGAGATGTAGACAAAAAATTAGGCGAAGCTGGTGCTGGCGCTCCTCAAGCAACAATTTATGGCTAAAAAGATTGCTGAGGATATCAAAAAGTTGCTACATTGGGGCAAATGGACAAATCACTGCGTGAACGAGGCATGATTTTCGTGTCCAGTCTACCCAAAACGGCAGCTTCAACTGCAACTGCAGCTGAAACCCCGTTGCTTATGTAAGCAACAAATACGATGACTGCATTTTTGTGTTACACCTGGAAAATGATTGCGCACATGCATGTGTATGTATTAATATGTATACTAGTAGGCAACACTCCGGCCTTGCTCGGCGAAAAATTTTGAAATTGACTACTTTCGTCAACCGTAAGAAATACACATAAATAGCGTATCACAGTATTCCCTCCCGTGGGGATAGACAACTACAAAGTTGAGCCACGTGACTAATGTTTCTTGTGTAGGGCTATGAAATTGTTTTTAAAGCCGATCTAATTAATCAAATAATCCCACTCATTTGACCTTGACTTCCATTTCCCGCCCGTGGCGACGCGTAGGAATGGATTTTCTAAGATCATTTGGCATTTGAAACCAAGTCCAAGAATAAGAATAATAAATGAGTTTGAAATCAATCGGACGATAATCAAAAAAAATTCATACAACAGTTTTCCGGGAATTTTCCGACTTTGGGGGTGGATTTTCCAATATCTTTGGAGATCGCGCTTATTATGTGTTAAGGTAGATCATGAAAATGAGCTTGAAGCCAAACGCATGAAAATTAAAAATGTCGAATGCCAGAGTTTCCACCGATTTTCCGAACATGTGGTTGAATTTCCCAAAATTGCTGATATACGTGTCACATTATTTTACGTAAAGAGCTTTGAAAATGAATTTGAAGATGATCGGACTAAAATTTGACTTTCGTCCATACAACCTTGAGACCCCCATTTTCCGCGTATGGGGGTGGATTTTTCAAAATCGGTGAAATATGTGTCAAGTGAATTTTTGTGTAGATCTTTGAAAATGAGTTTGAAGCCGATTAGATGGGAAACAAAAAAGTGTCATACAACAGTTTTCCGCGATTTTCCACGCTTGTGAGTGGAATTTTCCAAAATCCCGGCTTAGTGTGCACTTTCATCATAAATAGAACCTACTGTGAAAATTTCAGCATCCTAGCTCTTACGGTTTGGGCTGTGCGATGATTGCCAATCAGTCAGCATGAACACTTTTATATATATAGAAGTAGATAAATTCTTTTAAGTTTTTGTTGATAAACAAATTAAAGCTTTATTAGTCTGAATTGCACTCTTTGAATTGGTTAAAATTTTAAGACTAATTAGACTAAGCTAATAAGAACCCTAAAAGAGCTGTGTGAGTCGGCGGCGACGTTGGCGTCAACAGCGGCTGCAACGGATGCGTCGTTTCCTGACTTGTTGTCCAATGTTCCCAGAATTTTGGCATTTGGGTTGCGCGTGCGGGAGTTATCCAGACGCAGAGCTTAGCAGTTGTGGGGCTACTGCACCCGACTGCCGGATGCTGTTGCATTTGCAGTTTTGAATATTTGCGTTCTTAACCCTCTAAGGCTACTTTCAAAAATAATGGGAAAAATTAAATCGAATAATTTTTTCTAAAGTGAATTGTGGCTCCAGAACTCAAAAATGTAGTCAGAAAGAATGTAGAAGCTTTCGTTTACCTGTAAGGTGAGAAAATGTGATTAGTGCCTCAAGGCACTCTTGGGGCTCTGAGTGTAAAAATAGTCATTTTCAAATTACGAAGTTAAAGTTTATTTCTTTTTAGCTCCCTGGTACGCGAGGACTGCAAACATCGAAAAAGATCTGGGAGTGCCTAAAATTGGAGATGTCCTGCAAAATCAGTCTGCGCAGTACGTTCAGCGACTAGAAAATCACGTGAACCCCCTCGCACGGCGTCTTCTAAACCGCCGCACCATACGGGGACGGCCTTGCAGCAGAAGACTAAAGCGACATCACCCAATAGACCTAGCAAGAAGACATTTATAATAATATTGTAAATATGTTTATATAACTTATTTAATAATTATCATTACCTAGCCTTTGACTAAGTTGTTTTTAGAATTTATCGCATAAGTTTAATTTAAGTTGTTGGAACTAATAACAGAATAATTAAATAATAAACAATAAAAAAAAAAAAAAAATTCTTTTTATGATACTTCACGAAAAAAATTATCAGCTGAATTGCTTTAATATATTTACTTTTATTAGCACAACAAAACACAACATGCAGCAGGCCAAATTTTACGCGCGAAATAACACATGTTTTGTGCACATGAAAATAAAAAGTACCGTTAAAAGCTTCTGAGAGCTTTCAAAGCTTCTAGACATAATTTGGTGTGTTTGTTACTAACAGTCAAAAAATATTCAAATGAAGTTAAAGCTCTTAATTTTTTTACTATTGTTAATAATATAATAAGTGTCTATAGACACTCTTACGTGTTAGAGGGTTAACTCTTCCCCCTCAGATTTACACTTGACCTCAAGTTTATTTAATAAATGATAAATTGTTGAATTGCATAATTGGCGGCTGGTATATGGTAGAAGTTGGTGGTGTTTTGGGTATCTCAGGATTGATGTGTTCGAGTTGTAGATTTATTGTCTTCTTTTAACACCAATGAAGAGTAAGCGTTGGGATGGCTAGAGATGCTATTGAGGTGATGTATGCTATCCGGTTTATGAATGAGTGGGCGTGGAGTTTATGCAATTTTACTGTGTTATTTATGTGGAGCCCTTATAGCGCTTCCAGTGATAGGATATGCAGGCGTTCGATCTCCACGGGAGTTATCTGGATAAGCGGCGCGCCCGGTTCGGCAACTGTAATTTCCTTGTTGCTGAACTCTTTACCATTGATGTTTCTTGGCTCGTTCCAGAAGGTTATCAGGTAGGTTTCCCATTTTTGCTTCGCGTTGCCTGGCCAGGTTATGGTGCCGTTGTTGGCTAAGATGATTCCGTCGTCGACTTCCTCCAGTGAGGGTATATGGTCGGCGTTGATTAATTCGAACATTGCTCGCTCTCCTCTAAGTAATTATGGCAAACACCTATTCTGACTTAAATCTTCTACCTTTTTTACTCCCTGTACCCATAAAATGGGTAAAAAGGGGGTATTGGATTTGTGTAAAAGTATGTAACAGGCAGAAGGAGACATCTCCGACCCTATAAAGTATATACATTCTTGATCAATATCAATAGAGATTTCGATTTGGCCATGTCCGTCTGTCCGGATAAACGCGTCGATCTCAGCAACTATAAAAGCAAGAGGCACCAAATTTGGAATGTAGGTTTCTGTATACCATACGCAGATCAAGTTTGTTTCCGATTTTAGATATCTCCCCCCGTTTCCCCGCAATTCGATCAAAACGTTTTACCGCTATACTTTAAAAGATATTGCTTTGGGATTTGGCATGTACAATACTTATGTCACTCCTGATCTACGGTCCAAATTTCAAGTCGATCGGATAATACAGAAGTTATTCAACAAACAAGATTCAGTACTGAAGCGAGGGGGGAAGAAGCAGCACAGCCACGGCTTAAAATGCATCATTTGCGCTGTCGCTTTGCTGTCGTTTGTGTGTGAGCGCCTTAGTGTATGTGTGGGTCTATGCTTAAGTGTACGATGATGCGATCGGAAATTTTCGACCTGGGTACAGGGATCAATTTTTTAATCTGTCTTCTAGCTGTCTGTTGATTATTACCTGTTTGTTATTGTTAGTAGTAAGTTTGTCTATACTATCAGTCATTAAAGCTAAGTCGTTATGATCTGGGCTACCTGCCACAAATTTCCAAGCAGTGCCAAGAATATTTATTGCCCTGCTTTTGCGAGAGTGTAGTGTAGTAATAGTTTTAAAAATTTCAAATGTCTGTGTTATTTCGTGCTGTGTGGTATGATATAGGTTATTGTATTTAAGCTCATTGTCTGCGTAGAATTGCAAGGTGTTAAGGGCGTCTTGTATTTGTTCCAAATTAATATTGTGCAGAATTTTGGTGTTGTTGGATCTCATTGGCCAATTCCTTTATAAATGCTCACTGTCTGCGCGTCGGTATAATTAGATAATGTAACGGTTCCATTGGTTAAGCTTATCAGCATCCTGTAATTGAATTTAGGTTTTAATTTGACTTTTATGTACTGTCCGTCCTGATTCCGTTAGTACTGTGGTACTATTGTCCTCTTTTACTATTCCTTTTTGTATCTCAGTTTTTCAATGTTGTTGAGTCTTGCCTTTTCGTACTGTGTGGGGTCGGTGGCGTTTCTTCTGCCAAAGAAAACTTCTAGTGGTCTTCTTTTTGTTACAGAATGAATTGAGTACTTATACTCATAGACGGCTCTATCTAGAAGTTCTTGAAAGTTCTTATGGGTTTGATCTCTTTTCAAACATCTCATTATTTCAGAGAGGGTAGAATGAAATCGTTATACTTGTCCGTTAACTATACTTTTATTAGGGGGTGTTTCATAAATTTCTATTCCGAGTTGGTCTACCAGCAAGAACCGAATTGATTCAGAATTTAGGGATTATTCATTGTCCATTACTATATATGTCGTTACACCGAAATAGAAAACAATGCCGCGTTGTGGTGTTCTGATATCCTCTACAGCTTTTTTCGAAAAAAATTTGTCTATTGCTGTGAGTACGAGATTTCGTTCTGTCGAGTAGATGTCAATGTGAATTATGTGTCCGGGGTACTCTGGTATGGGACTTTACTGCTTCAAGTTTATTTTCTTTAATGGGTGTATGTTAATTATGTTTTTAATTGTCATTATATTTTTGCTGATTCTAATTTCGGCTGCCAGTTCCTTTAGACTATCATTGCCCAGAAAGGCATTAAATGACTTTAAGGTCGGCAACAGAAAGAATTTGACGTTAATATCGGGCTGATTGAAGAGGTTTCCCCCTACTGACACAGCGTTAAATGGTTTATTATTGGGTATTGGATGAGTAACAAACTTGGATTGAATATAATTCCTATTTGAGCCTATATCTATTAGTATATTTAAAAGTGTCCCATTCCTTAGCTTGCTTTCAAAGTATGGAAGCGAGGAATGCTCTATTCTAAAAAATTCATTGCAAAATTGTCGACGTGTTCGGTTTCTTCGTAATCGTAGCTCTCTATTTGTGCAGAGGATTCGTTCAAACTCTCGTCTTGGGTAACCTGATCTTCCTGGTCTGCAATTGCATGTGCGTATTCTGCCATGGTGGCGTACGTCTCGGCGGATTGCATTTCATTCTGTCCATTTTCGTCAGTTTTTATGTTAAAATTTCTCTGCCATTTGTATGCGTCGGGCATTTGGCCTGGAGGTCTTTTCCCTGTTTCGAACTGCGGTCTATTCATATAGTTTACCATTTTGGTCCTAATGCTTTGATATATATACATTGGTTCTGGCTTTGATAAAGGCTTTGGCGCTATTGGTCTGGGTGGTGCAAACTGTTGTTGCTGGTGCTGGTTGGGGTCATATTGTCGCGGCATAGCGACCGGTCGTTGCTGTCCAAAGTTTGTGTAGTTCTGTTGGTGTGTGTTTTGTTGATATTGGATCTGGCGATTTCTAGGAGAAACCTGTAGTGATTGTCGGAAACCTGAGTTAACGAACGTCATGTTGTGAGGAGTTGGAGTTGGTTTGGTGTTAGAGTTTCTATTGTTGGCCTGTCCTACGGATATCGCATGCATGGTGCGAAATCTTTGATTTTCAATTTTTCGGCATATGCTTAATGCCGTAGGGAGGTCTGATGGTGATTGGGCCCCTAGAATGAGAGACAGATCTCCGCGTAAACCATATACAAATGTATCTAAGGCTTTGTCGCGGTACATTTTTATTAAAATCCGATGAGCTTCACCACCCAATTTCATACAGTTCACTCTATTCAAAAGGATGAACAGATGTTTATATACTGCTTGGTGAAATTCTTCAACCGATTGGTTACTACCCTGCATTAGTATCGTCATCTGGTATTTTAACGTACCAAGATCGCGTTTGTCTCCGTAATGCATTGTTAATCTAATGGAACGCTATATGATTCCATTGCCGTGTCGACATTGCCAATTATCTTGCTCCTGACTGAATGAAGGATACCAAAATACCTTGGTGACCCCGCTTCTCCTGCATAGGCTTCCATGAGGCGGTCAACGCTCTTTTCCATGAGCTGAAATCCGCTGGGTTTCCGGAAAATGCCCTTAAACATTTAACTACATCTGAGATTCTGTCAAGTCCCCCTAAGTTCGCACGGTACATTTGCCATTTATCCCTTGGTCTGTTGCGTTATTAAATTCATGCTCTGGGATGTTAAGAGCTCGTACTATTGATGGGACATGTTGAGTTATCAATCGTCCATCTAGTTTAGTGATCTGCTCTATAGTCGCCATGTTCCTATTTTGTTGGTGCTCTAACTGTCTTTGTACCTGTCTTTGTTGTTGTCGTGCTTGTCGTTCGATAGTTATGTGTTCTTGATTCAAAATAGCGGGTCGTTCGAGGTTATTATAATTGGCCATAAATTTCCAAGTCAAGAAAAAGGATTTTATTTTAAACAGAAATTTAAAAATTTGGTAAATAATTAAAGAATTATGGGATGACACTCTCAAAGAAATGTTATTTACGATTAATATTACACCCGACTATGAAAATCCCTGTACCCAGGTCGAAAATTTCCGATCGACTTAAAATGCCTCGCTTGAGCTGTCTCTTTGCTGTCGCTTGTGTGTGTAGGCTTTGAGTATGTGAGCGTGTATGTGGAAGTGCACGCAGATGCGATCAGAAATTTTGGACCTGGGTACATGGAGTTTTGTAGTCGGGTATACTCGACTATAGCATTCTTACTTGTTTGAAATGGCTCAATGGAATTCTGAGGAGAAGCATAAATTGTTGGAATTAGTTTTGGAGAGATCTCCAATTTTTGATATGACATTAAAAGAATATAAAGACCTTGATATAAGCTATAAATTGTTTGATGAAATTTCTAAGAACTTTGACGACTCTGCGAAAACTAAACTAAACTAACTAAATTTCAATAATTATGAATTAATTTAATTTTCACACAAATTGACAAATTGTACATATGAATGTTTTTCCTCAAATGCCACATGTGTTGCACTATAAAGAATATATGTACGATGTACAGTGTGAACAGCCATTTTAAACTTCGTGTACAACTCTACCGTAAATCGCTATGTGCATACATGAAAATATACACATAATATAGACACGATCTATATATTTGCTATACGTATATCGATATACGGTATATAAACGCTTCACAGTGTGTCCTTGGCTTAAGTTTTATTGTGTTCTACACATGCTGACCAAATTTCGTCAAAATCGGACTAATATATTTTATACGTGCCGTAGGAATTGAAGAAAATTACTTTTAAGATGCGCTCTGAGCAAAATTTCACAACAAAATTAAAAGCAATGCAAAAGTAGTGCAGCATAAAGCAGCGGAAGAAGCATAGTTAACGGTAAAGCACCGTTTTTTTAGAATGAGAGTAAAACATACATACATAACTAGTAAACGAAATGTGTAAAGAGTTTCTTGACAGTGTCAAAAATGAGCAATGTTAGTTTTTGTTGTTTTTTATGCTAACTATTTTTAGATTTGGTATTATTTTTTCACAAATTGATTTAATACTAATCATTGAATTCATATGCATTAAAAAATTTGGATGAATTTGAATAAAAATGTACTATTTTCATATCTAAAGTGAAGTGTGTAAAGTGTTCCTTGACAAACTGTATGTATGTATGTACATATATCGGGAAGTATGACAAAATTGCATAAAAATCTCAGTATGCGCCAGGTGCTGCATAACAACGTGAAAGTGTAAACGAGGTAAAACATCACTCCCTTGGCCTTAAAACTTATAAGTGCGAATGAAATCGCCATATTAAATAGCGCTATATGACCAGCCAATACTTTTCATATACATAAATATGAGTGAATATCCTGAATTGTTGACGTTAAGCCTGCTAAATATTTCAATCATGTTGGTTATATCTCACAATTGATTGATTATGCCACGATTTAGTTATTTTAAATCATTTTAGTTTAAAATTTAATTATGTAGCTTTTCAGTTAATAGAAAGCGAATGCTGCTGGGTATTTATTACATAATAATATTAATATTATTATTGTTGTGTAGTAAATCGGGGTAATTCTTTTAATTCTTTTATTTCCCATATAAAAACTGCATCAAAATGAGTGCTATTATGTTTAGTATAAATCTCACGATTTATCGATTTCTCGGCGCTATGTTTTAACAATGGAAATATTTGTTTTAAAAATTTTCACTTGAATTAAGTACAGACTTTTTACTACCCTTCCGCTGTTTTCTAGATGTTAGTTTTATTCTTCCAACTTCATCAAAAATATTTTAAATGACTACGCGCACCCATGAAATGGGGGTCAAAGTTAAATGGTTAAGATTAATTCTTTAGTTACATCAGCTTCAAAGTCATTTAAATTTCCATAGCCCTAGACAAATCATTAAGCATTTGACTCAACTATTTAGTTACAATATAGTACAACCACGGGAGGAAAATAGTGATACGCAATTTCTGTGTATTTTCTACGGTTAACAAAAGTAGTCAAATGCAACATAATACACTTGAATCTAAATATTTCGCCGGGCAAGGCCGGGGTAGTACCAGCTAGTATATTATGCAAGACATACAAATACCAAAGACACTTGCAATAACAAGATACACAAAGCAGTTAAGTAACCGGTTACGCGTGTGGCAGCGAAGTGTAACTTCAAATCGGACGGCAACAAAAAAGTTCAAAAAAATTTATCGTTTGCTTTATCTGCAACGGGACCTAGCATTTTTTTGTCTTTCGGTGTTCTATTTTGTCGGTTTGCGTATGTATGTAAGTAAATATTGGTTTTGCAAAATCAAAACGAAACAAGTAAGAATGCTATAGTCGAGTATACCCGACTAAAAAACTCCCTGTACCCAAGTCCAAAATAACCGATCGGATCTGCGTGCACTTACACATACACATACACAAAGCCGTACACACACAAGCGACACCTCATGCGACAGCGCAGGCGAGGCATTTTAAGTCGTGGCTGTGCTTCTTCCCCCTCTCGCTCTAGTACTGAATCTTGTTCGTTGAATAACTTCCGTGTTTATAATCCGATCGATTTGACAAAATTTGAAAAGAAAACTTGATCTGGTATACAGGCCCCTAAATTCCAAATTTGTTGTCTCTAGCTCTTACAGTTTCTCGGATCGACGACTTCATACAGATAGACAGACGGACAGGGCCAGATCGACTCAGCCACTGATACTAATCAAGAAATTATATAGTGTATAGGGTTTGGGCAAAGACTGTTTAACAACAAGATATCCAACGCCCATACAAAGAATGGACAACGAAATTTTAAGTGTGGCTTTTCAGGTGGCTTTTCGCTCAGCGCGCTCTTGCTCTCGGTTGCTTAGGTGGCTTTTCGCTCTGCAGTACTTAGCGCGCTCTCGCTCTCGATTTCTTTCATTTGTTTTTGTTGTGGCTTGCGCTGCACTATAGGATAAATGGACACATTTTGTGTCATAAATTTTTAACTGAAAGATCACTAAATATCTTGGATCGTGTTTCTTTGTTAACGTCCGAATTTTTGTTAGAGCTTTTGAACAAAAAATGGACGTGACATTATCCATTTTTAAAATTAAAAACCACAATTTAATAGACAAATTATTGATACTCGGTACAATAATTTGTCTCATGCCAAAAAAACTTCAATTTTTCCTACAGTGCCAAGGAAGATTATATTTTTTGAACGCGCACATTGTGCATTGTGAACTACAAAATACCCTGTATATGTCTCATTATATAAAGGACAATAATTTCACATGTATTATAGTATATAATGCGCATAATTCCCTACATTTATCTACACTACAAAGCAAAACATAGTCCGCGTCAAAAAAATACGTACAATTAATCGGACAATAGTATTAGAATCAATTTAATAAATCCAGGGTACAAATATGTCAGTGCGGACACCAAAAGAACACGAAAATTGGACTCAAACTGAAATTGAATTGTGAAACTCGCTGGCCGCTTTCAAGATGCCACCGAATCGTAGAGTGAGACAAAGCAACTATGAAAGAGATCGAGTGCGTAGATACATATATGTACATACGCGCGCTAATCTGGCATTGCATTTGGGGTTTGAATTGTGTGCAGATTTTTATCAATACGCAGTGAGGCGAGAGCGCATTCTATTTTTAGAATTTTACGCTCTCAAAGTAGAGCGGCCGATCGCACGACCATTTCGAGCCCAGAGAGCGGTTTCACGAAAAACAAGCGTTCCCTTGTGCCTTTTTTATGTTTCTCGTTGGATATCTTGTTAAATAAACTGTCTTTGGTTTGGGGATGTCTGTTTGCGCCTTTACACACAATTTTACAGATTTTATAACGCTTAATTGTTTTATGGGTACAGGGAGTAAAAAGAAGTGGCTGCAGCGGTAATAGCATGCTACCGTCTTGTTTGCTTTTGTGTCGACAGTTGAATTGGACGGACATACTTTTCTACATACCTCGGAGCCAAATTGAAATCGGTAAGTTTAAATTTATTATAATTGGTTATACCTATTATATACATAAGTATAAACTTCTTATTTTCTAGCTATGAGTTCGCCAACGAACAAAATCGTAAAGATGAGCTTTACTCCTCAACGAGGTACGTAATTTAGACATTATTAATCAGGTATTAAATATTAGCTATGCTTTCAGCTCAAGAGACAAAATGCCAAAAGTACAATAAAATGGAGGCAGTCAAACTTTCCATTACCAATATGTTTTTAAGTGTAAAAAAATATGTAAAAATTTACTTTTAAAACATTTCTATTTAAGCTAATTATTTGTTTTTTTTTTTTTTTTTTTTTTTGTGGTGTTTATTTGGGTATTTATATATTATTATAGTATTAAATAAACAAAATAATAATATTGAAATTGCGTATACAATGTCCTGGGTATTATTTGTAATAAACTAAGAATATAAAAATAAAATAAAAAAATTAATTGGTAGCCTTTTAAATGTTCACACCGGAGCACCCACGGTGCCGGCTACTTGGTCTCGAATTCCGTACCTATCGGTCACCGCCTATGACATGCCCATGCTAAAGTAGCCGCTAAAACTGATTGCTGGTGGATTGCCTGGTGACCGGTGGTATACACTGAGGACCGGTCCTGTGGGTGCCCACGTAGTCGCTATCCCGAACCACTGGGTTGTTTTTCGTGAAACCGCTCTCGGCTCGTAATGATCGCGCAATCGATCGCACTATTTTGAGAGCGTAATATGCTAAAAATAGATTGCGCTCTCAGCCTCATCACGTATTGATAAAAATCCGCACACAATTCAAACCCCAAATGCAATGCGAGAATACCGCGCGTATGTAACACGATTTAGAGCCATAGGTTACGACAAGACGACTGCAACTTTTGGCTCATTGTATGGGCGTTGGATATCTTGTTATTTAAAATGTCTTTGCAAATACTATGCCATTTCTCAACTGCTGTTGCTACTGTTGCTGCTATTGTAAAGCCTACAGCATCAAGTTAGCCTTGAAAACGAAACTAGCGAATGAAAAGTGCTCGTATATAATTTTTTTTTCCTAAATACAGTATTTTCACAAAATAATGAAAGGTTTTATAGATTCCTTGCACAGCCCAAATTTTAAATATTTAGGAAGCTGAAGTTTTCACAGTAGTCTTCATCTATGATGAAACTGTACATTAAGACGGGGTTTTGGAAAATTCCGCCCACAAGCTTGGAAAATCGCGGAAAACTGTTGTGTGAAACTTTTTTGTTTATCATCCAATCGGCTTCAAGCTCATTCTCAAGGATCTATATAACAAATCATTTGACACATATTTCACGACAGACGGACATGGCCAAATGGAATCTCTTTTGATACTGATCAAGAATATATGTATATACTTTATAGGGTCGGATCAAAGACAATTTATTTAACAAGATATCCAACGAGGAAGAAAAAAAAGGCACAAGGGAACGCTTGTTTTTCGTGAAACCGCTCTCTGGGCTCGAAATGGTCGTGCGATCGGCCGCTCTACTTTGAGAGCGTAAAATTCTAAAAATAGAATGCGCTCTCCGCCTCACCGCGTATTGATAAAAATCCGCACACAATTCAAACCCCAAATGCAATGCGAGAATACCGCGCGTATGTAACACGATTTAGAGCCATAGGTTACGACAAGACGACTGCAACTTTTGGCTCATTGTATGGGCGTTGGATATCTTGTTATTTAAAATGTCTTTGCAAATACTATGCCATTTCTCAACTGCTGTTGCTACTGTTGCTGCTATTGTAAAGCCTACAGCATCAAGTTAGCCTTGAAAACGAAACTAGCGAATGAAAAGTGCTCGTATATAATTTTTTTTTCCTAAATACAGTATTTTCACAAAATAATGAAAGGTTTTATAGATTCCTTGCACAGCCCAAATTTTAAATATTTAGGAAGCTGAAGTTTTCACAGTAGTCTTCATCTATGATGAAACTGTACATTAAGACGGGGTTTTGGAAAATTCCACCCACAAGCTTGGAAAATCGCGGAAAACTGTTGTGTGAAACTTTTTTGTTTATCATCCAATCGGCTTCAAGCTCATTCTCAAGGATCTATATAACAAATCATTTGACACATATTTCACGACAGACGGACATGGCCAAATGGAATCTCTTTTGATACTGATCAAGAATATATGTATATACTTTATAGGGTCGGATCAAAGACAATTTATTTAACAAGATATCCAACGAGGAAGAAAAAAAAGGCACAAGGGAACGCTTGTTTTTCGTGAAACCGCTCTCTGGGCTCGAAATGGTCGTGCGATCGGCCGCTCTACTTTGAGAGCGTAAAATTCTAAAAATAGAATGCGCTCTCCGCCTCACCGCGTATTGATAAAAATCCGCACACAATTCAAACCCCAAATGCAATGCGAGAATACCGCGCGTATGTAACACGATTTAGAGCCATAGGTTACGACAAGACGACTGCAACTTTTGGCTCATTGTATGGGCGTTGGATATCTTGTTATTTAAAATGTCTTTGCAAATACTATGCCATTTCTCAACTGCTGTTGCTACTGTTGCTGCTATTGTAAAGCCTACAGCATCAAGTTAGCCTTGAAAACGAAACTAGCGAATGAAAAGTGCTCGTATATAATTTTTTTTTCCTAAATACAGTATCTTCACAAAATAATGAAAGGTTTTATAGATTCCTTGCACAGCCCAAATTTTAAATATTTAGGAAGCTGAAGTTTTCACAGTAGTCTTCATCTATGATGGAACTGTACATTAAGACGGGGTTTTGGAAAATTCCACCCACAAGCTTGGAAAATCGCGGAAAACTGTTGTGTGAAACTTTTTTGTTTATCATCCAATCGGCTTCAAGCTCATTCTCAAGGATCTATATAACAAATCATTTGACACATATTTCACGACAGACGGACATGGCCAAATGGAATCTCTTTTGATACTGATCAAGAATATATGTATATACTTTATAGGGTCGGATCAAAGACAATTTATTTAACAAGATATCCAACGAGGAAGAAAAAAAAGGCACAAGGGAACGCTTGTTTTTCGTGAAACCGCTCTCTGGGCTCGAAATGGTCGTGCGATCGGCCGCTCTACTTTGAGAGCGTAAAATTCTAAAAATAGAATGCGCTCTCCGCCTCACCGCGTATTGATAAAAATCTGCACACAATTCAAACCCCAAATGCAATGCCAGATTAGCGCGCGTATGTATACATATCTACGCATTCGATCTCTTTCATAGTTACTTTGTCTCACTCTTCGATTCGGTGGCATCTTGAAAGCAGCCAGCGAGTTTCACAATTCAATTTCAGTTTGAGTCCAATTTTCGTGTTCTTTTGGTGTCGGCACTGACATATTTGTACCCTGGATTTAATAAATTGATTCTAATACTATTGTCATGCCGTCCGATTAATTGAATATTTTTTTTTTGACTATGTTTTGTTTTGTAGAGTAGATAAATGTAGGAAATTCTGTGCATTATATACTATACTACATGTGAAATTATTTTCCCTTATATAATGATACATGTACAGGGTATTTTGTAGTTCACAATGCACCATGTGCGCGTTCAGAAAATACAATCTCCCTTAGCACTATGGAAAAAAATGAAGTTTTTTTGGCATGAGACAAATTTTTGTACCGAGTATCAATAATTTGTCTATTAAATTGTGGTTTTTATTTTTAAAAATGGATAATGTCACGTCCATTTTTTGTTCAAAAGCTCTAACAAAAATTCGGACGTTAACAAAGAAACACGACCCAAGATATTTAGTGATCTTTCAGTTAAAAATTTATGACACAAAATGTGTCCATTTATCCTATAGTGCAGCGCAAGCCACAACAAAAACAAATGAAAGAAATCGAGAGCGAGAGCGCGCTAAGTACTGCAGAGCGAAAAGCCACCTAAGCAACCGAGAGCAAGAGCGCGCTGAGCGAAAAGCCACCTGAAAAGCCACACTTAAAATTTCGTTGTCCATTCATTGTATGGGCGTTGGATATCTTGTTGTTAAATAGTCTTTGGTCGGATACTTCTCATTCTGCCTGTTACATACATTTGCATAGATTTAATGCCCCCTTGTTACCCATTTTGTGGGTACCGGGAGTAAAAATACTGCGCCTTGATCAGAGCAGAGTATGAAAATTTGGTATTGTTTGGACTTTTCATTAATATTCATATTAATATTAATATTAATATTATATAATATAATAATAATAATAATAATATTTGAATAGATTGCACATGGTCACATTAATTATCAGCTGTTTTTGGGCTTATAAACAAAATGAAGAAACATAACCAAAAGCTTCAGAGCGCAATGCTCGTTGGCAATGCGTTTGTTGTGGCTTTAGCAGCGCGAGTTGTGCAGCAGAGGGAACTTAGCATAAGGTCTCCAGCACTGCAATAATAATATATTTAATTGAATGAGTCCCTCATTATACGAGTAAACAAACTTTATCTTTATATGTTTGCTTCTATGTTCTTCCAAGCAGTCTTCACAATTGGAATTGCATGGAAATGATTTTTACTTGCGAGGTCCCACAAAACTACCCTTAGCTCGATTCCTTCAATCAAAGCTATTTTCTCTATTTTGGCGAAGTTAGCAACTCGTCAATCACGAAAAAGTCTGCAGGTGATAATCTGTGTTTTTGATGATACACACAATGTTGAATGTTGGCAACACTTTGTGGATTTTGCAGGTCCATTTCTTGTGACGTAAATACTTAGCGTACCTGGCGGCTAAAAAGTTCGTCAGCTGTCATTTTGTATAGAATTTTCGCTGCCCAACAAAATTTCATCAATCTGAATGTGTAGATGAAGTAAACTTTATTTCCACATATTTTGTCCTTAGTGCGAAGGATGTTGCTTGCCATCACACAATAGTTTTAAATTAGGAAGTAACGATGTGAATTTCATTCTTAAATTAGATTCTACATCCACAAGCGACTTGTTCATAAAATGAATACGTTAAACTTTGCGGATGACACGGTAGTTGTTTCAGACAACATCCAGAATGCCTTCAACACCTTGGTGTCCTATTTCACTAAGTGGAAGATTCTAGTTGACCCTAATAAAACCCAGGCCATTTATTTTACCAGGAATCCCAAAGATATATACATAGCTTTCCAATTAGTATATTGAGGTAAATCAATGTGAGGTCCGTTGGGAAAAAATCGTGAGATATTTAGGGGTAATGCATGACCAAAAATTAACCTGTCTAGACCACATAAGCGTTAGTAATAATAAACTTAATATACTCGTGCGTAGTCTATATCCTTCAATAAATAGGAACTCACAAGAGTCAGCATAGCCAATAAAATGTACCTTTTTTGATCCATTTTTCAAGCAGCGACATTTTATGGGGCTCCTATTTTGGCAGATATTGCCAAATGTCATTTGAAACAATTAAATAAATTAAATAATAATAAAATTTTAAAGATGATTCATAATCTACCCTGGTACCACTCTACTATCGATCAACCTCAACAAGCTTATATTGAGTTAGTAGTGGATAGACTCGCTCGTTTACACCATAATTCTAGAAATAGGTGTATATATCCAACATATTCACACATTAATGTTATAGCAGACACACTTTAAATTTTTAAGCAACAAAGCTTAGTTTTTAAGTAACACACTTCATGGGTTTTCTTTCATATTTTTAATGTCATAATTTTGATTAAAGGAAATATTTTTTGATGAAGACTTCTTACCAATTCATAAATTGACACCAACTATAACTATATTAACTAGTAACTAACTAATATACATCAACATGTGTACCAAGTTTGGTTACTCTAGCTTCAAGGGTGTGGAAAAAACTTGAGGACAGACGGACACTTCGCAAACCTAATATACTCTTTTTCCCTTCGGGAACAGAGTATAAAAACGAATGACATTCGAGTCGTCGGAATTGTAGTAACTGCCAGATTTCTTAGAAAAATGAAATAAAATATTCATAAGCACAATTTTCTAATATTCTTCATAATTTTGAGAAAAGAATTAACGCATTTATTTATTTCAATAAATTCAAATAACATATTTATCAATTAATTCAAAAATTGTCTTAAAATTTCACCAACAAGAACGAAATCGAGCAGACAAACAGAGAAACAAACAACTGATCTCAATGAATCGTATGGTTTGATTATCGGTTGCAAACTCAAGAATCGATATGTGCTTGTGTTGCTTAAAAACGTAAAGGAGAATATTCTTTTGGATTATTGCAATGTTTACTTTCCACTTTTAATACGCAAATCAGCTTTTCAACTATTCTTACAATTAACGCATGTAGGCGTGATTAACTTTAACCAAAAAACTTCGCCCGGAAACACTGGGGAATACTGGCCAGTACAGAGTATATACCAAAACTTAAAAAATTATTAAGAAAAGAAAATCGAACAGCTCACCCAGGTATTGAAAAGGCAAAGGTTAAGCTAGAACATTTTTTAAAATAAACCTGTTGGAGTTTTTTTTTTTTATCAATATTGGGTGAATCGTTCTTAAAAGGGGCCGAAAACCCTTTCGAAATAATTTCGTGATCCAAGATCCATAATTTAGATGTCCAGAAATTGATTATTTGTTTCAATGTACCCAGCTACAGCAATTTTTTTTAATCGTCGTGGATTTTAGAAAACACATCCTCATATGCTCGAGGGAGGTCCATGGCTTGAAATAAAACTAAATTAGCTTTTTATAATTCAGGACTCAACGGCAACGAAGGGCGTAAACAAGGATATGACTTTAGTATAAGCTTATCAAAATTTTGAAGTTCATGGCATTAATGAAATTTGCGGAGTCTGTTTCGGAGGCTCTCATTTCAACCAAGGCAATAATTCCTGAAAATCTTCTACTGCATTATAATTTGAAACACATTGAGTCAGATTCAATCTTTTATGATTTTAGCACGAAAATTCAAATTTTCAAATTATAAAGACCCCATATATTTCCAAAAGCTCGATCTCAGCAACTATGAGAGCTAAAGACACCTGTATAGAATTCACAGAATAAGTGCGGTACACTTTTCCGCAGTTACCGAGATTTACGCAAACAGAATGCGATAAATTGCGATAGTAGCACTATGTTATAACAATTAAAATAACTGTTCTACAAACTTTTACTTGCATTAACTACAGCCTTTTTTCCATTTTCCCCGGCTTGATGCAGAAATAAAACATAGCATAATTTCTTAATAACAATATAAAAACAAAATTATGAATTGAAACAAAATTATGACAAAAAAAAATTGTTTTTACTTTTCCGTTGAAAGCAAAAAACCGCAATGAAATTTGAGCACTTCACATTCGAAAGCAAAGAACAGCATTTTAATTCGAGCACTTGACATATGAAGGGATATTAATTATTATTATTAATAAGTAAAATCAAATTAAAATTTTAATTTTTTTTTTTTTTTTACTTTAGTTTTGTTTTAAAAGATTCGCCGCACCTTCCACATATAATAAATTTAAAAACAAATATTATAGTTAGAAAGCGCGAGCAAAGCCGTGGGGTGTGTACGCTAAATATTATGTATGTATGTTCATTCATATACATAATAAATGTATGAAATTTCTGTATGAAGAAAAAAGTTTTTCATACTGAGTTTTATTTTTATCCGCTTAATCTTATGGCAGTAACTAGATACAGTCGTTTGATTTGTACAGGATATTGTCAGCTTATGTAAGCTGTGACTTCAGAAGAGTTGTCTGGCAGAAACATAATAATCGACTGATGGTTTCCATGTTATAGTTATCCAATCAAGCCGGTTCCAACATATGTATGTACATACATACATATGTATTGTCTTCAACAAAATTAAGCATTTCTACAAAATTTCACCACTACGCCTCTAAAACTGAGCGACTGGCTATTGATGCTGATAAAAATTATTGGATGCGTAACAAATTTCGTGACAAGTTTATAATACTCCCTGCAACTATATAAAAATATATCTAGCCAGTGGCAAAACAAAAGACCCAACCGGCGTCAACGACAACGTTAATGACTCCGACGATGTCAAAATGTGTAAACCTGGGAACCTGGTCAAACACATGAACTTTCATAATTAATTTAGACACCGGTTATCCGTATCGGCGTCTGGTGAAATTCAGCATCTCTTGACTACTTTAGATGAACACCAAATATAAACACTTGCGATATCTAAAATTCCAAATAAGACTGCAGCTGACAAAGACAACCAAGTGGCACTGAGTGTGTGTCAGAAGAGTGAAGTCATTGACTTTGACTGGATGCAACCAGTTCCAGACACCTCTGCTTTCTTAATCGACTTTTTGGCGTGAGCGTGCGCCGAAAAAAGCGAAAGTTGCTATCATCTACGACATTGACGATATGGCCGGATATCCAGCAAACGAGCAACGGACACACAATCATTGTGCGCTAAAGTAAAGTGACGGTACGATTTTCTATTTAAATTGGGTCACCAACCGCGAAAACAGCCATCACGGATGTGTATAGCGAAGCATCACATCGAAAACTTTTATAGAATTAAAATTACAAACAATAATAAAGAAATAATCAAGTAAGAATGCTATAGTCGAGAATACCCGACTAAAAAACTCCCTGTACACAGGTCAAAAATTTCGGATCGCAGCTTCGTACACTTACACATTCACACACATATACACAAAGGCGCGCACACACAATCGACAGCGCACGCGAGACATTTTAAGTGGTGGCTGTGCTGCTTCTCACCCTGTCTGCTATTAGCATTAACTACTGCTATATATAGATGCGTCAAACAAGCATTTTTCTGAGGCCAGATGCTTTGCTGAGTTGCTATCAGCACCGCAGGGATCTTTGGCAAAAAAGCCGAACTACCACAACCCGGTTGGTTATTGCCAGCTCGGCAAAAAAAAACCGAGCTACTAACGCCTCTGCTCCGAACAAATATTTAGTCTTGGATCGACACCAGAACGACGAGCTTATGTCGCTTACGCTCTCATTTCGTTTCTATTTGTGGGTCCAAGTACGCACATGCGCTTGCTTCTGAGTATGCGTGAGCAATGAAAAAATGCAACAGCGCATGGCAATATAAACTCTGAATTCAGAAATGGAAGCGGCTAAGCGCACAACACATGCCCCTGTTATATGCACGTAGCTTGATTTTGTCGGCGACAGAATTCATGAAGCGGTGGCTGTGTGGATAGAGTGCTTGTTTGATAAGCGGCTTTTTGCAGGTTCGATCCCCAGTTCATACATTTCTTTTAATAATGGGAAACAATATTTATTTTGTATTTCTTTTGATTTTCTAATATTTTTGAAATGTTATTATTATTATTTTTAGGTTAGTTATTATCTAATAAAATTACGTTAATGATAATATCTACTATACATATGTAAATACGCGCGCTAATCTCGCATTGCGCTTGTGTTTTGAATTGTATGCAGATTTTTATCAATACGTGGTGAGGTTGTATTTTACGCATTTTACGCTCTCAAAGTAGTACGGCTGAACGCGAGATCACTTTTCCCAGAGAGCGGTTTCACGAAAAGCAAGCATTGCCTTGTGCCATTTTTTGTTGGATACCTTGTTATTTAAAATGTCTTTGGTTCGACAGTACATACTATGTACTTTGAGTGGTCTATGGAGACGCCACCTTTTTTCAGTTACATACATTTGCAGTCTTATAACCCCCATGTATCCATTTTTTTTATGAAATTTCTAAAGGGAACAGCGCTTAATCGTAGACTCGTTTTATAGCTTATATGGAGCGGAGTTATTTAACTCGTAGGTCTACATACTTATACATATGTATGTGTTTATATGTTAGTATACCATAAATTACCGCAAAGCAAAAATGTTTGAGGCACGCTTTAAAGTGAAATCGAAAGTTGAAAAACGACTTACCTACAAGTCTGTTCCAAGTTAAACCAGTCGAATCGTTTACTTTGCAATTATATTAACGGCTTCTTAATGATGATTTGCAAAGCTAGTGCGGCGGTTGTCAAAAAAAATTTGGAACCCAACAGGTAAGATTTCTCTAGTCAAGTATACCCGACTATCAGGCACCTTGAGCCCAGGTCTCAAACTCCCAAACACACTTCTGCGGCAGTGCAGGTATGCATGGTACAGCTGAAAATATTTTCTTGAATAACTTCAGTTTTGTTACCCGATCCCCAGAATACAATGTGGCTAAATCATTAAATTAATGGTTGTAAATCGATTGTGATCGATTTAGGCGGTCGTAGAGGGTGGAACCAGAAGATTTAAATAAACTTGATCTGCATATGGCTACAGGAACCTACATTCCGAATGTGGTGTCTAAAGCTCATATAATGTTTGAACGTTCATAAGAACGAGCAAACAGACGTAGGCTAGATCAAAAATATATACTTATAATATTCTAGATTATACCACCCATGGCTTTGCTCGAGCTTTCTAACTATATTGGTTTTTAAAATAAAATAACACACTGTGGCAAAAAAATCAAAACAAAACTTCTGGGATGGTACATAGCGTAGGTTGTCGGTATAATAAAATTGATTTTTGTAGCATACTAGAATATTTTGGTGCACATCAAAATTTTACATTACGGTAAAAAAAAACAGATTTTCGCACGTGTGCTCACTAATACGCCTATAGATTCGTAAAATATCAACTGAATTTAATTCTGTTAAAGGTTTTAGAAAGAAGAAATGTAGTTTTAAACGTGCTATACTTGACTTAACAGGTTTCAATTCCCTTATTAGAGTATTTGCTGAGTAAACCAATTTTTTTTCAAGTTTTTATACTCGGTTTAAAAAAAAATTGTTTGCAAAAGAGTATATTGGGCTTGTGAAATGTCCGTATGTCCGTATGAACGCAATTTTTCTCAACATCCTTGAAGCTAGAGCACCCACACTTGGTACACAGACAGTGTGTACCCTCAATTTATTAAGTTTTTAGATCAAATTTCGCGGAAACCTAAATCTTAAACCTTTTATTTTGAGCTAGAGTCCCCAAATTTGACATAAAGACTAATGTTGACCGCATTGAGAAATCTGCATCAAAATTTTTGTGCACACCCACCCCCTTCCCCGAAAATCGGAAGAACTTTACCCAAAACACGTTTTTCACAGGGGTATATGTCCTACAGTTCCACATTTAGAGTCACCAAAATTTGACATACGTACAAACATACATAGTTAAGCCAAACGAATTTTTGCAAGCCGCCACCCCCTCCCTCGCACAGGGAAAGTCACCAAATTCGGCATATAGACTAATGATGAGCTCCTTGACAGACGTGCATCAAACATTGTATGCCAACTCCTTCACCACAAACGAACAAAATCTATATCTCCCACACCTGTTCCGGTAGAGGCACCAAATTTAGCACACAGGCTACTGATGACAGATTTGACAAGAATAATTTTGGTCCTCCCATCCACTTTCCTGCAAATCAACAAAATGTATCACTCAAACACCTTGAAAGGTAGATCCACCAAATTCGAAATACAGACTAATGTGTTTTCTAACTTTCCCACCCTACAATCTGCTTTCGGGTACGTCGACTGCAACATTCTTACTTGCTTTTTATATTTTAACTCCCTGTACCCATAAAATAGGTAAAAAGGGGGTACTAAAGCTGTGTAAATGTATGTAACAGGCAGAAGGAGACATCTCCGACCCTATAAGGTATATATATTCTTGATCAGTATCAAAAGAAAATTTGATTTGGCCATGTCCGTCCGTATGTATGAACACAAGGATCTAAGCAACTATAAGAGCTAGAGACAGCAGATTTGGAACATAGGTTCGTGTATAGCAGGCGCAAGTCAAGTTTATTTTCGATTCGAGATATTCCCCCTCATTCCCCCGCTATTCAATAAAAACGTTTAACAGTAACAATTGTCAAGATATAGCTGGGATTTGGCATGTACAATACTTGAGTCACTTTTAATATACTGTCGAAATTTCAAGTTGATCGGATAATAAACACGGAAGTTATTCATCAAACAAGATTCAGTACTGCAGCGCGGGAGAAGAAGAAGCACAGCCACCTAAAATACTTCCTTGCGCTGCCGCTTTTAACGTGTTAGTTAACGAAGATGCGATCGGAAATTTTCGACCTGGGTACAGGGATTTTTGTAGTCGGGTTTACTCGACTATAGCATTCTTGTTTTTTATATGATTTAGCGGATATTATCTCTATAACCTCTGAGCTAACGCTTGTCGTTAGTTACTTCAAGACGGGTCGTCAAGACGCTTTGGATGAATCCAAAATTTTGTATATATATAATTTGCTTATTTGTGGGCTTGTAAGGAGACGCGAAAAGTTGTCTGTATGTCAAATTTAATTACTTTACCTGGACAAGTGTGAGAGATCTAGATATTGCTCATTTGCGGGGGAGGGGGTGGAGGTCAAAAACTGTTTTTATCGGATCTGTCAGGGGAATCATCAGTAGTCTATGTGCTAAATTTCATGACTTTACCTGTACATGTACTTTAGGGCACATTATGAATCGAGAGTATCCACCAGCTTCAAGGGCATGGAAAAAATTGCGCTCATACGTTCACTTCATATACACTGCTATAATACAGTAAAATCTTTTTTTACACGGTCTTTTTTTGCACGATTTTGAAATAACAAGGTTCGTCAAGAAGAAATTTAAAATTTTTTTACACGTAATTTTTGATTTAACACGAATTCCAAAATTTTTTTTCATTTTTTACATGATTTTCTGCAATGTTAGATATCATCCAAGTGGCAACTCTACTTCACGGTTTGTTTACTTTAAAGAAAATACCCTCTTGACCTCCCTGCCAAAAAAAAGGAAACCCCCTTTTTATTTAATATATCAGTTTGTTAATGACGAAATATATAATTTTATTATTTAATGAAGTTTAATACCACTTTTTTTGCACGGTTTTTTAAGAAAATATTTGAATTTTTTTCATTTTACACGATTTTTATAGGTTGTGGAACAGATCCTCAAATTTACATATGAATCGTGTATTTTTTTACACGGTTTTCCTGGGAACGTACCTACCGTGTAAAAAAAGATTTTACTGTATATACTTAAGAAGCTGTAGGTAACAGTTTCAGTGGGATCATTACAGGTTTTATAACTTCATTAATGCGAACGCTATAGTCGAGTATACCCGACCAAAACTTCCTGTACCCAGTTTTAAAACTTCCAATCATTTTTTCGTACACTTACACATACATACACACATACACAAAGCCGCACACACACGAGCCACTGCGTAAGCGAGGCATTTTAAGTCGTTTAGAGCTGAGTGCATGGAGTTTCGTAGTCGAGTATACTCGACTAGAGCATGCAAACTTGTTTATTTATGCATGCGCAACGACGCGTTGTTTGCGTTGTTGTTTCTGTTGTTATAATTGTGAATGCCCATCCAAAAATATGCAAGGCAGGTTAAAATGCGTAAATGACGGACACGTCATCAATAGAGACGTAAAGATATTATGAGCACTCGCTAGCCACAAGGCGGATGTAAAAGAAACCATATAAAACGTCAATGAAAATTAAATGCATCGTAAATTATGTCACTGAAGTAAAAGTATTTATTGGTAATTTGCTTTCTCGTACGCATTGCATGCTTAAATTTTTTTCGACAATGGATTTATTTTTTACGATGTTTTATCTTCAATATGCACATAACACACCGTACGAAATACGAGGTATGTATTTTGCTGTTAATTTCGTTTTTTTTGAGAATTAGTGTTTTGAAATTTTTTTTAAGGTGTTAATGGACACATTATTGATTATTGGCTAGGTAAAAGTTTATTTTTATATAAGACAGCTAATACTGTATGCAATATTAATCAACATTAATAGTCTTACATGATTTTATCAGACATTTCTTACTGTATTATTCTTATCCTATTCGAATAATTGGTTATATTCTCTTTTTCGAAATCTCTCACCCAGCTGCGGGTTGGGGCATAGCTTGCCAAACCGGCTACTAAAACTTTCGCTATCTGGTTGAAGATTTTATTCATTCTACCCCCCTATCCATTAAATGGGAAAGTGGAGGTATTAAACATGTTCAAATGTATGTATGTAACTGTCTGAAGGAGACATCTACGACAATAAAAAGTACTAGCACTTAATATCCCGGCCTTGCCCGGGGAAATATTTAGATGAAAATGCATTTTTATGCTATGTTCTCTAAGGGAAAAATAGTATATTGGGTTTGCGAAATGTCCGTCTGTCCGCCTGTCGGTATGAACGCAATTTTTTTTCCTTTATCTTTGAGCTAGAGCAACCAAATTTGGTACACATGTTGGTGTATATCGCCAGTTTATAAAGTGTCAAGATCAACAGCAACAACAACAAACTTCAGATAATTTCCAACAAACCACTTTAGTTCGAAAAGTAAGAATGCTATAGTCGATCATACCCGACTATAAAACTCCCTGTAGCCAGGTCAAAAATTTCCGATCGCATCTTCGTACACACACACATACACAAAGACGCACTCCCCCCACGCTGCAGTACTGAATCTTGTTCGTTGAAATTACTTCCGTGTTTATTGTCTGATCGACTTGACAGACTTTGACAGTAGGACTGAAGTATTGTACATGCCAAATTCAAAAGCTATATCATAATAATTGTTACTGCAAAACGGGTTGTATCGAATAACGTGGAAATGTTGGGGGGGGGGGGGGGGGGGAATTGGATCCCAAATAAACTTGATCTACGCAACCTATACACGGACCTACTTTCAAAATTTGGTGTTTCTAGCTTTTATAGTTGTTGAGATCCCCGCGATCATCAGGACAGACGGACTTGCTCAAATCGAAATCTGTTTTGATACTGAGCAAGAATATACATACATACATATGTATATACTTTATAGGGTCGGAGATGTCTCCTTCTGCCTGTTACATACATTTGCACAGATCTAGTACCCCCTTCTTTCTACATGCTACAGGGAGTAAACAGCAAAATTCTCCGAGCTTCAAGTTAAGACAAATTAATGCAAATTGAAAATGAAATCAGAAAATAAGCGAATTAAATGTATGCAAATTCAATATTATGTGTATGAATGTATACGTACAACATGTACATATGTATATACAAACAGAAGAATAAAGATAATGGCCAAAAAAACCTGTTTTTAAACATGAAGTATTTTTTATAACTTCTTGTTATTTGATTTTGGCAATATATCTACATATTGTGATATGAAAATAGCTGCTAAATAAAACATGTGGTGACAACAGCAACCACTTTTTTGAACAGCTCAGTTTCAGATGCTAATCCATCGATGCCCTTGGGATTAAAACTGGACAGGCCGACGCGGCGCGAACACGTCAACTTTCGGTTGGTGCATCTTCAAGGTTATCAGATGTCAGATGATGTAAGCAACGCGTAGAAAACACAATAAGCCAGTTTACAACATGTCAAAAGACTTGCGTAAATTTCGAACAAAATACACAACTGAATTTTTTGCCAAACTTTGGCCACTTACCGGAAGCATATTGGCGGCAAGGCTTTTATGGGTTACTTGTTTGGCTTCTCTTTCTGTGGCTTGTTTTCGAAGTCGTTATAAATGTTGTTGTAGTAACACAAATTGGTGCTGTTGGTAATGCAGTGAAGCGCAGCTAACGGTTCGGCGTAGTTTTTGGTGACGTTGCCAGTAAAATGTTTTTTTATTATAAATCTTATGTGGTTCGAAAAAATAAAAATAGTTTAAAGTGGGCCAACGCGTTTCTGTTACTGTAGTTGATGCTGTCGGCTTCTGGTTTGTTTTCTTGTGGTTGATGCTGGAGTTTTATGTAATCTGCGGCGCCTGCGCAAATCTCTACGTTGCTTTATGCTCTACTGCTCAGCGCAAGAAACAACAACGGGGACTGCAGCTGAAAAAGCAGCAACAAAAACCAGATCGAAAATTACAACTGTTACACACGTTTGCGCATTTAGTTTTTCACTTTCAGAAGGCGATACTTTTACCACTCTTCTGCACATTCAATTTTTCAAATACATTTTCGTATTGAATTGTGTTTTTCTTTACACTAAAACCAAAAAAAAATTATAATAATAATGGCAAAATTATCCGCTATATAAATATTTTAAGCTTATTTGCAAATTTAGTGCCTCATAACAACAATATAAGTTTCGATTTCATTTCACGAGTAAATACTAAAAATACCAGAAGTGTGTAGAAAAAAAACCCGCTTCACCAACAGTTCCGCTCAAGAGTCGCTGTTGTACTGATTTTGCTTTTTGGCATAGCCAGAGTATTAACAGCCACAGTAAACCAGTTGCGAAGAGGCACGATTGAGAGAGCTCATGGGTGCCCACCACGATTGAGAGAGCTCATAGGTTATGACAAGACGACTGCAACTTTTGGCTCTCACTGCGCATGTACGTCACAAGTCATGGAATTCAGCGCGCGCTTTTGAATTTGTTCCAAAATCACTGACTTTTTTTTACTGTATCGGACCGTGAGGCTGTAATTCCAGTACGATTTTGAAAATCTTGCCTGCATATTGTAGGGCAGGTATAAGATATATATGTCCGATTTCAATAAAAATTGGTCAGCATATGTAGAACATGATTAAACTTAAATTTAGTAAGTTTTGTTACGCTATCTATAAAAACAAAAAAGTTTTTCATACAAGAACATAGGTGTCAACCTATTATTTGTATGGGAGCTATATGATATAGTGATTCGATCCTGCTGGTTTTCAAATATGTACTGGTAGCATTGAAAATAAAGACTTGGGCCAAGTTTCATAATCATAGCTTTAAAATTGAGCGATAAGTTTGAATGCAAACATTCGGCCTGGCAACATTTTCTAAGTTTAACTACGTATTATTTAAAAAGTATAGCACCTACAGAGCACCAAGACCCATCAATCGACGCGGTATGAAGTTCCCTACAATATGTATGTATATATATAAAAGAGTTCGTGCTGACTGACTGACTGACTGATTGGCAATCATCGCACAGCCCAAACCATAACCCGGACCATACACGGGCCAATTCAGTTGCCCAACTTGAGTGAGTTTTTCGGGTTGCGGCAACCGATTGCAATGTAATTGGAACGGTTGGCACAAAGTTGTGCCAACTGAATTCTGTATCAAAACCTTTTGATACGAGCAGCGAGTTTCCACAACTGATTGTGGTGTAGTTGGACAACGCACAACTCGATTGGTACAACTCGTGGGCGTTTCCCTTTGGTTTTGTACTTTCTTGCTACAGTTTTCGCTGATCGCCTGGTTCAAATGCTGTTCGTTGTATGCAAAACACTTGCAGAGCTCTGCTTCAGGTTCGGGGGTGGGTTTGCTATAGTTGGGCTATAGTTGTGCATAGTTGTGTACATCTTTGTGGGCGTCTCCCTTTTCGTTTTGGTTTTTCTCGCTACTGTTTTTTTTGTTCGCCTGGTACTTGTCTGTTGTTTTGTGCGAAACATTTGAAGATCTTTTGATAAGCGGCATTGTTTAGCAGGAAATAATGACATTACTGGATATTCAGATTTTCTTTTTGTTGTTATTATTAACAAAATTCAAAATTTTAAAACTTTTTTCTAAATTTTTGTATTTTTGTTTACTTAATATATTTAAATAAACCAGTTAGTTACAATAATTAGATTATCAATTATTTATAAATTCGGCACTTGCCGACGCCATTTCTCGAGTTTAGCTACGAAGTTGGCTGATCTGATTGCAGCGTGCGAGGCGAAGACCCAATTTGAGTGACAACTGGTTGCCGCAACCGATTGTGCTAAAATCGGCCCGTGTATGGTCTGCATAAGAGCTAGGATGCTGAAATTTTCACAGTAGGTTCCATATATGATGAAAGTGCACACTAAGACGGGATTTTGGAAAATTCCACCCACAAGCGCGGAAAACTGTTGTATGAAACTTTTTTGTTTACCATCCAATAATCTTCAAAATCATTTTCAGAGATCTACACAAAAATTCATTTGATACATATTTCATCGATTTTGGAAAATCCACCCCCATGGGTGGAAAATGGGGGTCTCAAGGTTGTATGGGCGAAAGTCAAATTTTAGTCCGATCACCTTCAAATTCATTTTCAAAGCTCTTCACTTAAAATAATTCGACACGTGTATCAGCGATTTTGGGAAATTCGACCACATGGTCGGAAAATCAGTGGAAAACCCTGGCATTCGGCATTTTTAGTTTTCATGCGATTGGCTTCAAACTCATTTTCAAGGTTCTATGGGAAAAAATAATAGGCGCAATGGTCAAAGATTTTGGAAAATCTACCACCAAAGTCGGAAAATTCGTGGAAAACTGTTGTATGAAACTTTTTTGATTATCGTCCGATTGACTTCAAACTCATTTTGAAAGCTCTTTACATAAAATAATTCGACACGTGTATCACTGATTATTGGAATTTCAGCCCTATGCTCGGAAAATTTGTGGAAAACTCTGGCATTCGACATTTTTCGTTTTCATGTGATTGGCTTTAAACTCATTTTCATGGTTCTACCTAAACACATAATAGGCGCGGTGTCCAAAGATTTTGGAAAATCTATCCCTAAGGTCGGAAAATACGCGGAAAACTGTTGTATGAAACTTTTTTGATTATCGTCCAATTGACTTCAAACTCATTTTCAAACTTCTGTTTAGCATTCAATCATTTTGAAACTAATTTTCAAAGCACCTCAGATTAAATAATTCGACACATGTGCTACCGGTTTTGAATAATACACGTGGCTTTATACTCAATCCCAAATATAAATACAAAAACCTCGGTACTTTACTGGCAATACAACGGGCGGAAAACAGTTGGAAAGATTTAATTTGGATTCTTAGTATTATTCTTAAAATTGGCTTAAAATGCCAAATTATTTTGGAAAATCTACTCCGTGTCGCCACGGGCGGGAAATGTAAGTCAAGGACAAATGAGTGGGACCTTTTTTTGTAGTTTTTTTCTTCAAAGACATTTTCATAGCCCTACACTGAAAACATTAGTCACGTGGCTCAATTATTTAGTTGTATTTCTTACGTTTGACGAAAGTAGTCAAACTCAAGAAAAAAAATGCATTTTCATCTAAATATTTCCCGGGCAAGGCCGGGATATTACCTGCTAGTGGTATATATTATAGTAGTAATAATCAATGAACAACTTAATCTGCGACTTACAGTAGGCAGGAACCGCTTTTAAAATATATATAGACTAGCAGATAATATCCCGGCCTTGCCCGGGGAAATATTTAGATAAAAATGCATTTTTTATTTTCTTAAATTTGACTACTTTCGTCAACCGTAAGAAATACAACTAAGTAGTCAAGCCACGTGACTAATGTTTTTGCGTAAGGTTATGGAAATGACTTTGGAAAAAAACAAAAAAATGTCACACTCATTTGTCCTTGACTTCCATTTCCCGCCCGTGGCGACACGGAGTAGATTTTCCAAAATCATTTGGCATTTTGAGCCAATTTCAACAATAATACTAAGAATCCAAATTAAATCTTTCCAACTGTTTTCCGCCCGTTGTATTGCCAGTAAAGTACCGAGGTTTTTGTATTTATATTTGGGAATGAGTATAAAGCCACGTGTATTATTCAAAACCGGTAGCACATGTGACGAATTATTTAATCTGAGGTGCTTTGAAAATTAGTTTCAAAATGATTGAATGCTAAACAGAAGTTTGAAAATGAGTTTGAAGTCAATTGGACGATAATCAAAAAAGTTTCATACAACAGTTTTCCGCGTATTTTCCGACCTTAGGGATAGATTTTCCAAAATCTTTGGACACCGCGCCTATTATGTGTTTGGGTAGAACCATGAAAATGAGTTTGACGCCAATCACATGAAAATTAAAAATGTCGAGTGCCAGAGTTTTCCACAAATTTTCCGAGCATAGGGCTGAATTTCCAATAATCGGTGATACACGTGTCGAATTATTTTATGTAAAGAGCTTTCAAAATGAGTTTGCAGTCAATCAGACGATAATCAAAAAAGTTTCATACAACAGTACTCCACGAATTTTCCGACCTTGGAGGTAAATTTTCCAAAATCTTTGAACACCGCGTCAACTACTTATTCCCATAGAACCTTGAAAATGAGTTTGAAGCGAATCGCATGAAAACTAAAAATGTCGAATGCCAGAGTTTTCCACCGATTTTCCGACCATGTGGTCGAATTTCCAAAAATCGCTGATACACGTGTCAAATTATTTAATGTAAAGAGCTTTGAAAATGAGTTTGAAGTCAATCGGACGATAATCAAAAAAGTTTCATACAACAGTTTTCCACGAATTTTCCGACTTTGGTGGTAGATTTTCCAAAATCTTTGACCATTTCGCCTATTATTTTTTCCCATAGAACCTTGAAAATAAGTTTGAAGCCAATCGCATGAAAATTAAAAATTTCGAATGTCAGAGTTTTCCACCGATTTTCCGACCATGTGGTCGAATTTCCAAAAATCGCTGATACACGTGTCAAATTATTTAATGTAGAGCTTTGAAAATGAGTTTGAAGTCAATCGGACGATAATCAAAAAAGTTTCATACAACAGTTTTCCACGAATTTTCCGACTTTGGTGGTAGATTTTCCAAAATCTTTGACCATTTCGCCTATTATTTTTTCCCATAGAACCTTGAAAATAAGTTTGAAGCCAATCGCATGAAAATTAAAAATTTCGAATGCCAGAGTTTTCCACCGATTTTCCGACCATGTGGTCGAATTTCCCAAAATCGCTGATACACGTGTCGAATTATTTTAAGTGAAGAGCTTTGAAAATGAATTTGAAGGTGATCGGACTAAAATTTGACTTTCGCCCATACAACCTTGAGACCCCCATTTTCCACCCATGGGGGTGGATTTTCCAAAATCGATGAAATATGTATCAAATGAATTTTTGTGTAGATCTCTGAAAATGAGTTTGAAGATTATTGGATGGTAAACAAAAAAGTATCATACAACAGTTTTCCGCGCTTGTGGGTGGAATTTTCCAAAATCCCGTCTTAGTGTGCACTTTCATCATAGATGGAAGCTTTAGTGAAAATTTCAGCATCCTAGCTCTTATGGTTTGGGCTGTGCGATGATTGCCAATCAGTCAGCACGAACTCTTTTATATATATAGATGTATTTTAAAAGAAATAGTATAAATATGGGGGCAATAAAAACAAGTTTGCAATTAAATTTCAGAAAATAATCTCCTCAGCTAAATATTATGGATAAAAGTAGGGACTTTCTTAGGAAATTAAGTGCGCAATGAAATTTTGGAAAACAATCTCCGCAGGTGAATATTATAGTTCAAAGTGTGGACTGTCTTGTAGAGAAAATAGGGAAATAAGTTCGCAATGAAATTTAAAAAAACAATCTATCAGTAATGATAAAAGTTCGGATGATTTCAAGACATTTAGGCAATCGCTTTAAATAAATAATTATTGTACTAAATCACTATACCCATTTTATTAAAATAACCTAAGAACTAGTTGTTAATTTTTATTGTACGTTGACGCCTTGAGTATTTTGAAAATATCAAAACACACGATCAAAATTGTATAACCTAGCTAGCAGCTAAAATGAGTTTATTTATGGACTTACTGGTTAGTTTATAACTAGTACATATATAAAAGAGTTCAACCTGACTGACTGATTGGTGACATTTAGGTAGCCTAAGCGGTAGAAGCTAGAAGCCTGCAATTATAACAGTACCTTCTTATTATAAAATTAGGTGGAACTGCCGAAAAAATGGTTAAATATATATTGGGAAGTATAAGAAAATTGTATTTGAAAATTAATAAATAAAAAAATGCGACTGAAATCGCTATATTGCTTATGTCTCTCAGACTGCCTAGCTTTGCAATCGATCTACGGTGGATGACGCAAAGCGCTCGACATGTGTTTGGCGGGAAGTTCATTAGTATATCACCCACATATACAGACGACGTCAAAATGTCTGACATAGGTCTTTAACGACAAGTTTCAAAATTAGAAAGCATATTCTGTCGGCAAACAAGATTTTATAGTCGAAACATTGAAATGAAGGCAAATAAAAGTTGACCGATATGCGTGAATCGGCACGATAGTTATTTGTCTTAGTGTTGGTAAAAAAAATATTTACCAGAGCTGCCAGACCGATAGATTGAATATGTTAATAATAGTTTACAATAAAATGTGAATAGGCCGCTTAAAATAATACGATTTATCGCTCTACCGGCCTTAAAACTTATAAGTGCGACTGAATTCGCCATATTGTTTACTAGCAGGTAATACTCCGGTCTTGCCCGGGGAAATATTTAAATGAAAGAGCATTTTTTCGAATTTAACTACTTTCGTTAACAGTAAGAAATACAACTAAATAGTTGAGCCACGTGACTAATGTTTTTTGTGTAGGGCTATGAAAATGTCGTTGAAGCAAAAGAAAACAAATTATCCCACTCATTTGTCCTTGACGTTCAGTATCCCGTGGCGACGCGGAGTAGATTTTCCAAAATCATTTGGTATTTGAAGGCAATTTCAATAATAATACTAAAGGTGCGGTCCAACGATGTGGCATTCTGCCACATTTATGTCGAAATCGACCGTCAAAAATTTCATATGGTAAAAGTAAGAAAATATGTTAAATATTTTAACATATATACTCATATGGCACGTTTCTACCATAGAAATCTTTGATTTGACATATCGTGTGAGCAGGTATCTCAATGGCAAAATTTATGTAGCAGCCTGCCATACCGTACTCACACGCTATGGTAGCTGCCGACTGCCCTAAATGTGGCGGAATGCCACATCGTGGGACCGCACCTTAAGAACCCAGAATAAAACTTTCCAACTATTTTCCGCCCTTTGTATTGCCCGCAAAGTATTGTGGTTTTTGTATTTATATTTGGAAATTAGTATTAGTAATTACTAGGAAATTAGTAATCTTTGACCACCGCGTCTACTACTTATTTCCATAGAACCTTGAAAATGAGTTTGAAGCCAATCGCATAAAAATTAAAAATGTCGAGTACCAGAGTTTTCCACCGATTCTCCGGCCATGTGGTCGAATTTCCAAAAATCGCTGATACACGTGTCAAATTATTTAATGTAAAGAGCTTTGAAAATGAGTTTGAAGTCAATCGGACGATGATCAAAAAAGTTTCATACAACAGTTTTCCACGAATTTTCCGACTTTGGTGGTAGATTTTCCAAAATCTTTGACCATTTCGCCTATTATTTTTTCCCATAGAACTTTGAAAATAAGTTTGAAGCCAATCGCATGAAAATTAAAAATTTCGAATGTCAGAGTTTTCCATCCGATTTTCCGACCATGTGGTCGAGTTTCCAAAAATCGCTGATACATTTGTCGAATTGTTTTACGTGAAGACTTTCGAAAATGAATCTCTAGCAGATTGAACATTAAAATGACTTTCGCCCATACAACCTTGAGACCCCCATTTTCCACCCATAGGGGTGGGTTTTCCAAAAATCGGTGAAATATGTGTGAAGGGAATTTTTGTGTAGTACTTTGAAAATGAGTTTGAACCCCATATCGATGTTCAACAAAAAAGTTTCATACAACAGTTTTCCATAATTTTCCACGCTAGAGGGTGGAATTTCCAATCTCCCTTCATCGTCTGAAAATTTTCATCATAGATGGAAGCTT
>JBAMCL010000480.1:0-132599 GCA_037075165.1 Hirtodrosophila histrioides
TTGCGTATCATGCATGAATATAGGGATCACGCAAAATATGTCGAGAATTCAACTTTGGATATTGCTATAAGGTGAAAGATTTGGGTAAATTAGCGTTTCATGCATGAATATAGGGTCACGCAAAATATGTCGAGAGTTCAATTTTGGATTTCTGTATAAGTCCAACCATGGCAACAAAGTCTTTATGCACGAAAATCGGTTCGATTTTGACAAAGTTATGGAAGCATGAAGATTTTGGAGAAATTTGCGTATCATGCATGAATATAGGGATCACGCAAAATATGTCGAGAATTCAATTTTTGATTTCGCTATAAGTCCAACCATGACAACAAAGACCTTAGCATGAAAATCGGTTCGGTTTTGTCAAAGTTATGGAAGCATGAAAATTTTGGAGAAATTTGCGTATCATGCATGAATATAGGGATCACGCAAAATATGTCGAGAATTCAATTTTTGATTTCGGTATAAGTCCAACCATGACAACAAAGACCTTAGCACGAAAATCGGTTCGGTTTTGACAAACTTATGGAAGCATGAAAATATTGGAGAAATTTGCGTATCATGCATGAATATAGGATCACGCAAAATATGTCGAGAATTCAACTTTGGATTTTGCTATAAGGTGAAAGCTTTGGGTAAATCAGCGTTTCATTCATGAATATAGGGTCACGCAAAATATGTCGAGAATTCAATTTTGGATTTCTGTATAAGTCCAACCATGGCAACAAAGTCTTTATGCACGAAAATCGCTTCGATTTTGACAAAGTTATGGAAGCAATAAAATTTTGGAGAAATTTGCGTATCATGCATGAATATAGGGATCACGCAAAATATGTCGAGAATTCAATTTTTGATTTCGCTATAAGTCCAACCATGACAACAAAGACCTTAGCACGAAAATCGGTTCGGTTTTGTCAAAGTTATGGAAGCATTAAAATTTTGGAGAAATTTGCGTATCATGCATGAATATAGGGATCACGCAAAATATGTCGAGAATTCAATTTTTGATTTCGGTATAAGTCCAACCATGACAACAAAGACCTTAGCACGAAAATCGGTTCGGTTTTGACAAACTTATGGAAGCATGAAAATATTGGAGAAATTTGCGTATCATGCATGAATATAGGATCACGCAAAATATGTCGAGAATTCAACTTTGGATATTGCTATAAGGTGAAAGCTTTGGGTAAATTAGCGTTTCATGCATGAATATAGGGTCACGCAAAATATGTCGAGAGTTCAATTTTGGATTTCTGTATAAGTCCAGCCATGGCAACAAAGTCTTTATGCACGAAAATCGGTTCGATTTTGACAAAGTTATGGAAGCATAAAAATTTTGGAGAAATTTGCGTATCATGCATGACTATAGGGATCACGCAAAATATGTCGAGAATTCAATTTTTGATTTCGCTATAAGTCCAACCATGACAACAAAGACCTTAGCACGAAAATCGGTTCGGTTTTGACAAAGTTATGGAAGCATGGAAATTTTGGAGAAATTTGCGTATCACGCATGAATATAAGATCACGCAAAATATTTTGAGAATTCAACTTTGAATATTGCTATAAGGTGAAAGCTTTGGGTAAATTAGCGTTTCATGCATGAAAATAGGGTCACGCAAAATATGTCGAGAAGTCCATTTTTGCTTTCGCTAAAAGTCCAACCATGACAACAAAGACCTAAGCACAAAAATCGGTTCGGTTTTGACAAAGTTATGGAAGCATGAAAATTTTGGAGAAATTTGCGTGACATGCATGAATATAGGATCACGCAAAATATGTCGAGAATTCAACTTTGGATATTGCTATAAGGTGAAAGCTTTGGGTAAATTAGCGTTTCATGCATGAAAATAGGGTCACGCAAAATATGTCGTGAGTTCAATTTTGGATATTGCTATAAGGTGAAAGCTTTGGGTAAATTAGCGTTTCATGCATGAATATAGGATCACGCAAAACATGTCGAGAATTTAACTTTGGATATCTGTATAAGTCCAACCATGGCAACAAAGTCTTTATGCACGAAAATCGGTTCGATTTTGAAAAAGTTATGGAAGCATGAAAATTTTGGAGAAATTTGCGTATCATGCATTAATATAGGGATCACGCAAAATATGTCGAGAATTCAATTTTTGATTTCGCTATAAGTCCAACCATGACAACAAAGACCTTAGCACGAAAATCGGTTCGGTTTTGTCAAAGTTATGGAAGCATGGAAATTTTGGAGAAATTTGCGTATCATGCATGAATATAGGATCACGCAAAATATGTCGAGAATTCAACTTTGGATATTGCTATAAGGTCAAAGCTTTGGGTAAATTAGCGTTTCATGCATGAAAATAGGGTCACGCAAAATATGTCGAGAAGTCCATTTTTGCTTTCGCTAAAAGTCCAACCATGACAACAAAGACCTTAGCACAAAAATCGGTTCGGTTTTGACAAAGTTATGGAAGCATGAAAATTTTGGAGAAATTTGCGTATCATGCATGAATATAGGATCACGCAAAATATCTCGAGAATTCAACTTTGGATTTTGCTATAAGATGAAAGCTTTGGGTAAATTACCGTTTCATGCATGAATATAGGGTCACGCAAAATATGTCGAGAATTCAATTTTGGATTTCGCTATAAGTCCAACCATGACAACAAAGACCTTAGCACGAAAATCGGTTTGGTTTTGACAAAGTTATGGAAGCATGAAAATTTTGGAGAAATTTGCGTATCATGCATGAATATAGGGATCACGCAAAATATGTCGAGAATTCAACTTTGGATATTGATATAAGGTGAAAGATTTGGGTAAATTAGCGTTTCATGCATGAATATAGGGTCACGCAAAATATGTCGAGAATTCAATTTTGGATTTCTGTATAAGTCCAACCATGGCAACAAAGTCTTTATGCACGAAAATCGGTTCGATTTTGACAAAGTTATGGAAGCATGAAGATTTTGGAGAAATTTGCGTATCATGCATGAATATAGGGATCACGCAAAATATGTCGAGAATTCAATTTTTGATTTCGCTATAAGTCCAACCATGACAACAAAGACCTTAGCATGAAAATCGGTTCGGTTTTGTCAAAGTTATGGAAGCATGAAAATTTTGGAGAAATTTGCGTATCATGCATGAATATAGGGATCACGCAAAATATGTCGAGAATTCAATTTTTGATTTCGGTATAAGTCCAACCATGACAACAAAGACCTTAGCACGAAAATCGGTTCGGTTTTGACAAACTTATGGAAGCATGAAAATATTGGAGAAATTTGCCTATCATGCATGAATATAGGATCACGCAAAATATGTCGAGAATTCAACTTTGGATTTTGCTATAAGGTGAAAGCTTTGGGTAAATCAGCGTTTCATTCATGAATATAGGGTCACGCAAAATATGTCGAGAATTCAATTTTGGATTTCTGTATAAGTCCAACCATGGCAACAAAGTCTTTATGCACGAAAATCGCTTCGATTTTGACAAAGTTATGGAAGCAATAAAATTTTGGAGAAATTTGCGTATCATGCATGAATATAGGGATCACGCAAAATATGTCGAGAATTCAATTTTTGATTTCGCTATAAGTCCAACCATGACAACAAAGACCTTAGCACGAAAATCGGTTCGGTTTTGTCAAAGTTATGGAAGCATTAAAATTTTGGAGAAATTTGCGTATCATGCATGAATATAGGGATCACGCAAAATATGTCGAGAATTCAATTTTTGATTTCGGTATAAGTCCAACCATGACAACAAAGACCTTAGCACGAAAATCGGTTCGGTTTTGACAAACTTATGGAAGCATGAAAATATTGGAGAAATTTGCGTATCATGCATGAATATAGGATCACGCAAAATATGTCGAGAATTCAACTTTGGATATTGCTATAAGGTGAAAGCTTTGGGTAAATTAGCGTTTCATGCATGAAAATAGGGTCACGCAAAATATGTCGAGAAGTCCATTTTTACTTTCGCTAAAAGTCCAACCATGACAACAAAGACCTTAGCACAAAAATCGGTTCGGTTTTGACAAAGTTATGGAAGCATGAAAATTTTGGAGAAATTTGCGTGACATGCATGAATATAGGATCACGCAAAATATGTCGAGAATTCAACTTTGGATATTGCTATAAGGTGAAAGCTTTGGGTAAATTAGCGTTTCATGCATGAAAATAGGGTCACGCAAAATATGTCGTGAGTTCAATTTTGGATATTGCTATAAGGTGAAAGCTTTGGGTAAATTAGCGTTTCATGCATGAATATAGGATCACGCAAAACATGTCGAGAATTTAACTTTGGATATCTGTATAAGTCCAACCATGGCAACAAAGTCTTTATGCACGAAAATCGGTTCGATTTTGAAAAAGTTATGGAAGCATGAAAATTTTGGAGAAATTTGCGTATCATGCATGAATATAGGGATCATGCAAAATATGTCGAGAATTCAATTTTTGATTTCGCTATAAGTCCAACCATGACAACAAAGACCTTAGCACGAAAATCGGTTCGGTTTTGTCAAAGTTATGGAAGCATGGAAATTTTGGAGAAATTTGCGTATCATGCATGAATATAGGGATCACGCAAAATATGTCGAGAATTCAATTTTTGATTTCGGTATAAGTCCAACCATGACAACAAAGACCTTAGCACGAAAATCGGTTCGGTTTTGACAAACTTATGGAAGCATGAAAATATTGGAGAAATTTGCGTATCATGCATGAATATAGGATCACGCAAAATATGTCGAGAATTCAACTTTGGATATTGCTATAAGGTGAAAGCTTTGGGTAAATTAGCGTTTCATGCATGAATATAGGGTCACGCAAAATATGTCGAGAGTTCAATTTTGGATTTCTGTATAAGTCCAGCCATGGCAACAAAGTCTTTATGCACGAAAATCGGTTCGATTTTGACAAAGTTATGGAAGCATAAAAATTTTGGAGAAATTTGCGTATCATGCATGACTATAGGGATCACGCAAAATATGTCGAGAATTCAATTTTTGATTTCGCTATAAGTCCAACCATGACAACAAAGACCTTAGCACGAAAATCGGTTCGGTTTTGACAAAGTTATGGAAGCATGGAAATTTTGGAGAAATTTGCGTATCACGCATGAATATAAGATCACGCAAAATATTTTGAGAATTCAACTTTGAATATTGCTATAAGGTGAAAGCTTTGGGTAAATTAGCGTTTCATGCATGAAAATAGGGTCACGCAAAATATGTCGAGAAGTCCATTTTTGCTTTCGCTAAAAGTCCAACCATGACAACAAAGACCTTAGCACAAAAATCGGTTCGGTTTTGACAAAGTTATGGAAGCATGAAAATTTTGGAGAAATTTGCGTGACATGCATGAATATAGGATCACGCAAAATATGTCGAGAATTCAACTTTGGATATTGCTATAAGGTGAAAGCTTTGGGTAAATTAGCGTTTCATGCATGAAAATAGGGTCACGCAAAATATGTCGTGAGTTCAATTTTGGATATTGCTATAAGGTGAAAGCTTTGGGTAAATTAGCGTTTCATGCATGAATATAGGATCACGCAAAACATGTCGAGAATTTAACTTTGGATATCTGTATAAGTCCAACCATGGCAACAAAGTCTTTATGCACGAAAATCGGTTCGATTTTGAAAAAGTTATGGAAGCATGAAAATTTTGGAGAAATTTGCGTATCATGCATGAATATAGGGATCACGCAAAATATGTCGAGAATTCAATTTTTGATTTCGCTATAAGTCCAACCATGACAACAAAGACCTTAGCACGAAAATCGGTTCGGTTTTGTCAAAGTTATGGAAGCATGGAAATTTTGGAGAAATTTGCGTATCATGCATGAATATAGGATCACGCAAAATATGTCGAGAATTCAACTTTGGATATTGCTATAAGGTGAAAGCTTTGGGTAAATTAGCGTTTCATGCATGAAAATAGGGTCACGCAAAATATGTCGAGAAGTCCATTTTTGCTTTCGCTAAAAGTCCAACCATGACAACAAAGACCTTAGCACAAAAATCGGTTCGGTTTTGACAAAGTTATGGAAGCATGAAAATTTTGGAGAAATTTGCGTGACATGCATGAATATAGGATCACGCAAAATATGTCGAGAATTCAACTTTGGATTTTGCTATAAGATGAAAGCTTTGGGTAAATTACCGTTTCATGCATGAATATAGGGTCACGCAAAATATGTCGAGAATTCAATTTTGGATTTCGCTATAAGTCCAACCATGACAACAAAGACCTTAGCACGAAAATCGGTTTGGTTTTGACAAAGTTATGGAAGCATGAAAATTTTGGAGAAATTTGCGTATCATGCATGAATATAGGGATCACGCAAAATATGTCGAGAATTCAACTTTGGATATTGCTATAAGGTGAAAGATTTGGGTAAATTAGCGTTTCATGCATGAATATAGGGTCACGCAAAATATGTCGAGAGTTCAATTTTGGATTTCTGTATAAGTCCAACCATGGCAACAAAGTCTTTATGCACGAAAATCGGTTCGATTTTGACAAAGTTATGGAAGCATGAAGATTTTGGAGAAATTTGCGTATCATGCATGAATATAGGGATCACGCAAAATATGTCGAGAATTCAATTTTTGATTTCGCTATAAGTCCAACCATGACAACAAAGACCTTAGCATGAAAATCGGTTCGGTTTTGTCAAAGTTATGGAAGCATGAAAATTTTGGAGATATTTGCGTATCATGCATGAATATAGGGATCACGCAAAATATGTCGAGAATTCAATTTTTGATTTCGGTATAAGTCCAACCATGACAACAAAGACCTTAGCACGAAAATCGGTTCGGTTTTGACAAACTTATGGAAGCATGAAAATATTGGAGAAATTTGCCTATCATGCATGAATATAGGATCACGCAAAATATGTCGAGAATTCAACTTTGGATTTTGCTATAAGGTGAAAGCTTTGGGTAAATCAGCGTTTCATTCATGAATATAGGGTCACGCAAAATATGTCGAGAATTCAATTTTGGATTTCTGTATAAGTCCAACCATGGCAACAAAGTCTTTATGCACGAAAATCGCTTCGATTTTGACAAAGTTATGGAAGCAATAAAATTTTGGAGAAATTTGCGTATCATGCATGAATATAGGGATCACGCAAAATATGTCGAGAATTCAATTTTTGATTTCGCTATAAGTCCAACCATGACAACAAAGACCTTAGCACGAAAATCGGTTCGGTTTTGTCAAAGTTATGGAAGCATTAAAATTTTGGAGAAATTTGCGTATCATGCATGAATATAGGGATCACGCAAAATATGTCGAGAATTCAATTTTTGATTTCGGTATAAGTCCAACCATGACAACAAAGACCTTAGCACGAAAATCGGTTCGGTTTTGACAAACTTATGGAAGCATGAAAATATTGGAGAAATTTGCGTATCATGCATGAATATAGGATCACGCAAAATATGTCGAGAATTCAACTTTGGATATTGCTATAAGGTGAAAGCTTTGGGTAAATTAGCGTTTCATGCATGAAAATAGGGTCACGCAAAATATGTCGAGAAGTCCATTTTTGCTTTCGCTAAAAGTCCAACCATGACAACAAAGACCTTAGCACAAAAATCGGTTCGGTTTTGACAAAGTTATGGAAGCGTGAAAATTTTATAGAAATTTGCGTATCATGCATGAATATAGGATCACGCAAAATATGTCGAGAATTCAACTTTGGATATTGCTATAAGGTGAAAGCTTTGGGTAAATTAGCGTTTCATGCATGAATATAGGGTCACGCAAAATATGTCGAGAATTTAACTTTGGATATCTGTATAAGTCCAACCATGGCAACAAAGTCTTTATGCACGAAAATCGGTTCGATTTTGAAAAAGTTATGAAAGCATGAAAATTTTGGAAAAATTTGCGTATCATGCATGAATATAGGGATCACGCAAAATATGTCGAGAATTCAATTTTTGATTTCGCTATAAGTTCAACCATGACAACAAAGACCTTAGCACGAAAATATGTCAGATCAGATATACACGACAACAAAGACCTAGCAGAAAATCGGTTCGGTTTTGTCAAAGTTATGGAAGCATGGAAATTTTGGAGAAATTTGCGTATCATGCATGAATATAGGATCACGCAAAATATGTCGAGAATTCAACTTTAGATTTTGCTATAAGATGAAAGCTTTGGGTAAATTAGCGTTTCATGCATGAATATAGGATCACGCAAAACATGTCGAGAATTTAACTTTGGATATCTGTATAAGTCCAACCATGGCAACAAAGTCTTTATGCACAAAAATCGGTTCGATTTTGAAAAAGTTATGAAAGCATGAAAATTTTGGAAAAATTTGCGTATCATGCATGAATATAGGGATCACGCAAAATATGTCGAGAATTCAATTTTTGATTTCGCTATAAGTTCAACCATGACAACAAAGACCTTAGCACGAAAATCGGTTCGGTTTTGTCAAAGTTATGGAAGCATGGAAATTTTGGAGAAATTTGCGTATCATGCATGAATATAGGATCACGCAAAATATGTCGAGAATTCAACTTTAGATTTTGCTATAAGATGAAAGCTTTGGGTAAATTTGCGTATCATGCATGAATATAGGATCACGCAAAATATGTCGAGAATTCAACTTTGGATATTGATATAAGGTGAAAGCTTTGGGTAAATTAGCGTTTCATGCATGAAAATAGGGTCACGCAAAATATGTCGAGAGTTCAATTTTGGATATTGCTATAAGGTGAAAGCTTTGGGTAAATTAGCGTTTCATGCATGAATATAGGGTCACGCAAAATATGTCGAGAGTTCAATTTTTGATTTCGGTATAAGTCCAACCATGACAACAAAGACCTAAGCACGAAAATCAGTTCGGTTTTGTCAAAGTTATGGAAGCATGGAAATTTTGGAGAAATTTGCGTATCATGCATGAATATAGGATCACGCAAAATATGTCGAGAATTCAACTTTGGATATTGCTATAAGGTGAAAGCTTTTGGTAAATTAGCGTTTCATGCATGAAAATAGGGTCACGCAAAATATGTCGAGAATTCCATTTTTGCTTTCGCTATAAGTCCAACCATGACAACAAAGACCTTAGCACGAAAATCGGTTCGGTTTTGTCAAAGTTATGGAAGCGTGAAAATCTTATAGAAATTTGCGTATCATGCATGAATATAGGATCACGCAAAATATGTCGAGAATTCAACTTTGGATATTGCTATAAGGTGAAAGCTTTGGGTAAATTAGCGTTTCATGCATGAATATAGGATCACGCAAAATATGTCGAGAATTTAACTTTGGATATCTGTATAAGTCCAACCATGGCAACAAAGTCTTTATGCACGAAAATCGGTTCGATTTTGAAAAAGTTATGAAAGCATGAAAATTTTGGAAAAATTTGCGTATCATGCATGAATATAGGGATCACGCAAAATATGTCGAGAATTCAATTTTTGATTTCGCTATAAGTCCAACCATGACAACAAAGACCTTAGCACGAAAATCGGTTCGGTTTTGTCAAAGTTATGGAAGCATGGAAATTTTGGAGAAATTTGCGTATCATGCATGAATATAGGATCACGCAAAATATGTCGAGAATTCAACTTTGGATATTGCTATAAGGTGAAAGCTTTGGGTAAATTAGCGTTTCATGCATGAGAATAGGGTCACGCAAAATATGTCGAGAATTCCATTTTTGATTTCGCTATAAGTCCAACCATGACAACAAAGACCTTAGCACGAAAATCGGTTCGGCTTTGACAAAGTTATGGAAGCATGAAAATTTTGGAGACATTTACGTATCATGCATGAATATAGGATCACGCAAAATATGTCGAGAATTCAGTTTTTGATTTCAGTATAAGTCCAACCATGACAACAAAGACCTTAGCACGAAAATCGGTTCGGTTTTGACAAAGTTATGGAAGCATGAAAATTTTAGAGAAATTTGCGTATCATGCATGAATATAGGATCACGCAAAATATGTCGAGAATTCAACTTTGGATTTTGTTATAAGGTGAAAGCTTTGGGTAAATTAGCGTTTCATGCATGAATATAGGATCACGCAAAATATGTCGAGAATTCAATTTTTGATTTCGCTATAAGTCCAACCTTGACAACAAAGACCTAAGCAGGAAAATCGGATCGGTTTTGACAAACTTATGGAAGCATGGAAATTTTGGAGACATTTGCGTATCATGCATGAATATAGGATCACGCAAAATATGTCGAGAATTCAACTTTGGATATTGCTATAAGGTGAAAGCTTTTGGTAAATTAGCGTTTCATGCATGAAAATAGGGTCACGCAAAATATGTCGAGAATTCCATTTTTGCTTTCGCTATAAGTCCAACCATGACAACAAAGACCTTAGCACGAAAATCGGTTCGGTTTTGTCAAAGTTGTGGAAGCATGAAAATTTTGGAGACATTTGCGTATCATGCATGAATATAGGATCACGCAAAATATGTCGAGAATTCAACTTTGGATCTTGCTATAAGGTGAAAGCTTTGGGTAAATTAGCGTTTCATGCATGAATATAGGGTCACGCAAAATATGTCGAGAGTTCAATTTTGGATTTCTGTATAAGTCCAACCATGGCAACAAAGTCTTTATGCACGAAAATCGGTTCGATTTTGACAAAGTTATGGAAGCATGAAAATTTTGGAGAAATTTGCTTATCATCCATGAATATAGGGATCACGCAAAATATGTCGAGAATTCAATTTTTGATTTCGCTATAAGTCCAACCATGACAACAAAGACCTTAGCACGAAAATCGGTTCGGTTTTGTCAAAGTTATGGAAGCATGGAAATTTTGGAGAAATTTGCGTATCATGCATGAATATAGGATCACGCAAAATATGTCGAGAATTCAACTTTAGATTTTGCTATAAGATGAAAGCTTTGGGTAAATTAGCGTTTCATGCATGAATATAGGATCACGCAAAACATGTCGAGAATTTAACTTTGGATATCTGTATAAGTCCAACCATGGCAACAAAGTCTTTATGCACAAAAATCGGTTCGATTTTGAAAAAGTTATGGAAGCATGAAAATTTTGGAGAAATTTGCGTATCATACATGAATATAGGGATCACGCAAAATATGTCGAGAATTCAATTTTTGATTTCGCTATAAGTCCAACCATGACAACAAAGACCTTAGCACGAAAATCGGTTCGGTTTTGTCAAAGTTATGGAAGCATGGAAATTTTGGAGAAATTTGCGTATCATGCATGAATATAGGATCACGCAAAATATGTCGAGAATTCAACTTTGGATATTGATATAAGGTGAAAGCTTTGGGTAAATTAGCGTTTCATGCATGAAAATAGGGTCACGCAAAATATGTCGAGAGTTCAATTTTGGATATTGCTATAAGGTGAAAGCTTTGGGTAAATTAGCGTTTCATGCATGAATATAGGGTCACGCAAAATATGTCGAGAGTTCAATTTTTGATTTCGGTATAAGTCCAACCATGACAACAAAGACCTAAGCACGAAAATCAGTTCGGTTTTGTCAAAGTTATGGAAGCATGGAAATTTTGGAGAAATTTGCGTATCATGCATGAATATAGGATCACGCAAAATATGTCGAGAATTCAACTTTGGATATTGCTATAAGGTGAAAGCCTTTGGTAAATTAGCGTTTCATGCATGAAAATAGGGTCACGCAAAATATGTCGAGAATTCCATTTTTGCTTTCGCTATAAGTCCAACCATGACAACAAAGACCTTAGCACGAAAATCGGTTCGGTTTTGTCAAAGTTATGGAAGCGTGAAAATCTTATAGAAATTTGCGTATCATGCATGAATATAGGATCACGCAAAATATGTCGAGAATTCAACTTTGGATATTGCTATAAGGTGAAAGCTTTGGGTAAATTAGCGTTTCATGCATGAATATAGGGTCACGCAAAATATGTCGAGAATTTAACTTTGGATATCTGTATAAGTCCAACCATGGCAACAAAGTCTTTATGCACGAAAATCGGTTCGATTTTGAAAAAGTTATGAAAGCATGAAAATTTTGGAAAAATTTGCGTATCATGCATGAATATAGGGATCACGCAAAATATGTCGAGAATTCAATTTTTGATTTCGCTATAAGTCCAACCATGACAACAAAGACCTTAGCACGAAAATCGGTTCGGTTTTGTCAAAGTTATGGAAGCATGGAAATTTTGGAGAAATTTGCGTATCATGCATGAATATAGGATCACGCAAAATATGTCGAGAATTCAACTTTGGATATTGCTATAAGGTGAAAGCTTTGGGTAAATTAGCGTTTCATGCATGAGAATAGGGTCACGCAAAATATGTCGAGAATTCCATTTTTGATTTCGCTATAAGTCCAACCATCACAACAAAGACCTTAGCACGAAAATCGGTTCGGCTTTGACAAAGTTATGGAAGCATGAAAATTTTGGAGACATTTGCGTATCATGCATGAATATAGGATCACGCAAAATATGTCGAGAATTCAGTTTTTGATTTCAGTATAAGTCCAACCATGACAACAAAGACCTTAGCACGAAAATCGGTTCGGTTTTGACAAAGTTATGGAAGCATGAAAATTTTAGAGAAATTTGCGTATCATGCATGAATATAGGATCACGCAAAATATGTCGAGAATTCAACTTTGGATTTTGTTATAAGGTGAAAGCTTTGGGTAAATTAGCGTTTCATGCATGAATATAGGATCACGCAAAATATGTCGAGAATTCAATTTTTGATTTCGCTATAAGTCCAACCTTGACAACAAAGACCTAAGCAGGAAAATCGGATCGGTTTTGACAAACTTATGGAAGCATGGAAATTTTGGAGACATTTGCGTATCATGCATGAATATAGGATCACGCAAAATATGTCGAGAATTCAACTTTGGATATTGCTATAAGGTGAAAGCTTTTGGTAAATTAGCGTTTCATGCATGAAAATAGGGTCACGCAAAATATGTCGAGAATTCCATTTTTGCTTTCGCTATAAGTCCAACCATGACAACAAAGACCTTAGCACGAAAATCGGTTCGGTTTTGTCAAAGTTGTGGAAGCATGAAAATTTTGGAGACATTTGCGTATCATGCATGAATATAGGATCACGCAAAATATGTCGAGAATTCAACTTTGGATCTTGCTATAAGGTGAAAGCTTTGGGTAAATTAGCGTTTCATGCATGAATATAGGGTCACGCAAAATATGTCGAGAGTTCAATTTTGGATTTCTGTATAAGTCCAACCATGGCAACAAAGTCTTTATGCACGAAAATCGGTTCGATTTTGACAAAGTTATGGAAGCATGAAAATTTTGGAGAAATTTGCGTATCATCCATGAATATAGGGATCACGCAAAATATGTCGAGAATTCAATTTTTGATTTCGCTATAAGTCCAACCATGACAACAAAGACCTTAGCACGAAAATCGGTTCGGTTTTGTCAAAGTTATGGAAGCATGAAAATTTTGGAGAAATTTGCGTATCACGCATGAATATAGGATCACGCAAAATATGTCGAGAATTCAACTTTGGATATTGCTATAAGGTGAAAGCTTTGGGTAAATTAGCGTTTCATACATGAATATAGGGTCACGCAAAATATGTCGAGAATTCAATTTTTGATTTCGCTATAAGTCCAACCATGACAAAAAAGACCTTAGCACGAAAATCGGTTCGGTTTTGACAAAGTTATGGAAGCATGAAAATTTTAGAGAAATTTGCGTATCATGCATGAATATAGGATCACGCAAAATATGTCGAGAATTCAACTTTTTATTTTGTTATAAGGTGAAAGCTTTGGGTAAATTAGCGTTTCATGCATGAATATAGGATCACGCAAAACATGTCGAGAATTTAACTTTGGATATCTGTATAAGTCCAACCATGGCAACAAAGTCTTTATGCACGAAAATCGGTTCGATTTTGAAAAAGTTATGAAAGCATGAAAATTTTGGAAAAATTTGCGTATCATGCATGAATATAGGGATCACGCAAAATATGTCGAGAATTCAATTTTTGATTTCGCTATAAGTCCAACCATGACAACAAAGACCTTAGCACGAAAATCGGTTCGGCTTTGTCAAAGTTATGGAAGCATGGAAATTTTGGAGAAATTTGTGTATCATGCATGAATATAGGATCACGCAAAATATGTCGAGAATTCAACTTTGGATATTGCTATAAGGTGAAAGCTTTGGGTAAATTAGCGTTTCAATTTTTGATTTCGGTATAAGTCCAACCATGGCAACAAAGTCTTTATGCACGAAAATCGGTTCGATTTTGACAAAGTTATGGAAGCATGGAAATTTTGGAGAAATTTGCGTATCATGCATGAATATAGGGATCACGCAAAATATGTCGAGAATTCAATTTTTGATTTCGCTATAAGTCCAACCATGACAACAAAGTCTTTATGCACGAAAATCGGTTCGATTTTGACAAAGTTATGGAAGCATGCAAATTTTGGAGAAATTTGCGTATCATGCATGAATATAGGATCACGCAAAATATCTCGAGAATTCAACTTTAGATTTTGCTATAAGATGAAAGCTTTGGGTAAATTAGCGTTTCATGCATGAATATAGGATCACGCAAAACATGTCGAGAATTTAACTTTGGATATCTGTATAAGTCCAACCATGGCAACAAAGTCTTTATGCACGAAAATCGGTTCGATTTTGACAAAGTTATGGAAGCATGAAAATTTTTGAGAAATTTGCGTATCATGCATGAATATAGGGATCACGCAAAATATGTCGAGAATTCAATTTTTGATTTCGCTATAAGTCCAACCATGACAACAAAGACCTTAGCACGAAAATCGGTTCGGTTTTGTCAAAGTTATGGAAGCATGGAAATTTTGGAGAAATTTGCGTATCATGCATGAATATAGGATCACGCAAAATATGTCGAGAATTCAACTTTGGATATTGCTATAAGGTGAAAGCTTTGGGTAAATTAGCGTTTCATGCATGAAAATAGGGTCACGCAAAATATGTCGAGAATTCCATATTTGATTTCGCTATAAGTCCAACCATGACAACAAAGACCTTAGCACGAAAATCGGTTCGGCTTTGACAAAGTTATGGAAGCATGAAAATTTTGGAGACATTTGCGTATCATGCATGAATATAGGATCACGCAAAATATGTCGAGAATTCAATTTTTGATTTCAGTATAAGTCCAACCATGACAACAAAGACCTTAGCACGAAAATCGGTTCGGTTTTGACAAAGTTATGGAAGAATGAAAATTTTAGAGAAATTTGCGTATCATGCATGAATATAGGATCACGCAAAATATGTCGAGAATTCAACTTTGGATTTTGTTATAAGGTGAAAGCTTTGGGTAAATTAGCGTTTCATGCATGAATATAGGATCACGCAAAATATGTCGAGAATTCAATTTTTGATTTCGCTATAAGTCCAACCTTGACAACAAAGACCTAAGCAGGAAAATCGGATCGGTTTTGACAAACTTATGGAAGCATGGAAATTTTGGAGAAATTTGCGTATCATGCATGAATATAGGATCACGCAAAATATGTCGAGAATTCAACTTTGGATATTGCTATAAGGTGAAAGCTTTGGGTAAATTAGCGTTTCATGCATGAAAATAGGGTCACGCAAAATATGTCGAGAATTCAATTTTGGATTTCGCTATAAGTGCAACCATGACAACAAAGACCTTAGCACGAAAATCGGTTCGATTTTGACAAAGTTATGGAAGCATGGAAATTTTGGAGAAATTTGCGTATCATGCATGAATATAGGATCACGCAAAATATGTCGAGAATTCAACTTTGGATATTGCTATAAGGTGAAAGCTTTGGGTAAATTAGCGTTTCATGCATGAAAATAGGGTCACGCAAAATATGTCGAGAATTCAATTTTGGATTTCGCTATAAGTGCAACCATGACAACAAAGACCTTAGCACGAAAATCGGTTCGATTTTGACAAAGTTATGGAAGCATGAAAATGTTGGAGAAATTAGCGTATCATGCATGAGTATAGGATCACGCAAAATATGTCGAGAATTCAATTTTGGATTTCGCTATAAGTCCAACCATGACAACAAAGACCTTAGCACGAAAATCGGTTCGGATTTGTCAAAGTTATGGAAGCATGGAAATTTTGGAGAAATTTGCGTATCATGCATGAATATAGGATCACGCAAAATATGTCGAGAATTCAACTTTGGATATTGCTATAAGGTGAAAGCTTTGGGTAAATTAGCGTTTCATGCATGAAAATAGGGTCACGCAAAATATGTCGAGAATTCAATTTTGGATTTCGCTATAAGTCCAACCATGACAACAAAGACCTTAGCACGAAAATCGGTTCGGATTTGTCAAAGTTATGGAAGCATGGAAATTTTGGAGAAATTTGCGTATCATGCATGAATATAGGGATCACGCAAAATATGTCGAGAATTCAATTTTTGATTTCGCTATAAGTCCAACCATGACAACAAAGACCTTAGCACGAAAATCGGTTCGGATTTGTCAAAGTTAGGGAAGCATGGAAATTTTGGAGAAATTTGCGTATCATGCATGAATATAGGATCACGCAAAATATGTCGAGAATTCAACTTTGGATATTGCTATAAGGTGAAAGCTTTGGGTAAATTAGCGTTTCATGCATGAAAATAGGGTCACGCAAAATATGTCGAGAATTCAATTTTGGATTTCGCTATAAGTGCAACCATGACAACAAAGACCATAGCACGAAAATCGGTTCGATTTTGACAAAGTTATGGAAGCATGAAAATGTTGGAGAAATTAGCGTATCATGCATGAGTATAGGATCACGCAAAATATGTCGAGAATTCAATTTTGGATTTCGCTATAAGTCCAACCTTGACAACAACGACCGAAGCACGAAAATCGGATCGGTTTTGACAAACTTATGGAAGCATGAAAATATTGAAGAAATTTGCGTATCATGCATGAATATAGGATCACGCAAAATATGTCGAGAATTCAATTATTGATTTCAGTATAAGTCCAACCATGACAACAAAGACCTTAGCACGAAAATCGGTGCGGTTTTGACAAAGTTATGGAAGCATGAAAATTTTAGAGAAATTTGCGTATCATGCATGAATATAGGATCACGCAAAATATGTCGAGAATTCAACTTTGGATTTTGTTATAAGGTGAAAGCTTTGGGTAAATTAGCGTTTCATGCATGAATATAGGATCACGCAAAATATGTCGAGAATTCAATTTTTGATTTCGCTATAAGTCCAACCTTGACAACAAAGACCTAAGCAGGAAAATCGGATCGGTTTTGACAAACTTATGGAAGCATGAAAATTTTGGAGAAATTTGCGTATCATGCATGAATATAGGATCACGCAAAATATGTCGAGAATTCAACTTTGGATTTTGCTATAAGGTGAAAGCTTTGGGTAAATCACCGTTTCATACATGAATATAGGGTCACGCAAAATATGTCGAGAATGCAATTTTTGATTTCGCTATAAGTCCAACCATGACAACAAAGACCTTAGCACAAAAAACGGTTCGGCTTTGACAAAGTTATGGAAGCATGAAAATTTTGGAGACATTTGCGTATCATGCATGAATATAGGATCACGCAAAATATGTCGAGAATTCTACTTTGGATTTTGCTATAAGATGAAAGCTTTGGGTAAATTACCGATTCATGCATGAATATAGGGTCACGCAAAATATGCCGAGAATTCAATTTTTGATTTCGGTATAAGTCCAACCATGGCAACAAAGTCTTTATGCACGAAAATCGGTTCGATTTTGACAAAGTTATGAAAGCATGCAAATTTTGGAGAAATTTGCGTATCATGCATGAATATAGGGTTCACGCAAAATATGTCGAGAATTCAATTTTTGATTTCGCTATAAGTCCAACCATGACAACAAAGACCTTAGCACGAAAATCGGTTCGGATTTGTCAAAGTTATGGAAGCATGGAAATTTTGGAGAAATTTGCGTATCATGCATGAATATAGGATCACGCAAAATATGTCGAGAATTCAACTTTGGATATTGCTATAAGGTGAAAGCTTTGGGTAAATTAGCGTTTCATGCATGAAAATAGGGTCACGCAAAATATGTCGAGAATTCAATTTTGGATTTCGCTATAAGTGCAACCATGACAACAAAGACCTTAGCACGAAAATCGGTTCGATTTTGACAAAGTTATGGAAGCATGAAAATGTTGGAGAAATTAGCGTATCATGCATGAGTATAGGATCACGCAAAATATGTCGAGAATTCAATTTTGGATTTCGCTATAAGTCCAACCTTGACAACAAAGACCGAAGCACGAAAATCGGATCGGTTTTGACAAACTTATGGAAGCATGAAAATATTGAAGAAATTTGCGTATCATGCATGAATATAGGATCACGCAAAGTATGTCGAGAATTCACCTTTGGATATTGCTATAAGGTGAAAGCTTTGGGTAAATTAGCGTTTCATGCATGAATATAGGGTCACGCAAAATATGTCGAGAGTTCAATTTTGGATTTCTGTATAAGTCCAACCATGGCAACAAAGTCTTTACGCACGAAAATCGGTTCGATTTTGACAAAGTTATGGAAGCATGAAAATTTTGGAGAAATTTGCGTATCATGCATGAATATAGGGATCACGCAAAATATGTCGAGAATTCAATTTTTGATTTCGCTATAAGTCCAACCATGACAACAAAGACCTTAGCTCGAAAATCGGTTCGGTTTTGTCAAAGTTATGGTAGCATGGAAATTTTGGAGAAATTTGCGTATCATGCATGAATATAGGATCACGCAAAATATGTCGAGAATTCAACTTTGGATATTGCTATAAGGTGAAAGCTTTGGGTAAATTAGCGTTTCATGCATGAAAATAGGGTCACGCAAAATATGTCGAGAATTCAATTTTGGATTTCGCTATAAGTCCAACCATGACAACAAAGACCTTAGCACGAAAATCGGTTCGGTTTTGACAAAGTTATGGAAGCATGAAAATTTTAGAGAAATTTGCGTATCATGCATGAATATAGGATCACGCAAAATATGTCGGGAATTCAACTTTGGATTTTGTTATAAGGTGAAAGCTTTGGGTAAATTAGCGTTTCATGCATGAATATAGGATCACGCAAAATATGTCGAGAATTCAATTTTTGATTTCGCTATAAGTCCAACCTTGACAACAAAGACCTAAGCACGAAAATCGGATCGGTTTTGACAAACTTATGGAAGCATGAAAATGTTGGAGAAATTTGCGTATCATGCATGAGTATAGGATCACGCAAAATATGTCGAGAATTCAACTTTGGATTTTGCTATAAGGTGAAAGCTTTGGGTAAATCAGCGTTTCATACATGAATATAGGGTCACGCAAAATATGTCGAGAATTCAATTTTTGATTTCGCTATAAGTCCAACCATGACAACAAAGACCTTAGCTCGAAAATCGGTTCGGCTTTGACAAAGTTATGGAAGCATGAAAATTTTGGAGACATTTGCGTATCATGCATGAATATAGGATCACGCAAAATATGTCGAGAATTCTACTTTGGATTTTGCTATAAGATGAAAGCTTTGGGTAAATTACCGATTCATGCATGAATATAGGGTCACGCAAAATATGTCGAGAATTCAATTTTTGATTTCGGTATAACACCAACCATGACAACAAAATCGGTTCGGTTTTGACAAAGTTATGGAAGCATGAAAATTTTTGAGAAATTTGCGTATCATGCATGAATATAGGGATCACGCAAAATATGTCGAGAATTCAACCATGGATATTGCTATAAGGTGAAAGCTTTGGGTAAATTAGCGTTTCATGCATGAATATAGGGTCACGCAAAATATGTCGAGAATTCAATTTTGATTTCGCTATAAGTCCAACCATGACAACAAAGACCTTAGCACGAAAATCGGTTCGGTTTTGACAAACTTATGGAAGCATGCAAATTTTGGATAAATTTGCGTATCATGCATGAATATAGGGATCACGCAAAATGTGTCGAGAATTCAACTTTGGATTTTGCTATAAGGTGAATGCTTTGGGTAAATTAGCGTTTCATGCATGAATATAGGATCACGCAAAATATGCCGAGAATTCAATTTTGGATTTCGCTATAAGTCCAACCTTGACAACAAAGACCTAAGCACGAAAATCGGATCGGTTTTGACAAACTTATGGAAGCATGAAAATATTGAAGAAATTTGCGTATCATGCATGAATATAGGGATCACGCAAAATATGTCGAGAATTCAATTTTTGATTTCGCTATAAGTCCAACCATGACAACAAAGATCTTAGCACGAAAATCGGTTCGGTTTTTACAAAGTTATGGAAGCATGAAAATTTTTTAGAAATTTGCGTATCATGCATGAATATAGGATCACACAAAATATGTCGAGAATTCAACTTTGGATTTTGCTATGAGGTGAAAGCTTTGGGTAAATTAGCGTTTCATGCATGAATATAGGGTAACGCAACATATGTCGAGAATTCAATTTTGGATTTCGCTATAAGTCCAACCATGACAACAAAGACCTTAGCACGAAAATCGGTTCGGTTTTGACAAAGTTATGGAAGCATGAAAATTTTAGAGAAATTTGCGTATCATGCATGAGTATAGGATCACGCAAAATATGTCGAGAATTCAACTTTGGATTTTGCTATAAGGTGAAAGCTTTGGGTAAATCAGCGTTTCATACATGAATATAGGGTCACGCAAAATATGTCGAGAATTCAATTTTTGATTTCGCTATAAGTCCAACCATGACAACAAAGACCTTAGCTCGAAAATCGGTTCGGCTTTGACAAAGTTATGGAAGCATGAAAATTTTGGAGACATTTGCGTATCATGCATGAATATAGGATCACGCAAAATATGTCGAGAATTCTACTTTGGATTTTGCTATAAGATGAAAGCTTTGGGTAAATTACCGATTCATGCATGAATATAGGGTCACGCAAAATATGTCGAGAATTCAATTTTTGATTTCGGTATAACACCAACCATGACAACAAAAATCGGTTCGGTTTTGACAAAGTTATGGAAGCATGAAAATTTTTGAGAAATTTGCGTATCATGCATGAATATAGGGATCACGCAAAATATGTCGAGAATTTAACCTTGGATATTGCTAAAAGGTGAAAGCTTTGGGTAAATTAGCGTTTCATGCATGAATATAGGGTCACGCAAAATATGTCGAGAATTCAATTTTGATTTCGCTATAAGTCCAACCATGACAACAAAGACCTTAGCACGAAAATCGGTTCGGTTTTGACAAACTTATGGAAGCATGCAAATTTTGGCTAAATTTGCGTATCATGCATGAATATAGGGATCACGCAAAATGTGTCGAGAATTCAACTTTGGATTTTGCTATAAGGTGAATGCTTTGGGTAAATTAGCGTTTCATGCATGAATATAGGATCACGCAAAATATGCCGAGAATTCAATTTTGATTTCGCTATAAGTCCAACCATGACAACAAAGACCTTAGCACGAAAATCGGTTCGGTTTTGACAAACTTATGGAAGCATGCAAATTTTGGATAAATTTGCGTATCATGCATGAATATAGGGATCACGCAAAATGTGTCGAGAATTCAACTTTGGATTTTGCTATAAGGTGAATGCTTTGGGTAAATTAGCGTTTCATGCATGAATATAGGATCACGCAAAATATGCCGAGAATTCAATTTTGGATTTCGCTATAAGTCCAACCTTGACAACAAAGACCTAAGCACGAAAATCGGATCGGTTTTGACAAACTTATGGAAGCATGAAAATATTGAAGAAATTTGCGTATCATGCATGAATATAGGGATCACGCAAAATATGTCGAGAATTCAATTTTTGATTTCGCTATAAGTCCAACCATGACAACAAAGATCTTAGCACGAAAATCGGTTCGGTTTTTACAAAGTTATGGAAGCATGAAAATTTTTTAGAAATTTGCGTATCATGCATGAATATAGGATCACACAAAATATGTCGAGAATTCAACTTTGGATTTTGCTATGAGGTGAAAGCTTTGGGTAAATTAGCGATTCATGCATGAATATAGGGTAACGCAACATATGTCGAGAATTCCATTTTTGATTTCGCTATAAGTCCAACCATGACAACAAAGACCTTAGCACGAAAATCGGTTCGGTTTTGTCGATGTTATGGAAGCATAAAATTTTTGGAGAAATTTGCGTATCATGCATGAATATAGGATCACGCAAAATATGTCTAGAATTAAACTTTGGATATTGCTATAATGTGAATGCTTTAGGTAAATTAGCGTTTCATGCATGAAAATAGGGTCACGCAAAATATGTCGAGAATTCAATTTTTAATTTCGCTATAAGTCCAACCATGACAACAAAGACCTTAGCACGAAATTCGGTTCGGTTTTGACAAAGTTATGGAAGCATGAAAATTTTGGAGAAATTTGCGTATCATGCATGAATATTGGGATCACGCAAAATATGTCGAGAATTCAATTTTTGATTTCGCTATAAGTCCAACCATGACAACAAAGACCTTAGCACGAAAATCGGTTCGGTTTTCACAAAGTTATGGAAGCATGAAAATTTTGGAGAAACTTGCGTATCATGCAAGAATATAGGGTTCACGCAAAATATGTCGAGAATTCAATTTTTGATTTCGGTATAAGTCCACCATGACAACAAAGACCTTAGCACGAAAATCGGTTCGGCTTTGACAAAGTTATGGAAGCATGAAAATTTTGGAAAAATTTGCGTGACATGCATGAATATAGGATCACGCAAAACATGTCGAGAATTTAACTTCGGATTTCGCTATAAGGTGAAAGCTTTGGGTAAATTAGCGTATCATGCATAAATATAGTGTCACGCAAAACATGTCGAGAATTTAACTTCGGATTTCGCTATAAGGTGAAAGCTTTGGGTAAATTAGCGTATAATGCATAAATATAGTGTCACGCAAAATATGTCGAGAATTCAATTTTTGATTTCGCTATAAGTCCAACCATGACAACAAAGACCTTAGCTCGAAAATCGGTTCGGCTTTGACAAAGTTATGGAAGCATGAAAATTTTGGAGACATTTGCGTATCATGCATGAATATAGGATCACGCAAAATATGTCGAGAATTCTACTTTGGATTTTGCTATAAGATGAAAGCTTTGGGTAAATTACCGATTCATGCATGAATATAGGGTCACGCAAAATATGTCGAGAGTTCAATTTTGGATTTCTGTATAAGTCCAACCATGGCAACAAAGTCTTTATGCACGAAAATCGGTTCGATTTTGACAAAGTTATGGAAGCATGAAAATTTTGGAGAAATTTGCGTATCATGCATGAATATAGGGATCACGCAAAATATGTCGAGAATTCAATTTTTGATTTCGCTATAAGTCCAACCATGACAACAAAGACCTTAGCTCGAAAATCGGTTCGGTTTTGTCAAAGTTATGGAAGCATGGAAATTTTGGAGAAATTTGCGTATCATGCATGAATATAGGATCACGCAAAATATGTCGAGAATTCAACTTTGGATATTGCTATAAGGTGAAAGCTTTGGGTAAATTAGCGTTTCATGCATGAAAATAGGGTCACGCAAAATATGTCGAGAATTCAATTTTGGATTTCGCTATAAGTCCAACCATGACAACAAAGACCTTAGCACGAAAATCGGTTCGGTTTTGACAAAGTTATGGAAGCATGAAAATTTTAGAGAAATTTGCGTATCATGCATGAATATAGGATCACGCAAAATATGTCGAGAATTCAACTTTGGATTTTGTTATAAGGTGAAAGCTTTGGGTAAATTAGCGTTTCATGCATGAATATAGGATCACGCAAAATATGTCGAGAATTCAATTTTTGATTTCGCTATAAGTCCAACCTTGACAACAAAGACCTAAGCACGAAAATCGGATCGGTTTTGACAAACTTATGGAAGCATGAAAATGTTGGAGAAATTTGCGTATCATGCATGAGTATAGGATCACGCAAAATATGTCGAGAATTCAACTTTGGATTTTGCTATAAGGTGAAAGCTTTGGGTAAATCAGCGTTTCATACATGAATATAGGGTCACGCAAAATATGTCGAGAATTCAATTTTTGATTTCGCTATAAGTCCAACCATGACAACAAAGACCTTAGCTCGAAAATCGGTTCGGCTTTGACAAAGTTATGGAAGCATGAAAATTTTGGAGACATTTGCGTATCATGCATGAATATAGGATCACGCAAAATATGTCGAGAATTCTACTTTGGATTTTGCTATAAGATGAAAGCTTTGGGTAAATTACCGATTCATGCATGAATATAGGGTCACGCAAAATATGTCGAGAATTCAATTTTTGATTTCGGTATAACACCAACCATGACAACAAAATCGGTTCGGTTTTGACAAAGTTATGGAAGCATGAAAATTTTTGAGAAATTTGCGTATCATGCATGAATATAGGGATCACGCAAAATATGTCGAGAATTCAACCTTGGATATTGCTATAAGGTGAAAGCTTTGGGTAAATTAGCGTTTCATGCATGAATATAGGGTCACGCAAAATATGTCGAGAATTCAATTTTGATTTCGCTATAAGTCCAACCATGACAACAAAGACCTTAGCACGAAAATCGGTTCGGTTTTGAAAAACTTATGGAAGCATGCAAATTTTGGCTAAATTTGCGTATCATGCATGAATATAGGGATCACGCAAAATGTGTCGAGAATTCAACTTTGGATTTTGCTATAAGGTGAATGCTTTGGGTAAATTAGCGTTTCATGCATGAATATAGGATCACGCAAAATATGCCGAGAATTCAATTTTGGATTTCGCTATAAGTCCAACCTTGACAACAAAGACCTAAGCACGAAAATCGGATCGGTTTTGACAAACTTATGGAAGCATGAAAATATTGAAGAAATTTGCGTATCATGCATGAATATAGGGATCACGCAAAATATGTCGAGAATTCAATTTTTGATTTCGCTATAAGTCCAACCATGACAACAAAGATCTTAGCACGAAAATCGGTTCGGTTTTTACAAAGTTATGGAAGCATGAAAATTTTTTAGAAATTTGCGTATCATGCATGAATATAGGATCACACAAAATATGTCGAGAATTCAACTTTGGATTTTGCTATGAGGTGAAAGCTTTGGGTAAATTAGCGTTTCATGCATGAATATAGGGTAACGCAACATATGTCGAGAATTCCATTTTTGATTTCGCTATAAGTCCAACCATGACAACAAAGACCTTAGCACGAAAATCGGTTCGGCTTTGACGATGTTATGGAAGCATGAAATTTTTGGAGAATTTTGCGTATCATGCATGAATATAGGATCACGCAAAATATGTCTAGAATTAAACTTTGGATATTGCTATAATGTGAATGCTTTAGGTAAATTAGCGTTTCATGCATGAAAATAGGGTCACGCAAAATATGTCGAGAATTCAATTTTTAATTTCGCTATAAGTCCAACCATGACAACAAAGACCTTAGCACGAAATTCGGTTCGGTTTTGACAAAGTTATGGAAGCATGAAAATTTTGGAGAAATTTGCGTATCATGCATGAATATTGGGATCACGCAAAATATGTCGAGAATTCAATTTTTGATTTCGCTATAAGTCCAACCATGACAACAAAGACCTTAGCACGAAAATCGGTTCGGTTTTGACAAAGTTATGGAAGCATGAAAATTTTGGAGACATTTGCGTGACATGCATGAATATAGGATCACGCAAAACATGTCGAGAATTTAACTTCGGATTTCGCTATAAGGTGAAAAGCTTTGGGTAAATTAGCGTATCATGCATAAATATAGTGTCACGCAAAACATGTCGAGAATTTAACTTCGGATTTCGCTATAAGGTGAAAGCTTTGGGTAAATTAGCGTATCATGCATAAATATAGTGTCACGCAAAATATGTCGAGAATTCAATTTTTGATTTCGCTATAAGTCCAACCATGACAACAAAGACCTTAGCACGAAAATCGGTTCGGTTTTGAAAAACTTATGGAAGCATGCAAATTTTGGCTAAATTTGCGTATCATGCATGAATATAGGGATCACGCAAAATGTGTCGAGAATTCAACTTTGGATTTTGCTATAAGGTGAATGCTTTGGGTAAATTAGCGTTTCATGCATGAATATAGGATCACGCAAAATATGCCGAGAATTCAATTTTGGATTTCGCTATAAGTCCAACCTTGACAACAAAGACCTAAGCACGAAAATCGGATCGGTTTTGACAAACTTATGGAAGCATGAAAATATTGAAGAAATTTGCGTATCATGCATGAATATAGGGATCACGCAAAATATGTCGAGAATTCAATTTTTGATTTCGCTATAAGTCCAACCATGACAACAAAGATCTTAGCACGAAAATCGGTTCGGTTTTTACAAAGTTATGGAAGCATGAAAATTATTTAGAAATTTGCGTATCATGCATGAATATAGGATCACACAAAATATGTCGAGAATTCAACTTTGGATTTTGCTATGAGGTGAAAGCTTTGGGTAAATTAGCGTTTCATGCATGAATATAGGGTAACGCAACATATGTCGAGAATTCCATTTTTGATTTCGCTATAAGTCCAACCATGACAACAAAGACCTTAGCACGAAAATCGGTTCGGCTTTGACGATGTTATGGAAGCATGAAATTTTTGGAGAAATTTGCGTATCATGCATGAATATAGGATCACGCAAAATATGTCTAGAATTAAACTTTGGATATTGCTATAATGTGAATGCTTTAGGTAAATTAGCGTTTCATGCATGAAAATAGGGTCACGCAAAATATGTCGAGAATTCAATTTTTAATTTCGCTATAAGTCCAACCATGACAACAAAGACCTTAGCACGAAATTCGGTTCGGTTTTGACAAAGTTATGGAAGCATGAAAATTTTGGAGAAATTTGCGTATCATGCATGAATATTGGGATCACGCAAAATATGTCGAGAATTCAATTTTTGATTTCGCTATAAGTCCAACCATGACAACAAAGACCTTAGCACGAAAATCGGTTCGGTTTTCACAAAGTTATGGAAGCATGAAAATTTTGGAGAAACTTGCGTATCATGCAAGAATATAGGGTTCACGCAAAATATGTCGAGAATTCAATTTTTGATTTCGCTATAAGTCCAACCATGACAACAAAGACCTTAGCACGAAAATCGGTTCGGTTTTGACAAAGTTATGGAAGCATGAAAATTTTGGAGACATTTGCGTGACATGCATGAATATAGGATCACGCAAAACATGTCGAGAATTTAACTTCGGATTTCGCTATAAGGTGAAAGCTTTGGGTAAATTAGCGTATCATGCATAAATATAGTGTCACGCAAAACATGTCGAGAATTTAACTTCGGATTTCGCTATAAGGTGAAAGCTTTGGGTAAATTAGCGTATCATGCATAAATATAGTGTCACGCAAAATATGTTGAGAATTCAATTTTTGATTTCGCTATAAGTCCAACCATGACAACAAAGACCTTAGCTCGAAAATCGGTTCGGCTTTGACAAAGTTATGGAAGCATGAAAATTTTGGAGACATTTGCGTATCATGCATGAATATAGGATCACGCAAAATATGTCGAGAATTCTACTTTGGATTTTGCTATAAGATGAAAGCTTTGGGTAAATTACCGATTCATGCATGAATATAGGGTCACGCAAAATATGTCGAGAATTCAATTTTTGATTTCGGTATAAGTCCAACCATGACAACAAAATCGGTTCGGTTTTGACAAAGTTATGGAAGCATGAACATTTTTGAGAAATTTGCGTATCATGCATGAATATAGGGATCACGCAAAATATGTCGAGAATTCAACCTTGGATATTGCTATAAGGTGAAAGCTTTGGGTAAATTAGCGTTTCATGCATGAATATAGGGTCACGCAAAATATGTCGAGAATTCAATTTTGATTTCGCTATAAGTCCAACCATGACAACAAAGACCTTAGCACGAAAATCGGTTCGGTTTTGACAAACTTATGGAAGCATGCAAATTTTGGATAAATTTGCGTATCATGCATGAATATAGGGATCACGCAAAATATCTCGAGAATTCAACTTTGGATTTTGCTATAAGGTGAATGCTTTGGGTAAATTAGCGTTTCATGCATGAAAATAGGATCACGCAAAATATGCCGAGAATTCAATTTTGGATTTCGCTATAAGTCCAACCTTGACAACAAAGACCTAAGCACGAAAATCGGATCGGTTTTGACAAACTTATGGAAGCATGAAAATATTGAAGAAATTTGCGTATCATGCATGAATCTAGAGATCACGCAAAATATGTCGAGAATTCAATTTTTGATTTCGCTATAAGTCCAACCATGACAACAAAGACCTTACCACGAAAATCGGTTCGATTTTGACAAAGTTATGGAAGCATGAAAATGTTGGAGAAATTTGCGTATCATGCATGAATATAGGATCACGCAAAATATGTCGAGAATTCAACTTTGGATATTGCTATAAGGTGAAAGCTTTGGGTAAATTAGCGTTTCATGCATGAATATAGGGTCACGCAAAATATGTCGAGAGTTCAATTTTGGATTTCTGTATAAGTCCAACCATGGCAAAAAAGTCTTTACGCACGAAAATCGGTTCGATTTTGACAAAGTTATGGAAGCATGAAAATTTTGGAGAAATTTGCGTATCATGCATGAATATAGGATCACGCAAAATATGTCGAGAATTCAATTTTGGATTTCGCTATAAGTCCAACCTTGACAACAAAGACCTAAGCACGAAAATCGGATCGGTTTTGACAAACTTATGGAAGCATGAAAATATTGAAGAAATTTGCGTATCATGCATGAATATAGGATCACGCAAATTATGTCGAGAATTCACCTTTGGATATTGCTATAAGGTGAAAGCTTTGGGTAAATTAGCGTTTCATGCATGAATATAGGGTCACGCAAAATATGTCGAGAGTTCAATTTTGGATTTCTGTATAAGTCCAACCATGGCAAAAAAGTCTTTACGCACGAAAATCGGTTCGATTTTGACAAAGTTATGGAAGCATGAAAATTTTGGAGAAATTTGCGTATCATGCATGAATATAGGGATCACGCAAAATATGTCGAGAATTCAATTTTTGATTTCGCTATAAGTCCAACCATGACAACAAAGACCTTAGCTCGAAAATCGGTTCGGTTTTGTCAAAGTTATGGAAGCATGGAAATTTTGGAGAAATTTGCGTATCATGCATGAATATAGGATCACGCAAAATATGTCGAGAATTCAACTTTGGATATTGCTATAAGGTGAAAGCGTTGGGTAAATTTGCATATCATGCATGAAAATAGGGTCACGCAAAATATGTCGAGAATTCAATTTTGGATTTCGCTATAAGTCCAACCATGACAACAAAGACCTTAGCACAAAAATCGGTTCGATTTTGACAAAGTTATGGAAGCATGAAAATGTTGGAGAAATTTGCGTATCATGCATGAGTATAGGATCACGCAAATTATGTCGAGAATTCACCTTTGGATATTGCTATAAGGTGAAAGCTTTGGGTAAATTAGCGTTTCATGCATGAATATAGGGTCACGCAAAATATGTCGAGAGTTCAATTTTGGATTTCTGTATAAGTCCAACCATGGCAAAAAAGTCTTTACGCACGAAAATCGGTTCGATTTTGACAAAGTTATGGAAGCATGAAAATTTTGGAGAAATTTGCGTATCATGCATGAATATAGGGATCACGCAAAATATGTCGAGAATTCAATTTTTGATTTCGCTATAAGTCCAACCATGACAACAAAGACCTTAGCTCGAAAATCGGTTCGGTTTTGTCAAAGTTATGGAAGCATGGAAATTTTGGAGAAATTTGCGTATCATGCATGAATATAGGATCACGCAAAATATGTCGAGAATTCAACTTTGGATATTGCTATAAGGTGAAAGCGTTGGGTAAATTTGCATATCATGCATGAAAATAGGGTCACGCAAAATATGTCGAGAATTCAATTTTGGATTTCGCTGTAAGTCCAACCATGACAACAAAGACCTTAGCACAAAAATCGGTTCGATTTTGACAAAGTTATGGAAGCATGAAAATGTTGGAGAAATTTGCGTATCATGCATGAGTATAGGATCACGCAAAATATGTCGAGAATTCAACTTTGGATTTTGCTATGAGGTGGAAGCTTTGGGTAAATTAGCGTTTCATGAATGAATATAGGGTCACGCAAAATATGTCGAGAATTCAATTTTGATTTCGCTATAAGTCCAACCATGACAACAAAGACCTTAGCACGAAAATCGGTTCGGTTTTGACAAACTTATGGAAGCATGCAAATTTTGGATAAATTTGCGTATCATGCATGAATTTGGGGATCACGCAAAATATGTCGAGAATTCAACTTTGGATTTTGCGATAAGGTGAAAGCTTTGGGTAAATTAGCGTTTCATGCATGAATATAGGGTCATGCAAAATATGTCGAGAGTTCAATTTTTGATTTCTGTATAAGTCCAACCATGGCAACAAAGTCTTTATGCACGAAAATCGGTTCGATTTTGACAAAGTTATGGAAGCATGAAAATTTTGGAGAAATTTGCGTATCATGCATGAATATAGGGATCACGCAAAATATGTCGAGAATTCAATTTTTGATTTCGCTATAAGTCCAACCATGACAACAAAGACGTTAGCACGAAAATCGGTTCGGATTTGTCAAAGTTATGGAAGCATGAAAATTTTGGAGAAATTTGCGTATCATGCATGAATATAGGATTACGCAAAATATGTCGAGAATTCAACTTTGGATATTGCTATAAGGTGAAAGCTTTGGGTAAATTAGCGTTTCATGCATGAAAATAGGGTCACGCAAAATTTGTCGAGAATTCAATTTTGGATTTCGCTATAAGTCCAACCATGACAACAACGACCTTAGCACAAAAATCGGTTCGATTTTGACAAAGTTATGGAAGCATGAAAATTTTGGATAAATTTGCGTAACATGCATGAATATAGAGATCACGCAAAATATGTCGAGAATTCAATTTTTGATTTCGCTATAAGTCCAACCATGACAACAAAGACCTTAGCACGAAAATCGGTTCGATTTTGACAAAGTTATGGAAGCATGAAAATTTTGGAGATATAAGCGTATCATGCATGAGTATAGGATCACGCAAAATATGTCGAGAATTCAATTTTGGATTTCGCTATAAGTCCAACCATGACAACAAAGACCTTAACACGAAAATCGGTTCGGTTTTGACAAAGTTATGGAAGCATGAAAATTTTAGATAAATTTGCGTATCATGCATGAATATAGGATCACGCAAAATATCTCGAGAATTAAACTTTAGATTTAGCTATAAGATGAAAGCTTTGGGTAAATTAGCGTTTCATGCATGAATATAGGGTCACGCAAAATATGTCGAGAATTCAATTTGTGATTTCGGTATAAGTCTAACCATGACAACAAAGACCTTAGCACGAAAATCGGTTCGGTTTTGACAAAGTTATGGAAGCATGCAAATTTTTGAGAAATTTGCGTATCACGCATGAATATAGGGATCACGCAAAATATGTCGAGAATTCAACTTTGGATATTGCTATAAGGTGAAAGCTTTGGGTAAATTAGCGTTTCATGCATGAATGTCACGCAAAATATGTCGAGAATTCCATTTTTGATTTCGGTATAAGTCCAACCATGACAACAAAGACCTTAGCACGAAAATCGATTCGATTTTGACAAACTTATGGAAGCATGAAAATTTTGGAGAAATTTGCGTATCATGCATGAATATAGGGATCTCGCAATATATGTCGAGAATTCAACTTTAGATTTTGCTATAAGATGAAAGCTTTGGGTAAATTAGCGTTTCATGCATGAATATAGGGTCACGCAAAATATGTCGAGAATTCAATTTTTGATTTCGGTATAAGTCCAACCATGACAACAAAGACCTTAGCACGAAAATCGGTTCGGTTTTGACAAAGTTATGGAAGCATGAAAATTTTGGAGAAATTTGCGTATCATGCATAAATATAGGGATCTCGCAAAATATGTCGAGAAATCAAATTTGGATATTGCTATAAGATGAAAGCTTTGGGTAAATTAGCGTTTCATGCATGAATATAGGGTCACGCAAAATATGTCGAGAATTCAATTTTTGATTTCGGTATAAGTCCAACCATGACAACAAAGACCTTAGCACGAAAATCGGTTCGGTTTTGACAAAGTTATGGAAGCATGAAAATTTTGGAGAAATTTGCGTATCATGCATAAATATAGGGATCACGCAAAATATGTCGAGAATTCAATTTTTGATTTCGCTATAAGTCCAACCATGACAACAAAGACCTTAGCTCGAAAATCGGTTCGGTTTTCACAAAGTTATGGAAGCATGAAAATTTTGGAGAAACTTGCGTATCATGCAAGAATATAGGGTTCACGCAAAATATGTCGAGAATTCAATTTTTGATTTCGCTATAAGTCCAACCATGACAACAAAGACCTTAGCACGAAAATCGGTTCGGTTTTGACAAAGTTATGGAAGCATGAAAATTTTGGAGACATTTGCGTGACATGCATGAATATAGGATCACGCAAAACATGTCGAGAATTTAACTTCGGATTTCGCTATAAGGTGAAAGCTTTGGGTAAATTAGCGTATCATGCATAAATATAGGGTAACGCAACATATGTCGAGAATTCCATTTTTGATTTCGCTATAAGTCCAACCATGACAACAAAGACCTTAGCACGAAAATCGGTTCGGTTTTGACAAAGTTATGGAAGCATGCAAATTTTTGAGAAATTTGCGTATCACGCATGAATATAGGGATCACGCAAAATATGTCGAGAATTCAACTTTGGATATTGCTATAAGGTGAAAGCTTTGGGTAAATTAGCGTTTCATGCATGAATGTCACGCAAAATATGTCGAGAATTCCATTTTTGATTTCGGTATAAGTCCAACCATGACAACAAAGACCTTAGCACGAAAATCGATTCGATTTTGACAAAGTTATGGAAGCATGCAAATTTTAGAGAAATTTGCGTATCATGCATGAATATAGGGATCTCGCAATATATGTCGAGAATTCAACTTTAGATTTTGCTATAAGATGAAAGCTTTGGGTAAATTAGCGTTTCATGCATGAATATAGGGTCACGCAAAATATGTCGAGAATTCAATTTTTGATTTCGGTATAAGTCCAACCATGACAACAAAGACCTTAGCACGAAAATCGGTTCGGTTTTGACAAAGTTATGGAAGCATGAAAATTTTGGAGAAATTTGCGTATCATGCATAAATATAGGGATCACGCAAAATATGTCGAGAATTCAACTTTGGATTTTGCGATAAGGTGAAAGCTTTGGGTAAATTAGCGTTTCATGCATGAATATAGGGTCATGCAAAATATGTCGAGAGTTCAATTTTTGATTTCTGTATAAGTCCAACCATGGCAACAAAGTCTTTATGCACGAAAATCGGTTCGATTTTGACAAAGTTATGGAAGCATGAAAATTTTGGAGAAATTTGCGTATCATGCATGAATATAGGGATCACGCAAAATATGTCGAGAATTCAATTTTTGATTTCGCTATAAGTCCAACCATGACAACAAAGACGTTAGCACGAAAATCGGTTCGGATTTGTCAAAGTTATGGAAGCATGAAAATTTTGGAGAAATTTGCGTATCATGCATGAATATAGGATTACGCAAAATATGTCGAGAATTCAACTTTTGATATTGCTATAAGGTGAAAGCTTTGGGTAAATTAGCGTTTCATGCATGAAAATAGGGTCACGCAAAATTTGTCGAGAATTCAATTTTGGATTTCGCTATAAGTCCAACCATGACAACAACGACCTTAGCACAAAAATCGGTTCGATTTTGACAAAGTTATGGAAGCATGAAAATTTTGGATAAATTTGCGTAACATGCATGAATATAGAGATCACGCAAAATATGTCGAGAATTCAATTTTTGATTTCGCTATAAGTCCAACCATGACAACAAAGACCTTAGCACGAAAATCGGTTCGATTTTGACAAAGTTATGGAAGCATGAAAATTTTGGAGATATAAGCGTATCATGCATGAGTATAGGATCACGCAAAATATGTCGAGAATTCAATTTTGGATTTCGCTATAAGTCCAACCATGACAACAAAGACCTTAACACGAAAATCGGTTCGGTTTTGACAAAGTTATGGAAGCATGAAAATTTTAGATAAATTTGCGTATCATGCATGAATATAGGATCACGCAAAATATCTCGAGAATTAAACTTTAGATTTAGCTATAAGATGAAAGCTTTGGGTAAATTAGCGTTTCATGCATGAATATAGGGTCACGCAAAATATGTCGAGAATTCAATTTGTGATTTCGGTATAAGTCTAACCATGACAACAAAGACCTTAGCACGAAAATCGGTTCGGTTTTGACAAAGTTATGGAAGCATGCAAATTTTTGAGAAATTTGCGTATCACGCATGAATATAGGGATCACGCAAAATATGTCGAGAATTCAACTTTGGATATTGCTATAAGGTGAAAGCTTTGGGTAAATTAGCGTTTCATGCATGAATGTCACGCAAAATATGTCGAGAATTCCATTTTTGATTTCGGTATAAGTCCAACCATGACAACAAAGACCTTAGCACGAAAATCGATTCGATTTTGACAAAGTTATGGAAGCATGCAAATTTTAGAGAAATTTGCGTATCATGCATGAATATAGGGATCTCGCAATATATGTCGAGAATTCAACTTTAGATTTTGCTATAAGATGAAAGCTTTGGGTAAATTAGCGTTTCATGCATGAATATAGGGTCACGCAAAATATGTCGAGAATTCAATTTTTGATTTCGGTATAAGTCCAACCATGACAACAAAGACCTTAGCACGAAAATCGGTTCGGTTTTGACAAAGTTATGGAAGCATGAAAATTTTGGAGAAATTTGCGTATCATGCATAAATATAGGGATCTCGCAAAATATGTCGAGAAATCAAATTTGGATATTGCTATAAGATGAAAGCTTTGGGTAAATTAGCGTTTCATGCATGAATATAGGATCACGCAAAACATGTCGAGAATTTAACTTTGGATATCTGTATAAGTCCAACCATGGCAACAAAGTTTTTATGCACGAAAATCGGTTCGATTTTGAAAAAGTTATGGAAGCATGAAAATTTTGGAAAAATTTGCGTATCATGCATGAATATAGGGATCACGCAAAATATGTCGAGAATTCAATTTTTGATTTCGCTATAAGTCCAACCATGACAACAAAGACCTTAGCACGAAAATCGGTTCGGCTTTGTCAAAGTTATGGAAGCATGGAAATTTTGGAGAAATTTGCGTATCATGCATGAATATAGGATCACGCAAAATATGTCGAGAATTCAACTTTGGATATTGCTATAAGGTGAAAGCTTTGGGTAAATTAGCGTTTCATGCATGAAAATAGGGTCACGCAAAATATGTCGAGAATTCCTATTTTGATTTCGCTATAAGTCCAACCATGACAACAAAGACCTTAGCAAAAAAATCGGTTCGGTTTTGACAAAGTTATGGAAGCATGAAAATTTTGGAGAAATTTGCGTATCATGCATGAATATAGGGATCACGCAAAATATGTCGAGAATTCAATTTTTGATTTCGCTATAAGTCCAACCATGACAACAAAGACCTTAGCACGAAAATCGGTTCGGCTTTGACAAAGTTATGGAAGCATGAAAATTTTGGAGAAATTTGCGTATCATGCATGAATATAGGATCACGCAAAATATGTCGAGAATTCAACTTTGGATTTTGTTATAAGGTGAAAGCTTTGGGTAAATTAGCGTTTCACGCATGAATATAGGATCACGCAAAATATGTCGAGAATTCAATTTTGGATTTCGCTATAAGTCCAACCTTGACAACAAAGACCTAAGCACGAAAATCGGATCGGTTTTGACAAACTTATGGAAGCATGAAAATATTGAAGAAATTTGCGTATCATGCATGAATATAGGATCACGCAAAATATGTCGAGAATTCACCTTTGGATATTGCTATAAGGTGAAAGCTTTGGGTAAATTAGCGTTTCATGCATGAATATAGGGTCACGCAAAATATGTCGAGAGTTCAATTTTGGATTTCTGTATAAGTCCAACCATGGCAACAAAGTCTTTACGCACGAAAATCGGTTCGATTTTGACAAAGTTATGGAAGCATGAAAATTTTGGAGAAATTTGCGTATCATGCATGAATATAGGGATCACGCAAAATATGTCGAGAATTCAATTTTTGATTTCGCTATAAGTCCAACCATGACAACAAAGACCTTAGCTCGAAAATCGGTTCGGTTTTGTCAAAGTTATGGAAGCATTGAAATTTTGGAGAAATTTGCGTATCATGCATGAATATAGGATCACGCAAAATATGTCGAGAATTCAACTTTGGATATTGCTATAAGGTAAAAGCTTTGGGTAAATTAGCGTTTCATGCATGAAAATAGGGTCACGCAAAATATGTCGAGAATTCAATTTTGGATTTCGCTATAAGTCCAACCATGACAACAAAGACCTAAGCACAAAAATCGGTTCGATTTTGACAAAGTTATGGAAGCATGAAAATGTTGGAGAAATTTGCGTATCATGCATGAGTATAGGATCACGCAAAATATGTCGAGAATTCAACTTTGGATTTTGCTATGAGGTGGAAGCTTTGGGTAAATTAGCGTTTCATGAATGAATATAGGGTCACGCAAAATATGTCGAGAATTCAATTTTGATTTCGCTATAAGTCCAACCATGACAACAAAGACCTTAGCACGAAAATCGGTTCGGTTTTGACAAACTTATGGAAGCATGCAAATTTTGGATAAATTTGCGTATCATGCATGAATATAGGGATCACGCAAAATATGTCGAGAATTCAACTTTGGATTTTGCTATAAGGTGAAAGCTTTGGGTAAATTAGCGATTCATGCATGAATATAGGATCACGCAAAATATGTCGAGAATTCAATTTTGGATTTCGCTATAAGTCCAACCTTGACAACAAAGACCTAAGCACGAAAATCGGATCGGTTTTGACAAACTTATGGAAGCATGAAAATATTGAAGAAATTTGCGTATCATGCATGAATATAGGATCACGCAAAATATGTCGAGAATTCAACTTTGGATATTGCTATAAGGTGAAAGCTTTGGGTAAATTAGCGTTTCATGCATGAATATAGGGTCATGCAAAATATGTCGAGAGTTCAATTTTGGATTTCTGTATAAGTCCAACCATGGCAACAAAGTCTTTATGCACGAAAATCGGTTCGATTTTGACAAAGTTATGGAAGCATGAAAATTTTGGAGAAATTTGCGTATCATGCATGAATATAGGGATCACGCAAAATATGTCGAGAATTCAATTTTTAATTTCGCTATAAGTCCAACCATGACAACAAAGACCTTAGCACGAAAATCGGTTCGGCTTTGACAAAGTTATGGAAGCATGAAAATTTTGGAGAAATTTGCGTATCATGCATGAATATAGGATCACGCAAAATATGTCGAGAATTCAACTTTGGATTTTGTTATAAGGTGAAAGCTTTGGGTAAATTAGCGTTTCACGCATGAATATAGGATCACGCAAAATATGTCGAGAATTCAATTTTGGATTTCGCTATAAGTCCAACCTTGACAACAAAGACCTAAGCACGAAAATCGGATCGGTTTTGACAAACTTATGGAAGCATGAAAATATTGAAGAAATTTGCGTATCATGCATGAATATAGGATCACGCAAAATATGTCGAGAATTCACCTTTGGATATTGCTATAAGGTGAAAGCTTTGGGTAAATTAGCGTTTCATGCATGAATATAGGGTCACGCAAAATATGTCGAGAGTTCAATTTTGGATTTCTGTATAAGTCCAACCATGGCAACAAAGTCTTTACGCACGAAAATCGGTTCGATTTTGACAAAGTTATGGAAGCATGAAAATTTTGGAGAAATTTGCGTATCATGCATGAATATAGGGATCACGCAAAATATGTCGAGAATTCAATTTTTGATTTCGCTATAAGTCCAACCATGACAACAAAGACCTTAGCTCGAAAATCGGTTCGGTTTTGTCAAAGTTATGGAAGCATGGAAATTATGGAGAAATTTGCGTATCATGCATGAATATAGGATCACGCAAAATATGTCGAGAATTCAACTTTGGATATTGCTATAAGGTAAAAGCTTTGGGTAAATTAGCGTTTCATGCATGAAAATAGGGTCACGCAAAATATGTCGAGAATTCAATTTTGGATTTCGCTATAAGTCCAACCATGACAACAAAGACCTTAGCACAAAAATCGGTTCGATTTTGACAAAGTTATGGAAGCATGAAAATGTTGGAGAAATTTGCGTATCATGCATGAGTATAGGATCACGCAAAATATGTCGAGAATTCAACTTTGGATTTTGCTATGAGGTGGAAGCTTTGGGTAAATTAGCGTTTCATGAATGAATACAGGATCACGCAAAATATGTCGAGAATTCCATTTTTGATTTCGCTATAAGTCCAACCATGACAACAAAGACCTTAGCACGAAAATTGGTTCGGTTTTGACAAAGTTATGGAAGCATGAAAATTTTAGAGAAATTTGCGTATCATGCATGAATATAGGATCACGCAAAATATCTCGAGAATTCAACTTTAGATTTTGCTATAAGATGAAAGCTTTGGGTATATTAGCGTTTCATGCATGAAAATAGGGTCACGCAAAATATGTCGAGAATTCCTATTTTGATTTCGCTATAAGTCCAACCATGACAACAAAGACCTTAGCACGAAAATCGGTTCGGCTTTGTCAAAGTTATGGAAGCATGGAAATTTAGGAGAAATTTGCGTATCATGCATGAATATAGGATCACGCATAATATGTCGAGAATTCAACTTTGGATATTGCTATAAGGTGAAAGCTTTGGGTAAATTAGCGTTTCATGCATGAAATAGGGTCACGCAAAATATGTCGAGAATTCCTATTTTGATTTCGCTATTAGTCCAACCATGACAACAAAGACCTTAGCAAAAAAATCGGTTCGGTTTTGACAAAGTTATGGAAGCATGAAAATTTTGGAGAAATTTGCGTATCATGCATGAATATAGGGATCACGCAAAATATGTCGAGAATTCAATTTTTGATTTCGCTATAAGTCCAACCATGACAACAAAGACCCTAGCACGAAAATCGGTTCGGCTTTGACAAAGTTATGGAAGCATGAAAATTTTGGAGACATTTGCGTATCATGCATGAATATAGGATCACGCAAAACATGTCGAGAATTTAACTTTGGATATCTGTATAAGTCCAACCATGGCAACAAAGTCTTTATGCACGAAAATCGGTTCGATTTTGAAAAAGTTATGGAAGCATGAAAATTTTGGGAAAATTTGCGTATCATGCATGAATATAGGGATCACGCAAAATATGTCGAGAATTCAATTTTTGATTTCGCTATAAGTCCAACCATGACAACAAAGACCTTAGCACGAAAATCGGTTCGGCTTTGTCAAAGTTATGGAAGCATGGAAATTTAGGAGAAATTTGCGTATCATGCATGAATATAGGATCACGCAAAATATGTCGAGAATTCAACTTTGGATATTGCTATAAGGTGAAAGCTTTGGGTAAATTAGCGTTTCATGCATGAAAATAGGGTCACGCAAAATATGTCGAGAATTCAATTTTTGATTTCGCTATAAGTCCAACCATGACAACAAAGACCTTAGCAAAAAAATCGGTTCGGTTTTGACAAAGTTATGGAAGCATGAAAATTTTGGAGAAATTTGCGTATCATGCATGAATATAGGGATCACGCAAAATATGTCGAGAATTCAATTTTTGATTTCGCTATAAGTCCAACCATGACAACAAAGACCTTAGCACGAAAATCGGTTCGGCTTTGACAAAGTTATGGAAGCATGAAAATTTTGGAGACATTTGCGTATCATGCATGAATATAGGATCACGCAAAATATGTCGAGAATTCAACTTTGGATTTTGCTATAAGATGAAAGCTTTGGGTAAATTAGCGTTTCATGCATGAATATAGGGTCACGCAAAATATGTCGAGAATTCAATTTTTGATTTCGGGATAAGTCCAACCATGACAACAAAGACCTTAGCAGGAAAATCGGTTCGGTTTTGACAAAGTTATGGAAGCATGAAAATTTTGGAGAAATTTGCGTATCATGCATGAATATAGGATCACGCAAAATATGTCGAGAATTCAACTTTGGATTTTGTTATAAGGTGAAAGCTTTGGGTAAATTAGCGTTTCATGCATGAATATAGGATCACGCAAAATATGTCGAGAATTCTATTTTTGATTTCGCTATAAGTCCAACCTTGACAACAAAGACCTAAGCACGAAAATCGGATCGGTTTTGACAAACTTATGGAAGCATCAAAATTTTGGAGAAATTTGCGTATCATGAATGAATATAGGATCACGCAAAATATGTCGAGAAGTCAACTTTGGATTTTGCTATAAGGTGAAGGCTTTGGGTAAATCAGCGTCTCATGCATGAATATAGGGTCACGCAAAATATGTCGAGAATTCAATTTTTGATTTCGCTATAAGTCCAACCTTGACAACAAAGACCTAAGCACGAAAATCGGATCGGTTTTGACAAACTTATGGAAGCATCAAAATTTTGGAGAAATTTGCGTATCATGCATGAATATTGGATCACGCAAAATATGTCGAGAAGTCAACTTTGGATTTTGTTATAAGGTGAAAGCTTTGGGTAAATTACCGTTTCATGCATGAATATAGGGTCACGCAAAATATGTCGAGAATTCAATTTTTGATTTCGGTATAAGTCCAACCATGACAACAAAGACCTAAGAACGAAAATCGGTTTGGGTTTGACAAAGTTATGGAAGCATGAAAATTTTGGAGAAATTTGGGTATCATGCATGAATATAGGGATCACGCAAAATATGTCGAGAATTCAACTTTGGATATTGCTATAAGGTGAAAGCTTTGGGTAAATTAGCGTTTCATGCATAAGTATAGGGTCACGCAAAATATGTCGAGAATTCCATTTTGGATTTCGCTATAAGTCCAACCATGACAACAAGGACCTTAGCACGAAAATCGGTTCGGTTTTGACAAACTTATGGAAGCATGAAAATATTGGAGAAATTTGCGTATCATGCATGAATATAGGATCACGCAAAATATGTCGAGAATTCAACTTTGGATATTGCTATAAGGTGAAAGCTTTGGGTAAATTAGCGTTTCATGCATGAAAATAGGGTCACGCATGACAACAACGACCTTAACACAAAAATCGGTTCGATTTTGACAAAGTTATGGAAGCATGAAAATTTTGGATAAATTTGCGTATCATGCATGAATATAGAGATCACGCAAAATATGTCGAGAATTCAATTTTTAATTTCGCTATAAGTCCAACCATGACAACAAGGACCTTAGCACGAAAATCGGTTCGGTTTTGACAAACTTATGGAAGCATGAAAATATTGGAGAAATTTGCGTATCATGCATGAATATAGGATCACGCAAAATATGTCGAGAATTCAACTTTGGATATTGCTATAAGGTTAAAGCTTTGGGTAAATTAGCGTTTCATGCATGAAAATAGGGTCACGCAAAATATGTCGAGAATTCAATTTTGGATTTCGCTATAAGTCCAACCATGACAACAACGACCTTAACACAAAAATCGGTTCGATTTTGACAAAGTTATGGAAGCATGAAAATTTTGGATAAATTTGCGTATCATGCATGAATATAGAGATCACGCAAAATATGTCGAGAATTCAATTTTTAATTTCGCTATAAGTCCAACCATGACAACAAAGACCTTAGCACGAAAACCGGTTCGATTTTGACAAAGTTATGGAAGCATGAAAATGTTGGAGAAATTAGCGTATCATGCATGAGTATAGGATCACGCAAAATATGTCGAGAATTCAATTTTGGATTTTGCTATAAGTCCAACCATGACAACAAAGACCTTAACACAAAAATCGGTTCGATTTTGACAAAGTTATGGAAGCATGAAAGTGTTGGAGAAATTTGCGTATCATGCATGAGTATAGGATCACGCAAAATATGTCGAGAATTCAACTTTGGATTTTGCTATGATGTGGAAGCTTTGGGTAAATTAGCGTTTCATGAATGAATATAGGATCACGCAAAATATGTCGAGAATTCCATTTTTGATTTCGCTATAAGTCCAACCATGACAACAAAGACCTAAGCACGAAAATCGGTTCGGTTTTGACAAAGTTATGGAAGCATGAAAATTTTAGAGAAATTTGCGTATCATGCATGAATATAGGATCACGCAAAATATCTCGAGAATTCAACTTTAGATTTTGCTATAAGATGAAAGCTTTGGGTAAATTAGCGTTTCATGCATGAATATAGGATCACGCAAAACATGTCGAGAATTAAACTTTGGATATCTGTATAGCATGAAGCATGGAAATTTTGGAGAAATTTGCGTATCATGCATGAATATAGGATCACGCAAAATATGTCGAGAATTCAACTTTGGATATTGCTATAAGGTGAAAGCTTTGGGTAAATTAGCGTTTCATGCATGAAAATAGGGTCACGCAAAATATGTCGAGAATTCCATTTTTGATTTCGCTATAAGTCCAACCATGACAACAAAGACCTTAGCACGAAAATCGGTTCGGCTTTGACAAAGTTATGGAAGCATGAAAATTTTGGAGACTTTTGCGTATCATGCATGAATATAGGATCACGCAAAATATGTCGAGAATTCAATTTTTGATTTCAGTATAAGTCCAACCATGACAACAAAGACCTTAGCACGAAAATCGGTTCGGTTTTGACAAAGTTATGGAAGCATGAAAATTTTAGAGAAATTTGCGTATCATGCATGAATATAGGATCACGCAAAATATGTCGAGAATTCAACTTTGGATTTTGTTATAAGGTGAAAGCTTTGGGTAAATTAGCGTTTCATGCATGAATATAGGATCACGCAAAATATGTCGAGAATTCAATTTTTGATTTCGCTATAAGTCCAACCTTGACAACAAAGACCTAAGCACGAAAATCGGATCGATTTTGAAAAACTTATGGAAGCATGAAAATTTTGGAGAAATTTGCGTATCATGCATGAATATAGGGATCACGCAAAATATGTCGAGAATTCAATTTTTGATTTCGCTATAAGTCCAACCATGACAACAAAGACCTTAGCACGAAAATCGGTTCGGATTTGTCAAAGTTATGGAAGCATGGAAATTTTGGAGAAATTTGCGTATCATGCATGAATATAGGGTCACGCAAAATATGTCGAGAATTCAACTTTGGATATTGCTATAAGTCCAACCATGACAACAAAGACCGAAGCACGAAAATCGGATCGGTTTTGACAAACTTATGGAAGCATGAAAATTTTAGAGAAATTTGTGTATCATGCATGAATATAGGATCACGCAAAATATGTCGAGAATTCAACTTTGGATATTGCTATAAGGTGAAAGCTTTGGGTAAATTAGCGTTTCATGCATGAATATAGGGTCACGCAAAATATGTCGAGAGTTCAATTTTGGATTTCTGTATAAGTCCAACCATGGCAACAAAAGTCTTTATGCACGAAAATCGGTTCGATTTTGACAAAGTTATGAAAGCATAAAAATTTTGGAGAAATTTGCGTATCATCCATGAATATAGGGATCACGCAAAATATGTCGAGAATTCAATTTTTGATTTCGCTATAAGTCCAACCATGACAACAAAGACCTTAGCACGAAAATCGTTTCGGTTTTGACAAACTTATGGAAGCATGAAAATATTGAAGAAATTTTCGTATCATGCATGAATATAGGATCACGCAAAATATGTCGAGAATTCAAATTTGGATATTGCTATAAGATGAAAGCTTTGGGTAAATTAGCGTTTTATGCATGAATATAGGATCACGCAAAACATGTCGAGAATTTAACTTTGGATATCTGTATAAGTCCAACCATGGCAACAAAGTCTTTATGCACGAAAATCGGTTCGATTTTGAAAAAGTTATGGAAGCATGAAAATTTTGGAAAAATTTGCGTATCATGCATGAATATAGGGATCACGCAAAATATGTCGAGAATTCAATTTTTGATTTCGCTATAAGTCCAACCATGACAACAAAGACCTTAGCACGAAAATCGGTTCGGCTTTGTCAAAGTTATGGAAGCATGGAAATTTTGGAGAAATTTGCGTATCATGCATGAATATAGGATCACGCAAAATATGTCGAGAATTCAACTTTGGATATTGCTATAAGGTGAAAGCTTTGGGTAAATTAGCGTTTCATGCATGAAAATAGGGTCACGCAAAATATGTCGAGAATTCAATTTTTGATTTCGCTATAAGTCCAACCATGACAACAAAGACCTTAGCACGAAAATCGGTTCGATTTTGACAAAGTTATGGAAGCATGAAAATTTTGGAGACTTTTGCGTATCATGCATGAATATAGGATCACGCAAAATATCTCGAGAATTCAACTTTAGATTTTGCTATAAGATGAAAGCTTTGGGTATATTAGCGTTTCATGCATGAATATAGGGTCACGCAAAATATGTCGAGAATTCAATTTTTGATTTCGGTATAAGTCCAACCATGACAACAAAGACCTTAGCACGAAAATCGGTTCGGTTTTGACAAAGTTATGGAAGCATGAAAATTTTGGAGAAATTTGCGTATCATGCATGAATATAGGATCACGCAAAATATGTCGAGAATTCAAATTTGGATATTGCTATAAGATGAAAGCTTTGGGTAAATTAGCGTTTCATGCATGAATATAGGATCACGCAAAACATGTCGAGAATTTAAGTTTGGATATCTGTATAAGTCCAACCATGGCAACAAAGTCTTTATGCACGAAAATCGGTTCGATTTTGAAAAAGTTATGGAAGCATGAAAATTTTGGAAAAATTTGCGTATCATGCATGAATATAGGGATCACGCAAAATATGTCGAGAATTCAATTTTTGATTTCGCTATAAGTCCAACCATGACAACAAAGACCTTAGCACGAAAATCGGTTCGGTTTTGACAAAGTTATGGAAGCATGAAAATTTTGGAGAAATTTGCGTATCATGCATGAATATAGGGATCACGCAAAATATGTCGAGAATTCAATTTTTGATTTCGCTATAAGTCCAACCATGACAACAAAGACCTTAGCACGAAAATCGGTTCGGCTTTGACAAAGTTATGGAAGCATGAACATTTTGGAGACATTTGCGTATCATGCATGAATATAGGATCACGCAAAATATGTCGAGAATTCAACTTTGGATTTTGTTATAATGTGAAAGCTTTGGGTAAATTAGCGTTTCATGCATGAATATAGGATCACGCAAAATATGTCGAGAATTCAATTTTTGATTTCGCTATAAGTCCAACCTTGACAACAAAGACCTAAGCACGAAAATCGGATCGGTTTTGACAAACTTATGGAAGCATGAAAATTTTGGAGAAATTTGCGTATCATGCATGAATATAGGATCACGCAAAATATGACGAGAAGTCAACTTTGGATTTTGCTATAAGGTGAAAGCTTTGGGTAAATCAGCGTTTCATGCATGAATATAGGGTCACGCAAAATATGTCGAGAATTCAATTTTTGATTTCGCTATAAGTAGAACCTTGACAACAAAGACCTAAGCACGAAAATCGGATCGGTTTTGACAAACTTATGGAAGCATCAAAATTTTGGAGAAATTTGCGTATCATGCATGAATATTGGATCACGCAAAATATGTCGAGAAGTCAACTTTGGATTTTGCTATAAGGTGAAAGCTTTGGGTAAATTACCGTTTGATGCATGAATATAGGGTCACGCAAAATATGTCGAGAATTCAATTTTTGATTTCGGTATAAGTCCAACCATGACAACAAAGACCTTAGCACGAAAATCGGTTTGGTTTTGACAAAGTTATGGAAGCATGAAAATTTTGGAGAAATTTGCGTATCATGCATGAATATAGGGATCACGCAAAATATGTCGAGAATTCAACTTTGGATATTGCTATAAGGTGAAAGCTTTGGGTAAATTAGCGATTCATGCATAAGTATAGGGTCACGCAAAATATGTCGAGAATTCCATTTTTGATTTCGCTATAAGTCCAACCATGACAACAAAGACCTTAGCACGAAAATCGGTTCGGTTTTGACAAACTTATGGAAGCATGAAAATATTGGAGAAATTTGCGTATCATGCATGAATATAGGGATCACGCAAAATATGTCGAGAATTATATTTTTGCTTTCGCTATAAGTCCAACCATGACAACAAAGACCTAAGCACGAAAATCGGTTCGGTTTTGTCAAAGTTATGGAAGCATGGAAATTTTGGAGAAATTTGCGTATCATGCATGAATATAGGATCACGCAAAATATGTCGAGAATTCAACTTTGGATATTGGTATAAGGTGAAAGCTTTGGGTAAATTAGCGTTTCATGCATGAAAATAGGGTCACGCAAAATATGTCGAGAATTCCATTTTTGATTTCGCTATAAGTCCAACCTTGACAACAAAGACCTAAGCACGAAAATCGGATCGGTTTTGACAAACTTATGGAAGCATGAAAATATTGAAGAAATTTGCGTATCATGCATGAATATAGGGATCACGCAAAATATGTCGAGAATTCACCTTTGGATATTGCTATAAGGTGAAAGCTTTGGGTAAATTAGCGTTTCATGCATGAAAATAGGGTCACGCAAAATATGTCGAGAGTTCAATTTTGGATTTCTGTATAAGTCCAACCATGGCAACAAAGTCTTTATGCACGAAAATCAGTTCGGTTTTGTCAAAGTTATGGAAGCATGGAAATTTTGGAGAAATTTGCGTATCATGCATGAATATAGGATCACGCAAAATATGTCGAGAATTCAACTTTGGATATTGCTATAAGGTGAAAGCTTTGGGTAAATTAGCGTTTCATGCATGAAAATAGGGTCACGCAAAATATGTCGAGAATTCCATTTTTGCTTTCGCTATAAGTCCAACCATGACAACAAAGACCTTAGCACGAAAATCGGTTCGGTTTTGTCAAAGTTATGGAAGCATGAAAATTTTGGAGAAATTTGCGTATCATGCATGAATATAGGATCACGCAAAATATGTCGAGAATTCAACTTTGGATATTGCTATAAGGTGAAAGCTTTGGGTAAATTAGCGTTTCATGCATGAATATAGGGTCACGCAAAATATGTCGAGAGTTCAATTTTGGATTTCTGTATAAGTCCAACCATGGCAACAAAAGTCTTTATGCACGAAAATCGGTTCGATTTTGACAAAGTTATGAAAGCATAAAAATTTTGGAGAAATTTGCGTATCATCCATGAATATAGGGATCACGCAAAATATGTCGAGAATTCAATTTTTGATTTCGCTATAAGTCCAACCATGACAACAAAGACCTTAGCACGAAAATCGTTTCGGTTTTGACAAACTTATGGAAGCATGAAAATATTGAAGAAATTTGCGTATCATGCATGAATATAGGATCACGCAAAATATGTCGAGAATTCACCTTTGAATATTGCTATAAGGTGAAAGCTTTGGGTAAATTAGCGTTTCATGCATGAATATAGGGTCACGCAAAATATGTCGAGAGTTCAATTTTGGATTTCTGTATAAGTCCAACCATGGCAACAAAGTCTTTATGCACGAAAATCGGTTCGATTTTGACAAAGTTATGGAAGCATGAAAATGTTGGAGAAATTTGCGTATCATGCATGAATATAGGGATCACGCAAAATATGTCGAGAATTCAATTTTTGATTTCGCTATAAGTCCAACCATGACAACAAAGACCTTAGCACGAAAATCGGTTCGGTTTTGTCAACGTTATGGAAGCATGAAAATGTTGGAGAAATTTGCGTATCATGCATGAGTATAGGATCTCGCAAAATATGTCGAGAATTCAACTTTGGATTTTGCTATGAGGTGGAAACTTTGGGTAAATCACCGTTTCATACATGAATATAGGGTCACGCAAAATATGTCGAGAATTCAATTTTTGATTTCGCTATAAGTCCAACCATGACAACAAAGACCTTAGCACGAAAATCGGTTCGGTTTTGACAAAGTTATGGAAGCATGAAAATAGGATCACGCAAAATATCTCGAGAATTCAACTTTAGATTTTGCTATAAGATGAAAGCTTTGGGTAAATTAGCGTTTCATGCATGAATATAGGATCACGCAAAACATGTCGAGAATTAAACTTTGGATATCTGTATAAGTCCAACCATGGCAACAAAGTCTTTATGCACGAAAATCGGTTCGATTTTGAAAAAGTTATGGAAGCATGAAAATTTTGGAAAAATTTGCGTATCATGCATGAATATAGGGATCACGCAAAATATGTCGAGAATTCAATTTTTGATTTCGCTATAAGTCCAACCATGACAACAAAGACCTTAGCACGAAAATCGGTTCGGTTTTGTCAAAGTTATGGAAGCATGGAAATTTTGGAGAAATTTGCGTATCATGCATGAATATAGGATCACGCAAAATATGTCGAGAATTCAACTTTGGATATTGCTATAAGGTGAAAGCTTTGGGTAAATTAGCGTTTCATGCATGAAAATAGGGTCACGCAAAATATGTCGAGAATTCCATTTTTGATTTCGCTATAAGTCCAACCATGACAACAAAGACCTTAGCACGAAAATCGGTTCGGCTTTGACAAAGTTATGGAAGCATGAAAATTTTGGAGACTTTTGCGTATCATGCATGAATATAGGATCACGCAAAATATGTCGAGAATTCAATTTTTGATTTCAGTATAAGTCCAACCATGACAACAAAGACCTTAGCACGAAAATCGGTTCGGTTTTGACAAAGTTATGGAAGCATGAAAATTTTAGAGAAATTTGCGTATCATGCATGAATATAGGGATCACGCAAAATATGTCGAGAAATCAATTTTTGATTTCGCTATAAGTCCAACCATGACAACAAAGACCTTAGCACGAAAATCGGTTCGATTTTGACAAAGTTTTGGAAGCATGAAAATGTTGGAGAAATTAGCGGATCACGCAAAATATGTCGAGAATTCAATTTTGGATTTCGCTATAAGTCCAACCTTGACAACAAAGACCGAAGCACGAAAATCGGATCGGTTTTGACAAACTTATGGAAGCATGAACATATTGAAGAAATTTGCTTATCATGCATGAATATAGGATCACGCAAAATATGTCGAGAATTCACCTTTGGATATTGCTATAAGGTGAAAGCTTTGGGTAAATTAGCGTTTCATGCATGAATATAGGGTCACGCAAAATATGTCGAGAGTTCAATTTTGGATTTCTGTATAAGTCCAACCATGGCAACAAAGTCTTTACGCACGAAAATCGGTTCGATTTTGACAAAGTTATGGAAGCATGAAAATTTTGGAGAAATTTGCGTATCATGCATGAATATAGGGATCACGCAAAATATGTCGAGAATTCAATTTTTGATTTCGCTATAAGTCCAACCATGACAACAAAGACCTTAGCTCGAAAATCGGTTCGGTTTTGTCAAAGTTATGGAAGCATGGAAATTTTGGAGAAATTTGCGTATCATGCATGAATATAGGATCACGCAAAATATGTCGAGAATTCAACTTTGGATATTGCTATAAGGTGAAGGCTTTGGGTAAATTAGCGTTTCATGCATGAAAATAGGGTCACGCAAAATATGTCGAGAATTCAATTTCGGATTTCGCTATAAGTCCAACCATGACAACAAAGACCTTAACACAAAAATCGGTTCGATTTTGACAAAGTTATGGAAGCATGAAAATTTTAGAGAAATTTGCGTATCATGCATGAGTATAGGATCACGCAAAATATGTCGAGAATTCAACTTTGGATTTTGCTATGAGGTGGAAACTTTGGGTAAATCACCGTTTCATACATGAATATAGGGTCACGCAAAATATGTCGAGAATTCAATTTTTGATTTCGCTATAAGTCCAACCATGACAACAAAGACCTTAGCACGAAAATCGGTTCGGTTTTGACAAAGTTATGGAAGCATGAATATAGGATCACGCAAAATATCTCGAGAATTCAACTTTAGATTTTGCTATAAAATGAAAGCTTTGGGTAAATTAGCGTTTCATGCATGAATATAGGATCACGCAAAACATGTCGAGAATTAAACTTTGGATATCTGTATAAGTCCAACCATGGCAACAAAGTCTTTATGCACGAAAATCGGTTCGATTTTGAAAAAGTTATGGAAGCATGAAAATTTTGGAAAAATTTGCGTATCATGCATGAATATAGGGATCACGCAAAATATGTCGAGAATTCAATTTTTGATTTCGCTATAAGTCCAACCATGACAACAAAGACCTTAGCACGAAAATCGGTTCGGTTTTGTCAAAGTTATGGAAGCATGGAAATTTTGGAGAAATTTGCGTATCATGCATGAATATAGGATCACGCAAAATATGTCGAGAATTCACCTTTGGATATTGCTATAAGGTGAAAGCTTTGGGTAAATTAGCGTTTCATGCATGAATATAGGGTCACGCAAAATATGTCGAGAGTTCAATTTTGGATTTCTGTATAAGTCCAACCATGGCAACAAAGTCTTTACGCACGAAAATCGGTTCGATTTTGACAAAGTTATGGAAGCATGAAAATTTTGGAGAAATTTGCGTATCATGCATGAATATAGGGATCACGCAAAATATGTCGAGAATTCAATTTTTGATTTCGCTATAAGTCCAACCATGACAACAAAGACCTTAGCTCGAAAATCGGTTCGGTTTTGTCAAAGTTATGGAAGCATGGAAATTTTGGAGAAATTTGCGTATCATGCATGAATATAGGATCACGCAAAATATGTCGAGAATTCAACTTTGGATATTGCTATAAGGTGAAGGCTTTGGGTAAATTAGCGTTTCATGCATGAAAATAGGGTCACGCAAAATATGTCGAGAATTCAATTTCGGATTTCGCTATAAGTCCAACCATGACAACAAAGACCTTAACACAAAAATCGGTTCGATTTTGACAAAGTTATGGAAGCATGAAAATTTTAGAGAAATTTGCGTATCATGCATGAGTATAGGATCACGCAAAATATGTCGAGAATTCAACTTTGGATTTTGCTATGAGGTGGAAACTTTGGGTAAATCACCGTTTCATACATGAATATAGGGTCACGCAAAATATGTCGAGAATTCAATTTTTGATTTCGCTATAAGTCCAACCATGACAACAAAGACCTTAGCACGAAAATCGGTTCGGTTTTGACAAAGTTATGGAAGCATGAATATAGGATCACGCAAAATATCTCGAGAATTCAACTTTAGATTTTGCTATAAAATGAAAGCTTTGGGTAAATTAGCGTTTCATGCATGAATATAGGATCACGCAAAACATGTCGAGAATTAAACTTTGGATATCTGTATAAGTCCAACCATGGCAACAAAGTCTTTATGCACGAAAATCGGTTCGATTTTGAAAAAGTTATGGAAGCATGAAAATTTTGGAAAAATTTGCGTATCATGCATGAATATAGGGATCACGCAAAATATGTCGAGAATTCAATTTTTGATTTCGCTATAAGTCCAACCATGACAACAAAGACCTTAGCACGAAAATCGGTTCGGTTTTGTCAAAGTTATGGAAGCATGGAAATTTTGGAGAAATTTGCGTATCATGCATGAATATAGGATCACGCAAAATATGTCGAGAATTCAACTTTGGATATTGCTATAAGGTGAAAGCTTTGGGTAAATTAGCGTTTCATGCATGAAAATAGGGTCACGCAAAATATGTCGAGAATTCCATTTTTGATTTCGCTATAAGTCCAACCATGACAACAAAGACCTTAGCACGAAAATCGGTTCGGCTTTGACAAAGTTATGGAAGCATGAAAATTTTGGAGACTTTTGCGTATCATGCATGAATATAGGATCACGCAAAATATGTCGAGAATTCAATTTTTGATTTCAGTATAAGTCCAACCATGACAACAAAGACCTTAGCACGAAAATCGGTTCGGTTTTGACAAAGTTATGGAAGCATGAAAATTTTAGAGAAATTTGCGTTTCATGCATGAATATAGGATCACGCAAAATATGTCGAGAATTCAACTTTGGATTTTGTTATAAGGTGAAAGCTTTGGGTAAATTAGCGTTTCATGCATGAATATAGGATCACGCAAAATATGTCGAGAATTCAATTTTTGATTTCGCTATAAGTCCAACCTTGACAACAAAGACCTAAGCACGAAAATCGGATCGGTTTTGACAAACTTATGGAAGCATGAAAATTTTGGAGAAATTTGCGTATCATGCATGAATATAGGGATCACGCAAAATATGTCGAGAATTCAATTTTTGATTTCGCTATAAGTCCAACCATGACAACAAAGACCTTAGCACGAAAATCGGTTCGGATTTGTCAAAGTTATGGAAGCATGGAAATTTTGGAGAAATTTGCGTATCATGCATGAATATAGGATCACGCAAAATATGTCGAGAATTCAACTTTGGATATTGCTATAGAGTGAAAGCTTTGGGTAAATTAGCGTTTCATGCATGAAAATAGGGTCACGCAAAATATGTCGAGAATTCAATTTTGGATTTCGCTATAAGTCCAACCATGACAACAAAGACCTTAGCACGAAAATCGGTTCGATTTTGACAAAGTTATGGAAGCATGAAAATTTTGGAGAAATTTGCGTATCATGCATGAATATAGGGATCACGCAAAATATGTCGAGAAATCAATTTTTGATTTCGCCATAAGTCCAACCATGACAACAAAGACCTTAGCACGAAAATCGGTTCGATTTTGACAAAGTTTTGGAAGCATGAAAATGTTGGAGAAATTAGCGGATCACGCAAAATATGTCGAGAATTCAATTTTGGATTTCGCTATAAGTCCAACCTTGACAACAAAGACCGAAGCACGAAAATCGGATCGGTTTTGACAAACTTATGGAAGCATGAACATATTGAAGAAATTTGCTTATCATGCATGAATATAGGATCACGCAAAATATGTCGAGAATTCACCTTTGGATATTGCTATAAGGTGAAAGCTTTGGGTAAATTAGCGTTTCATGCATGAATATAGGGTCACGCAAAATATGTCGAGAGTTCAATTTTGGATTTCTGTATAAGTCCAACCATGGCAACAAAGTCTTTACGCACGAAAATCGGTTCGATTTTGACAAAGTTATGGAAGCATGAAAATTTTGGAGAAATTTGCGTATCATGCATGAATATAGGGATCACGCAAAATATGTCGAGAATTCAATTTTTGATTTCGCTATAAGTCCAACCATGACAACAAAGACCTTAGCTCGAAAATCGGTTCGGTTTTGTCAAAGTTATGGAAGCATGGAAATTTTGGAGAAATTTGCGTATCATGCATGAATATAGGATCACGCAAAATATGTCGAGAATTCAACTTTGGATATTGCTATAAGGTGAAAGCTTTGGGTAAATTAGCGTTTCATGCATGAAAATAGGGTCACGCAAAATATGTCGAGAATTCAATTTTGGATTTCGCTATAAGTCCAACCATGACAACAAAGACCTTAACACAAAAATCGGTTCGATTTTGACAAAGTTATGGAAGCATGAAAATTTTAGAGAAATTTGCGTATCATGCATGAGTATAGGATCACGCAAAATATGTCGAGAATTCAACTTTGGATTTTGCTATGAGGTGGAAGCTTTGGGTAAATTAGCGTTTCATGCATGAATATAGGGTCATGCAAAATATGTCGAGAGTTCAATTTTGGATTTCTGTATAAGTCCAACCATGGCAACAAAGTCTTTATGCACGAAAATCGGTTCGATTTTGACAAAGTTATGGAAGCATGAAAATTTTGGAGAAATTTGCGTATCATGCATGAATATAGGGATCACGCAAAATATGTCGAGAATTCAATTTTTGATTTCGCTATAAGTCCAACCATGACAACAAAGACCTTAGCACGAAAATCGGTTCGGATTTGTCAAAGTTATGGAAGCATGAAAATTTTGGAGAAATTTGCGTATCATGCATGAATATAGGATCACGCAAAATATGTCGAGAATTCAACTTTGGATATTGCTATAAGGTGAAAGCTTTGGGTAAATTAGCGTTTCATGCATGAATAGACACGCAAAATATGTCGAGATTTCAATTTTGGATTTCTGTATAAGTCCAACCATGGCAACAAAGTCTTTATGCACGAAAATCGGTTCGATTTTGACAAAGTTATGGAAGCATGAAAATTTTGGAGACATTAGCGTATCATGCATGAGTATAGGATCACGCAAAATATGTCGAGAATTCAATTTTGGATTTCGCTATAAGTCCAACCATGACAACAAAGACCTTAACACAAAAATCGGTTCGATTTTGACAGAGTTATGGAAGCATGAAAATTTTAGAGAAATTTGCGTATCATGAATGAATATAGGATCACGCAAAATATCTCGAGAATTCAACTTTAGATTTTGCTATAAGATGAAAGCTTTGGGTAAATTAGCGTTTCATGCATGAATATAGGATCACGCAAAACATGTCGAGAATTTAACTTTGGATATCTGTATAAGTCCAACCATGGCAACAAAGTCTTTATGCACGAAAATCGGTTCGGTTTTGACAAACTTATGGAAGCATGAAAATATTGGAGAAATTTGCGTATCATGCATGAATATAGTATCACGCAAAATATGTCGAGAATTCAACTTTGGATATTGCTATAAGGTGAAAGCTTTGGGTAAATTAGCGTTTCATGCATGAAAATAGGGTCACGCAAAATATGTCGAGAATTCCATTTTTGATTTCGCTTTAAGTCCAACCATGACAACAAAGACCTTAGCACGAAAATCGGTTCGGCTTTGACAAAGTTATGGAAGCATGAAAATTTTGGAGACATTTGCGTATCATGCATGAATATAGGATCACGCAAAATATGTCGAGAATTCAACTTTGGATTTTGCTATAAGGTGAAAGCTTTGGGTAAATCAGCGTTTCATACATGAATATAGGGTAACGCAAAATATGTCGAGAATTCAATTTTTGATTTCGCTATAAGTCCAACCATGACAACAAAGACCTTACCACGAAAATCGGTTCGGCTTTGACAAAGTTATGGAAGCATGAAAATTTTGGAGACATTTGCGTATCATGCATGAATATAGGATCACGCAAAATATGTCGAGAATTCTACTTTGGATTTTGCTATAAGATGAAAGCTGTGTTTAAATTACCGATTCATGCATGAATATAGGGTCACGCAAAATATGCCGAGAATTCAATTTTTGATTTCGGTATAAGTCCAACCATGACAACAAAATCGGTTCGGTTTTGACAAAGTTATGGAAGCATGAAAATTTTGGAGAAATTTGCGTATCATGCATGAATATAGGGATCACGCAAAATATGTCGAGAATTCAACCTTGGATATTGCTATAAGGTGAAAGCTTTGGGTAAATTAGCGTTTCATGCATGAATATAGGGTCACGCAAAATATGTGGAGAATTCAATTTTGATTTCGCTATAAGTCCAACCATGACAACAAAGACCTTAGCACGAAAATCGGTTCGGTTTTGACAAACTTATGGAAGCATGCAAATTTTGGATAAATTTGCGTATCATGCATGAATATAGGGATCACGCAAAATGTGTCGAGAACTCAACTTTGGATTTTGCTATAAGGTGAAAGCTTTGGGTAAATTAGCGATTCATGCATGAATATAGGATCATGCAAAATATGCCGAGAATTCAATTTTGGATTTCGCTATAAGTCCAACCTTGACAACAAAGACCTAAGCACGAAAATCGGATCGGTTTTGACAAACTTATGGAAGCATGAAAATATTGAAGAAATTTGCGTATCATGCATGAATATAGGATCACGCAAAATATGTCGAGAATTTAACTTTGGATATTGCAATAAGGTGAAAGCTTTGGGTAAATTAGCGTTTCATGCATGAATATAGGGTCACGCAAAATATGTCGAGAGTTCAATTTTGGATTTCTGTATAAGTCCAACCATGGCAACAAAGTCCTTATGCACGAAAATCGGTTCGATTTTGACAAAGTTATGGAAGCATGAAAATTTTGGAGAAATTTGCGTATCATGCATGAATATAGGGATCACGCAAAATATGTCGAGAATTCAATTTTTTATTTCGCTATAAGTCCAACCATGACAACAAAGATCTTAGCACGAAAATCGGTTCGGATTTGTCAAAGTTATGGAAGCATGGAAATTTTGGAGAAATTTGCGTATCATGCATGAATATAGGATCACGCAAAATATGTCGAGAATTCAACTTTGGATATTGCTATAAGGTGAAAGCTTTGGGTAAATTAGCGTTTCATGCATGAAAATAGGGTCACGCAAAATATGTCGAGAATTCAATTTTGGTTTTCGCTATAAGTCCAACCATGACAACAACGACCTTCGCACAAAAATCGGTTCAATTTTGACAAAGTTATGGAAGCATGAAAATTTTGGATAAATTTGCGTATCATACATGAATATAGAGATCACGCAAAATATGTCGAGAATTCAATTTTTGATTTCGCTATAAGTCCAACCATGACAACAAAGACCTTAGCACGAAAATCGGTTCGATTTTGACAAAGTTATGGAAGCATGAAAATGTTGGAGAAATTAGCGTATCATGCATGAGTATAGGATCACGCAAAATATGTCGAGAATTCAATTTTGGATTTCGCTATAAGTCCAACCTTGACAAAATAGACCTAAGCACGAAAATCGGATCGGTTTTGACAAACTTATGGAAGCATGAAAATATTGAAGAAATTTGCGTATCATGCATGAATATAGGATCACGCAAAATATGTTGAGAATTCACCTTTGGATATTGCTATAAGGTGAAAGCTTTGGGGAAATTAGCGTTTCATGCATGAATATAGGGTCACGCAAAATATGTCGAGAGTTCAATTTTGGATTTCTGTATAAGTCCAACCATGGCAACAAAGTCTTTACGCACGAAAATCGGTTCGATTTTGACAAAGTTATGGAAGCATGAAAATTTTGGAGAAATTTGCGTATCATGCATGAATATAGGGATCACGCAAAATATGTCGAGAATTAAATTTTTGATTTCGCTATAAGTGCAACCATGACAACAAAGACCTTAGCTCGAAAATCGGTTCGGTTTTGTCAAAGTTATGGAAGCATGGAAATTTTGGAGAAATTTGCGTATCATGCATGAATATAGGATCACGCAAAATATGTCGAGAATTCAACTTTGGATATTGCTATAAGGTGAAAGCTTTGGGTAAATTAGCGTTTCATGCATGAAAATAGGGTCACGCAAAATATGTCGAGAATTCAATTTTGGATTTCGCTATAAGTCCAACCATGACAACAAAGACCTTAGCACAAAAATCGGTTCGATTTTGACAAAGTTATGGAAGCATGAAAATGTTGGAGAAATTTGCGTATTATGCATGAGTATAGGATCACGCAAAATATGTCGAGAATTCAACTTTGGATTTTGCTATGAGGTGGAAGCTTTGGGTAAATTAGCGTTTCATGCATGAATATAGGATCACGCAAAATATGTCGAGAATTCAATTTTGATTTCGCTATAAGTCCAACCATGACAACAAAGACCTTAGCACGAAAATCGGTTCGGTTTTGACAAACTTATGGAAGCATGCAAATTTTGGATAAATTTGCGTATCATGCATGAATATAGGGATCACGCAAAATATGTCGAGAATTCAACTTTGGATTTTGCTATAAGGTGAAAGCTTGGGGGTAAATTAGCGTTTCATGCATGAATATAGGATCACGCAAAATATGTCGAGAATTCAATTTTGGATTTCGCTATAAGTCCAACCTTGACAACAAAGACCTAAGAACGAAAATCGGATCGGTTTTGACAAACTTATGGAAGCATGAAAATATTGAAGAAATTTGCGTATCATGCATGAATATAGAATCACGCAAAATATGTCGAGAATTCAACTTTGGATTTTGCTATAAGGTGAAAGCTTTGGGTAAGTTAGCGTTTCATGCATGAATATAGGATCACGCAAAATATGTCGAGAATTCAATTTTTGATTTCGGTATAAGTCCAACCATGACAACAAAGACCTTAGCACGAAAATCGGTTCGATTTTGACAAAGTTATGGAAGCATGAAAATGTTGGAGAAATTAGCGTATCATGCATGAATATAGAGATCACGCAAAATATGTCGAGAATTCAATTTTTGATTTCGCTATAAGTCCAACCATGACAACAAAGACCTTAGCACGAAAATCGGTTCGATTTTGACATAGTTATGGAAGCATGAAAATGTTGGAGAAATTAGCGTATCATGCATGAGTATAGGATCACGCAAAATATGTCGAGAATTCAATTTTGGATTTCGCTATAAGTCCAACCATGACAACAAAGACCTTAACACAAAAATCGGTTCGATTTTGACAAAGTTATGAAAGCATGAAAATGTTGGAGAAATTTGCGTATCATGCATGAGTATAGGATCACGCAAAATATGTCGAGAATTCAACTTTTTATTTTGCTATGAGGTGGAAGCTTTGGGTAAATTAGCGTTTCATGAATGAATATAGGGTCACGCAAAATGTGTCGAGAATTCCATTTTTGATATCGCTATAAGTCCAACCATGACAACAAAGACCTTAGCACGAAAATCGGTTCGGTTTTGACAAAGTTATGGAAGCATGAAAATTTTGGAGAAATTTGCGTATCATGCATGAATATAGGGATCTCGCAAAATATGTCGAGAATTCAAATTTGGATATTGCTATAAGATGAAAGCTTTGGGTAAATTAGCGTTTCATGCATGAATATAGGATCACGCAAAACATGTCGAGAACTTAACTTTGGATATCTGTATAAGTCCAACCATGGCAACAAAGTCTTTATGCACGAAAATCGGTTCGATTTTGAAAAAGTTATGGAAGCATGAAAATTTTGGAAAAATTTGCGTATCATGCATGAATATAGGGATCACGCAAAATATGTCGAGAATTCAATTTTTGATTTCGCTATAAGTCCAACCATGACAACAAAGACCTTAGCACGAAAATCGGTTCGGCTTTGTCAAAGTTATGGAAGCATGGAAATTTTGGAGAAATTTGCGTATCATGCATGAATATAGGATCACGCAAAATATGTCGAGAATTCAACTTTGGATATTGCTATAAGGTGAAAGCTTTGGGTAAATTAGCGTTTCATGCATGAAAATAGGGTCACGCAAAATATGTCGAGAATTCCTATTTTGATTTCGCTAAAGGTCCAACCATGACAACAAAGACCTTAGCAAAAAAATCGGTTCGGTTTTGACAAAGTTATGGAAGCATGAAAATTTTTGAGAAATTTGCGTATCATGCATGAATATAGGGATCATGCAAAATATGTCGAGAATTCAATTTTTGATTTCGGGATACGTCCAACCATGACAACAAAGACCTTAGCAGGAAAATCGGTTCGGTTTTGACAAAGTTATGGAAGCATGAAAATTTTGAAGAAATTTGCGTATCATGCATGAATATAGGATCACGCAAAATATGTCGAGAATTCAACTTTGGATATTGCTATAAGGTGAAAGCTTTGGGTAAATTAGCGTTTCATGAATGAATATAGGATCACGCAAAATATGTCGAGAATTCAATTTTGGATTTCGCTATAAGTCCAACCATGACAACAAAGACCTTAGCACGAAAATCGGTTCGATTTTGACAAAGTTATGGAAGCATGAAAATGTTGGAGAAATTAGCGTATCATGCATGAGTATAGGATCACGCAAAATATGTCGAGAATTCAATTTTGGATTTCGCTATAAGTCCAACCTTGACAACAAAGACCTAAGCACGAAAATCGGATCGGTTTTGACAAACTTATGGAAGCATGAAAATATTGAAGAAATTTGCGTATCATGCATGAATATAGGATCACGTAAAATATGTCGAGAATTCACCTTTGGATATTGCTATAAGGTGAAAGCCTTGGGTAAATTAGCGTTTCATGCATGAATATAGGGTCACGCAAAATATGTCGAGAGTTCAATTTTGGATTTCTGTATAAGTCCAACCACGGCAACAAAGTCTTTACGCACGAAAATCGGTTCGATTTTGACAAAGTTATGGAAGCATGAAAATTTTGGAGAAATTTGCGTATCATGCATGAATATAGGGATCACGCAAAATATGTCAAGAATTCAATTTTTGATTTCGCTATAAGTCCAACCATGACAACAAAGACCTTAGCTCGAAAATCGGTTCGGTTTTGTCAAAGTTATGGAAGCATGGAAATTTTGGAGAAATTTGCGTATCATGCATGAATATAGGATCACGCAAAATATGTCGAGAAGTCAACTTTGGATATTGCTATAAGGTGAAAGCTTTGGGTAAATTAGCGTTTCATGCATGAAAAAAGGGTCACGCAAAATATGTCGAGAATTCAATTTTGGATTTCGCTATAAGTCCAACCATGACAACAAAGACCTTAGCACAAAAATCGGTTCGATTTTGACAAAGTTATGGAAGCATGAAAATGTTGGAGAAATTTGCGTATCATGCATGAGTATAGGATCACGCAAAATATGTCGAGAATTCAACTTTGGATTTTGCTATAAGTCCAACCTTGACAACAAAGACCTAAGCACGAAAATCGGATCGGTTTTGACAAACTTATGGAAGCATGAAAATATTGAAGAAATTTGCGTATCATGCATGAATATAGGATCACGCAAAATATGTCGAGAATTTAACTTTGGATTTTGCTATAAGGTGAAAGCTTTGGGTAAATTAGCGTTTCATGCATGAATATAGGATCACGCAAAATATGTCGAGAATTCAATTTTTGATTTCGCTATAAGTCCAACCATGACAACAAAGACCTTAGCACGAAAATCGGTTCGGATTTGTCAAAGTTATGGAAGCATGAAAATTTTGGAGAAATTTGCGTATCATGCATGAATATAGGATCACGCAAAATATGTCGAGAATTCAACTTTGGATATTGCTATAAGGTGAAAGCTTTGGGTAAATTAGCGTTTCATGCATGAATATAGGATCACGCAAAATATGTCGAGAATTCAATTTTGGATTTCGCTATAAGTCCAACCATGACAACAAAGACCTTAGCACGAAAATCGGTTCGATTTTGACAAAGTTATGGAAGCATGAAAATGTTGGAGAAATTAGCGTATCATGCATGAGTATAGGATCACGCAAAATATGTCGAGAATTCAATTTTGGATTTCGCTATAAGTCCAACCTTGACAACAAAGACCTAAGCACGAAAATCGGATCGGTTTTGACAAACTTATGGAAGCATGAAAATATTGAAGAAATTTGCGTATCATGCATGAATATAGGATCACGCAAAATATGTCGAGAATTCACCTTTGGATATTGCTATAAGGTGAAAGCTTTGGGTAAATTAGCGTTTCATGCATGAATATAGGGTCACGCAAAATATGTCGAGAGTTCAATTTTGGATTTCTGTATAAGTCCAACCATGGCAACAAAGTCTTTACGCACGAAAATCGGTTCGATTTTGACAAAGTTATGGAAGCATGAAAATTTTGGAGAAATTTGCGTATCATGCATGAATATAGGGATCACGCAAAATATGTCGAGAATTCAATTTTTGATTTCGCTATAAGTCCAACCATGACAACAAAGACCTTAGCTCGAAAATCGGTTCGGTTTTGTCAAAGTTATGGAAGCATGGAAATTTTGGAGAAATTTGCGTATCATGCATGAATATAGGATCACGCAAAATATGTCGAGAAGTCAACTTTGGATATTGCTATAAGGTGAAAGCTTTGGGTAAATTAGCGTTTCATGCATGAATATAGGGTCACGCAAAATGTGTCGAGAATTCCATTTTTGATATCGCTATAAGTCCAACCATGACAACAAAGACCTTAGCACGAAAATCGGTTCGGTTTTGACAAAGTTATGGAAGCATGAAAATTTTGGAGAAATTTGCGTATCATGCATGAATATAGGGATCTCGCAAAATATGTCGAGAATTCAAATTTGGATATTGCTATAAGATGAAAGCTTTGGGTAAATTAGCGTTTCATGCATGAATATAGGATCACGCAAAACATGTCGAGAATTTAACTTTGGATATCTGTATAAGTCCAACCATGGCAACAAAGTCTTTATGCACGAAAATCGGTTCGATTTTGAAAAAGTTATGGAAGCATGAAAATTTTGGAAAAATTTGCGTATCATGCATGAATATAGGGATCACGCAAAATATGTCGAGAATTCAATTTTTGATTTCGCTATAAGTCCAACCATGACAACAAAGACCTTAGCACGAAAATCGGTTCGGCTTTGTCAAAGTTATGGAAGCATGGAAATTTTGGAGAAATTTGCGTATCATGCATGAATATAGGATCACGCAAAATATGTCGAGAATTCAACTTTGGATATTGCTATAAGGTGAAAGCTTTGGGTAAATTAGCGTTTCATGCATGAAAATAGGGTCACGCAAAATATGTCGAGAATTCCTATTTTGATTTCGCTTAAGGTCCAACCATGACAACAAAGACCTTAGCAAAAAAATCGGTTCGGTTTTGACAAAGTTATGGAAGCATGAAAATTTTGGAGAAATTTGCGTATCATGCATGAATATAGGGATCACGCAAAATATGTCGAGAATTCAATTTTTGATTTCGCTATAAGTCCAACCATGACAACAAAGACCTTAGCACGAAAATCGGTTCGGCTTTGACAAAGTTATGGAAGCATGAAAATTTTGGAGACATTTGCGTATCATGCATGAATATAGGATCACGCAAAATATGTCGAGAATTCAACTTTGGATTTTGCTATAAGATGAAAGCCTTGGGTAAATTAGCGTTTCATGCATGAATATAGGGTCACGCAAAATATGTCGAGAATTCCATTTTTGATTTCGGGATAAGTCCAACCATGACAACAAAGACCTTAGCAGGAAAATCGGTTCGGTTTTGACAAAGTTATGGAAGCATGAAAATTTTGGAGAAATTTGCGTATCATGCATGAATATAGGATCACGCAAAATATGTCGAGAATTCAACTTTGGATATTGCTATAAGGTGAAAGCTTTGGGTAAATTAGCGTTTCATGCATGAATATAGGATCACGCAAAATATGTCGAGAATTCAATTTTTGATTTCTGTATAAGTCCAACCATGACAACAAAGACCTTAGCACGAAAATCGGTTCGATTTTGACAAAGTTATGGAAGCATGAAAATTTTGGAGAAATTACGTATCATGCATGAGTATAGGATCACGCAAAATATGTCGAGAATTCAATTTTGGATTTCGCTATAAGTCCAACCTTGACAACAAAGACCTAAGCACGAAAATCGGATCGGTTTTGACAAACTTATGGAAGCATGAAAATATTGAAGAAATTTGCGTATCATGCATGAATATAGGATCACGCAAAATATGTCGAGAATTCACCTTTGGATATTGCTATAAGGTGAAAGCTTTGGGTAAATTAGCGTTTCATGCATGAATATAGGGTCACGCAAAATATGTCGAGAGTTCAATTTTGGATTTCTGTATAAGTCCAACCATGGCAACAAAGTCTTTACGCACGAAAATCGGTTCGATTTTGACAAAGTTATGGAAGCATGAAAATTTTGGAGAAATTTGCGTATCATGCATGAATATAGGGATCACGCAAAATATGTCGAGAATTCAATTTTTGATTTCGCTATAAGTCCAACCATGACAACAAAGACCTTGGCTCGAAAATCGGTTCGGTTTTGTCAAAGTTATGGAAGCATGGAAATTTTGGAGAAATTTGCGTATCATGCATGAATATAGGATCACGCAAAATATGTCGAGAAGTCAACTTTGGATATTGCTATAAGGTGAAAGCTTTGGGTAAATTAGCGATTCATGCATGAAAATAGGGTCACGCAAAATATGTCGAGAATTCAATTTTGGATTTCGCTATAAGTCCAACCATGACAACAAAGACCTTAGCACAAAAATCGGTTCGATTTTGACAAAGTTATGGAAGCATGAAAATGTTGGAGAAATTTGCGTATCATGCATGAATATAGGATCACGCAAAATATGTCGAGAAGTCAACTTTGGATTTTGCTATAAGTCCAACCTTGACAACAAAGACCTAAGCACGAAAATCGGATCGGTTTTGACAAACTTATGGAAGCATGAAAATATTGAAGAAATTTGCGTATCATGCATGAATATAGGATCACGCAAAATATGTCGAGAATTCAACTTTGGATTTTGCTATAAGGTGAAAGCTTTGGGTAAATTAGCGTTTCATGCATGAATATAGGATCACGCAAAATATGTCGAGAATTCAATTTTTGATTTCGCTATAAGTCCAACCATGACAACAAAGACCTTAGCACGAAAATCGGTTCGGATTTGTCAAAGTTATGGAAGCATGAAAATTTTGGAGAAATTTGCGTATCATGCATGAATATAGGATCACGCAAAATATGTCGAGAATTCAACTTTGGATATTGCTATAAGGTGAAAGCTTTGGGTAAATTAGCGTTTCATGCATGAATATAGGATCACGCAAAATATGTCGAGAATTCAATTTTGGATTTCGCTATAAGTCCAACCATGACAACAAAGACCTTAGCTCGAAAATCGGTTCGGTTTTGTCAAAGTTATGGAAGCATGAAAATATTGAAGAAATTTGCGTATCATGCATGAATATAGGATCACGCAAAATATGTCGAGAATTCACCTTTGGATATTGCTATAAGGTGAAAGCTTTGGGTAAATTAGCGTTTCATGCATGAATGTCGCGCAAAATATGTCGAGAGTTCAATTTTGGATTTCTGTATAAGTCCAACCATGGCAACAAAGTCTTTACGCACGAAAATCGGTTCGATTTTGACAAAGTTATGGAAGCATGAAAATTTTGGAGAAATTTGCGTATCATGCATGAATATAGGGATCACGCAAAATATGTCGAGAATTCAATTTTTGATTTCGCTATAAGTCCAACCATGACAACAAAGACCTTAGCTCGAAAATCGGTTCGGTTTTGTCAAAGTTATGGAAGCATGGAAATTTTGGAGAAATTTGCGTATCATGCATGAATATAGGATCACGCAAAATATGTCGAGAAGTCAACTTTGGATATTGCTATAAGGTGAAAGCTTTGGGTAAATTAGCGTTTCATGCATGAAAATAGGGTCACGCAAAATATGTCGAGAATTCCATTTTTGATTTCGCTATAAGTCCAACCATGACAACAAAGACCTTAGCACGAAAATCGGTTCGGTTTTGACAAAGTTAGGGAAGCATGAAAATTTTGGATAAATTTGCGTATCATGCATGAATATAGGGATCTCGCAAAATATGTCGAGAATTCAAATTTGGATATTGCTATAAGGTGAAAGCTTTGGGTAAATTAGCGTTTCATGCATGAATATAGGATCACGCAAAACATGTCGAGAATTTAACTTTGGATATCTGTATAAGTCCAACCATGGCAACAAAGTCTTTATGCACGAAAATCGGTTCGATTTTGAAAAAGTTATGGAAGCATGAAAATTTTGGAAAAATTTGCGTATCATGCATGAATATGGGGATCACACAAAATATGTCGAGAATTCAATTTTTGATTTCGCTATAAGTCCAACCATGACAACAAAGACCTTAGCACGAAAATCGGTTCGGCTTTGTCAAAGTTATGGAAGCATGGAAATTTTGGAGAAATTTGCGTATCATGCATGAATATAGGATCACGCAAAATATGTCGAGAATTCAACTTTGGATATTGCTATAAGGTGAAAGCTTTGGGTAAATTAGCGTTTCATGCATGAAAATAGGGTCACGCAAAATATGTCGAGAATTCCTATTTTGATTTCGCTATAAGTCCAACCATGACAAAAAAGACCTTAGCAAAAAAATCGGTTCGGTTTTGACAAAGTTATGGAAGCATGAAAATTTTGGAGAAATTTGCATATCATGCATGAATATAGGGATCACGCAAAATATGTCGAGAATTCAATTTTTGATTTCGCTATAAGTCCAACCATGACAACAAAGACCTTAGCACGAAAATCGGTTCGGCTTTGACAAAGTTATGGAAGCATGAAAATTTTGGAGACATTTGCGTATCATGCATGAATATAGGATCACGCAAAATATGTCGAGAATTCAATTTTTGATTTCGGGATAAGTCCAACCATGACAACAAAGACCTTAGCAGGAAGATCGGTTCGGTTTTGACAAAGTTATGGAAGCATGAAAATTTTGGAGAAATTTGCGTATCATGCATGAATATAGGATCACGCAAAATATGTCGAGAATTCAACTTTGGATATTGCTATAAGGTGAAAGCTTTGGGTAAATTAGCGTTTCATGCATGAATATAGGATCACGCAAAATATGTCGAGAATTCAATTTTGGATTTCGCTATAAGTCCAACCTTGACAACAAAGACCTAAGCACGAAAATCGGATCGGTTTTGACAAACTTATGGAAGCATGAAAATATTGGAGAAATTTGCGTATCATGCATGAATATAGGATCACGCAAAATATGTCGAGAATTCAACTTTGGATATTGCTATAAGGTGAAAGCTTTGGGTAAATTAGCGTTTCATGCATGAATATAGGGTCATGCAAAATATGTCGAGAGTTCAATTTTGGATTTCTGTATAAGTCCAACCATGGCAACAAAGTCTTTATGCACGAAAATCGGTTCGATTTTGACAAAGTTATGGAAGCATGAAAATTTTGGAGAAATTTGCGTATCATGCATGAATATAGGGATCACGCAAAATATGTCGAGAATTCAATTTTTGATTTCGCTATAAGTCCAACCATGACAACAAAGACCTTAGCACGAAAATCGGTTCGGATTTGTCAAAGTTATGGAAGCATGAAAATTTTGGAGAAATTTGCGTATCATGCATGAATATAGGATCACGCAAAATATATCGAGAATTCAACTTTGGATATTGCTATAAGGTGAAAGCTTTGGGTAAATTAGCGTTTCATGCATGAAAATAGGGTCACGCAAAATATGTCGAGAATTCAATTTTGGATTTCGCTATAAGTCCAACCATGACAACAAAGACCTTAACACAAAAATCGGTTCGATTTTGACAAAGTTATGGAAGCATGAAAATGTTGGAGAAATTTGCGTATCATGCATGAGTATAGGATCACGCAAAATATGTCGAGAATTCAACTTTGGATTTTGCTATGAGGTGGAAGCTTTGGGTAAATTAGCGTTTCATGAATGATATGTCGAGAATTCCATTTTTGATTTCGGTATAAGTCCAACCATGACAACAAAGACCTTAGCAGGAAGATCGGTTCGGTTTTAACAAAGTTATGGAAGCATGAAAATTTTGGAGAAATTTGCGTATCATGCATGAATATAGGGATCACGCAAAATATGTCGAGAATTCCATTTTTGATTTCGGTATAAGTCCAACCATGGCAACAAAGTCTTTATGCACGAAAATCGGTTCGATTTTGACAAAGTTATGGAAGCATGAAAATTTTGGAGACATTTGCGTATCATGCATGAATATAGGATCACGCAAAATATGTCGAGAATTCAATTTTTGATTTCGGGATAAGTCCAACCATGACAACAAAGACCTTAGCAGGAAGATCGGTTCGGTTTTAACAAAGTTATGGAAGCATGAAAATTTTGGAGAAATTTGCGTATCATGCATGAATATAGGATCACGCAAAATATGTCGAGAATTCAACTTTGGATATTGCTATAAGGTGAAAGCTTTGGGTAAATTAGCGTTTCATGCATGAATATAGGATCACGCAAAATATGTCGAGAATTCAATTTTGGATTTCGCTATAAGTCCAACCTTGACAACAAAGACCTAAGCACGAAAATCGGATCGGTTTTGACAAACTTATGGAAGCATGAAAATTTTGGAGAAATTTGCGTATCATGCATGAATATAGGGATCACGCAAAATATGTCGAGAATTCAATTTTTGATTTCGCTATAAGTCCAACCATGACAACAAAGACCTTAGCTCGAAAATCGGTTCGGTTTTGTCAAAGTTATGGAAGCATGGAAATTTTGGAGAAATTTGCGTATCATGCATGAATATAGGATCACGCAAAATATGTCGAGAATTCAACTTTGGATATTGCTATAAGGTGAAAGCTTTGGGTAAATTAGCGTTTCATGCATGAATATAGGGTCATGCAAAATATGTCGAGAGTTCAATTTTGGATTTCTGTATAAGTCCAACCATGGCAACAAAGTCTTTATGCACGAAAATCGGTTCGATTTTGACAAAGTTATGGAAGCATGAAAATTTTGGAGAAATTTGCGTATCATGCATGAATATAGGGATCACGCAAAATATGTCGAGAATTCAATTTTTGATTTCGCTATAAGTCCAACCATGACAACAAAGACCTTAGCACGAAAATCGGTTCGGATTTGTCAAAGTTATGGAAGAATGAAAATTTTGGAGAAATTTGCGTATCATGCATGAAAATAGGATCACGCAAAATATATCGAGAATTCATCTTTGGATATTGCTATAAGGTGAAAGCTTTGGGTAAATTAGCGTTTCATGCATGAATATAGGGTCACGCAAAATATGTCGAGAATTCAATTTTTGATTTCGGTATAAGTCCAACCATGACAACAAAGACCTTAGCACGAAAATCGGTTCGGTTTTGACAAAGTTATGGAAGCATGAAAATTTTGGAGAAATTTGCGTATCATGCATGAATATAGGGATCTCGCAAAATATGTCGAGAATTCAAATTTGGATATTGCTATAAGATGAAAGCTTTGGGTAAATTAGCGTTTCATGCATGAATATAGGATCACGCAAAACATGTCGAGAATTTAACTTTGGATATCTGTATAAGTCCAACCATGGCAACAAAGTCTTTATGCACGAAAATCGGTTCGATTTTGAAAAAGTTATGGAAGCATGAAAATTTTGGAAAAATTTGCGTATCATGCATGAATATAGGGATCACGCAAAATATGTCGAGAATTCAATTTTTGATTTCGGGATAAGTCCAACCATGACAAAAAAGTCTTTATGCACGAAAATCGGTTCGATTTTGAAAAAGTTATGGAAGCATGAAAATTTTGGAAAAATTTGCGTATCATACATGAATATAGGGATCACGCAAAATATGTCGAGAATTCAATTTTTGATTTCGCTATAACCATGACAACAAAGACCTTAGCACGAAAATCGGTTCGGCTTTGTCAAAGTTATGGAAGCATGGAAATTTTGGAGAAATTTGCGTATCATGCATGAATATAGGATCACGCAAAATATGTCGAGAATTCAACTTTGGATATTGCTATAAGGTGAAAGCTTTGGGTAAATTAGCGTTTCATGCATGAATATAGGGTCACGCAAAATATGTCGAGAATTCAATTTTTGATTTCGGGATAAGTCCAACCATGACAACAAAGACCTTAGCAGGAAAATCGGTTCGGTTTTGACAAAGTTATGGAAGCATGAAAATTTTGGAGAAATTTGCGTATCATGCATGAATATAGGATCACGCAAAATATCTCGAGAATTCAACTTTAGATTTTGCTATAAGATGAAAGCTTTGGGTAAATTAGCGTTTCATGCATGAATATGTCACGCAAATTATGTCGAGAATTCAATTTGTGATTTCGGTATAAGTCCAACCATGACAACAAAGACCTTAGCACGAAAATCGGTTCGGTTTTGACAAAGTTATGGAAGCATGAAAATTTTGGAGAAATTTGCGTATCATGCATGAATATAGGGATCACGCAAAATATGTCGAGAATTCAACTTTGGATATTGCTATAAGGTGAAAGCTTTGGGTAAATTAGCGTTTCATGCATGAATATAGGGTCACGCAAAATATGTCGAGAATTCCATTTTTGATTTCGGTATAAGTCCAACCATGACAACAAAGACCTTAACACGAAAATCGGTTCGGTTTTGACAAAGTTATGGAAGCATGCAAATTTTAGAGAAATTTGCGTATCATGCATGAATATAGGGATCTCGCAATATATGTCGAGAATTCAACTTTAGATTTTGCTATAAGATGAAAGCTTTGGGTAAATTAGCGTTTCATGCATGAATATACGGTCACGCAAAATATGTCGAGAATTCAATTTTTGATTTCGGTATAAGTCCAACCATGACAACAAAGACCTTAGCACGAAAATCGGTTCGGTTTTGACAAAGTTATGGAAGCATGATTTTTTTTGGAGAAATTTGCGTATCATGCATGAATATAGGGATCTCGCAAAATATGTCGAGAATTCAAATTTGGATATTGCTATAAGATGAAAGCTTTGGGTAAATTAGCGTTTCATGCATGAATATAGGATCACGCAAAACATGTCGAGAATTTAACTTTGGATATCTGTATAAGTCCAACCATGGCAACAAAGACCTTAGCAAAAAAATCGGTTCGGTTTTGACAAAGTTATGGAAGCATGAAAATTTTGGAGAAATTTGCGTATCATGCATGAATATAGGGATCACGCAAAATATGTCGAGAATTCAATTTTGGATTTCGCTATAAGTCCAACCATGACAACAAAGTTGACAAAGTTATGGAAGCATGAAAATTTTGGAGACATTTGCGTATCATGCATGAATATAGGATCACGCAAAATATGTCGAGAATTCAACTTTGAATTTTGCTATAAGATGAAAGCTTTGGGTAAATTAGCGTTTCATGCATGGTCACGCAAAATATGTCGAGAATTCAATTTTTGATTTCGGGATAAGTCCAACCATGACAACAAAGACCTTAGCAGGAAAATCGGTTCGGTTTTGACAAAGTTATGGAAGCATGAAAATTTTGGAGAAATTTGCGTATCATGCATGAATATAGGATCACGCAAAATATGTCGAGAATTCAACTTTGGATTTTGTTATAAGGTGAAAGCTTTGGGTAAATTAGCGTTTCATGCATGAATATAGGATCACGCAAAATATGTCGAGAATTCAAATTTTGATTTCGCTATAAGTCCAACCTTGACAACAAAGACCTAAGCACGAAAATCGGATCGGTTTTGACAAACTTATGGAAGCATCAAAATTTTGGAGAAATTTGCGTATCATGCATAAATATAGGATCACGCAAAATATGTCGAGAAGTCAACTTTGGATTTTGCTATAAGGTGAAAGCTTTGGGTAAATCAGCGTTTCATGCATGAATATAGGGTCACGCAAAATATGTCGAGAATTCAATTTTTGATTTCGCTATAAGTCCAACCTTGACAACAAAGACCTAAGCACGAAAATCGGATCGGTTTTGACAAACTTATGGAAGCATCAAAATTTTGGAGAAATTTGCGTATCATGCATGAATATAGGATCACGCAAAATATGTCGAGAAGTCAACTTTGGATTTTGCTATAAGGTGAAAGCTTTGGGTAAATTACCGTTTCATGCATGAATATAGGGTCACGCAAAATATGTCGAGAATTCAATTTTTGATTTCGGTATAAGTCCAACCATGACAACAAAGACCTAAGCACGAAAATAGGTTTGGCTTTGACAAAGTTATTAAAGCATGAAAATTTTGGAGAAATTTGCATATCATGCATGAATATAGGGATCACGCAAAATATGTCGAGAATTCAATTTTTGATTTCGGTATAAGTCCAACCATGGCAACAAAGTCTTTATGCACGAAAATAGGTTCGATTTTGACAAAGTTATGGAAGCATGAAAATTTTGGAGAAATTTGCGTATCATGCATGAATATAGGGATCACGCAAAATATGTCGAGAATTCAATTTTTGATTTCGGTATAAGTCCAACCATGACAACAAAGACCTTAGCACGAAAATCGGTTCGGTTTTGACAAAGTTATGGAAGCATGAAAATTTTGGAGAAATTTGCGAATCATGCATGAATATAGGGATCACGCAAAATATGTCGAGAATTCAACTTTGGATATTGCTATAAGGTGAAAGCTTTGGGTAAATTAGCGTTTCATGCATGAATATAGGGTCACGCAAAATATGTCGAGAATTTAACTTTGGATATCTGTATAAGTCCAACCATGGCAACAAAGACCTTAGCAAAAAAATCGGTTCGGTTTTGACAAAGTTATGGAAGCATGAAAATTTTGGAGAAATTTGCGTATCATGCATGAATATAGGGATCACGCAAAATATGTCGAGAATTCAATTTTTGATTTCGCTATAAGTCCAACCATGACAACAAAGTTGACAAAGTTATGGAAGCATGAAAATTTTGGAGACATTTGCGTATCATGCATGAATATAGGATCACGCAAAATATGTCGAGAATTCAACTTTGAATTTTGCTATAAGATGAAAGCTTTGGGTAAATTAGCGTTTCATGCATGGTCACGCAAAATATGTCGAGAATTCAATTTTTGATTTCGGGATAAGTCCAACCATGACAACAAAGACCTTAGCAGGAAAATCGGTTCGGTTTTGACAAAGTTATGGAAGCATGAAAATTTTGGAGAAATTTGCGTATCATGCATAAATATAGGATCACGCAAAATATGTCGAGAATTCAACTTTGGATTTTGTTATAAGGTGAAAGCTTTGGGTAAATTAGCGTTTCATGCATGAATATAGGGTCACGCAAAATATGTCGAGAATTCAATTTTTGATTTCGCTATAAGTCCAACCTTGACAACAAAGACCTAAGCACGAAAATCGGATCGGTTTTGACAAACTTATGGAAGCATCAAAATTTTGGAGAAATTTGCGTATCATGCATGAATATAGGATCACGCAAAATATGTCGAGAAGTCAACTTTGGATTTTGCTATAAGGTGAAAGCTTTGGGTAATTACCGTTTCATGCATGAATATAGGGTCACGCAAAATATGTCGAGAATTCAATTTTTGATTTCGGTATAAGTCCAACCATGACAACAAAGACCTAAGCACGAAAATCGGTTTGGCTTTGACAAAGTTATTAAAGCATGAAAATTTTGGAGAAATTTGCATATCATGCATGAATATAGGGATCACGCAAAATATGTCGAGAATTCAATTTTTGATTTCGGTATAAGTCCAACCATGGCAACAAAGTCTTTATGCACGAAAATCGGTTCGATTTTGACAAAGTTATGGAAGCATGAAAATTTTGGAGAAATTTGCGTATCATGCATGAATATAGGGATCACGCAAAATATGTCGAGAATTAAATTTGGATATTGCTATAAGGTGAAAGCTTTGGGTAAATTAGCGTTTCATGCATGAATATAGGGTCACGCAAAATATGTCGAGAGTTCAATTTTGGATTTCTGTATAAGTCCAACCATGGCAACAAAGTCTTTGTGCAGGAAAATCGGTTCGATTTTGACAAAGTTATGGAAGCATGAAAATTTTGGAGAAATTTGCGTATCATGCATGAATATAGGGATCACGCAAAATATGTCGAGAATTCAATTTTTGATTTCGCTATAAGTCCAACCATGACAACAAAGACCTTAGCACGAAAATCGGTTCGGTTTTGTCAAAGTTATGGAAGCATGGAAATTTTGGAGAAATTTGCGTATCATGCATGAATATAGGATCACGCAAAATATGTCGAGAATTCAACTTTGGATATTGCTATGAGGTGAAAGCTTTGGGTAAATTAGCGTTTCATGCATGAATATAGGGTCACGCAAAATATGTCGAGAGTTCAATTTTGTATTTCTGTATAAGTCCAACCATGGCAACAAAGTCTTTATTCACGAAAATCGGTTCGATTTTGACAAAGTTATGGAAGCATAAAAATTTTGGAGAAATTTGCGTATCATGCATGAATATAGGGATCACGCAAAATATGTCGAGAATTCAACTTTGGATATTGCTATAAGGTGAAAGCTTTGGGTAAATTAGCGTTTCATGCATGAATATAGGATCACGCAAAATATGTCGAGAAGTCAACTTTGGATTTTGCTATAAGGTGAAAGCTTTGGGTAAATCAGCGTTTCATGCATGAATCATAGGGTCACGCAAAATATGTCGAGAATTCAATTTTTGATTTCGCTATAAGTCCAACCATGACAAAAAAGACTTTAGCACGAAAATCGGTTCGGCTTTGACAAAGTTATGGAAGCATGAAAATTTTGGAGACATTTGCGAATCATGCATGAATATAGGATCACGCAATATATGTCGAGAATTCAACTTTGGATTTTGCTATAAGATGAAAGCTTTGGGTAAATTAGCGTTTCATGCATGAAAATAGGGTCACGCAAAATATGTCGAGAATTCCATTTTTGATTTCGCTATAAGTCCAACCTTGACAACAATAACCTAAGCACGAAAATCGGATCGGTTTTGACAAACTTATGGAAGCATGAAAATATTGAAGAAAATTGCGTATCATGCATGAATATAGGATCACGCAAAATATGTCGAGAATTCAACTTTGGATATTGCTATAAGGTGAAAGCTTTGGGTAAATAAGCGTTTCATGCATGAATATAGGGTCACGCAAAATATGTCGAGAGTTCAATTTTGGATTTCTGTATAAGTCTAACCATGGCAACAAAGTCTTTATGCACGAAAATCGGTTCGATTTTGACAAAGTTATGGAAGCATGAAAATTTTGGAGAAATTTGCGTATCATGCATAAATATATGGGTTCATGCAAAATATGTCGAGAATTCAATTTTCATGCGTTTCATGCATGAATATAGGGTCACGCAAAATATGTCGAGAGTTCAATTTTGGATTTCTGTATAAGTCCAACCATGGCAACAAAGTCTTTATGCACGAAAATCGGTTCGATTTTGACAAAGTTATGGAAGCATAAAAATGTTGGAGAAATTTGCGTATCATGCATGAATATATGGATCACGCAAAATATGTCGAGAATTCAATTTTTGATTTCGCTATAAGTCCAACCATGACAACAAAGACCTTAGCACGAAAATCGGTTCGGCTTTGACAAAGTTATGGAAGCATGAAAATTTTGGAGACATTTGCGTATCATGCATGAATATAGGATCACGCAAAATATGTCGAGAATTCAACTTTGGATTTTGCTATAACATGAAAGCTTTGGGTAAATTAGCGTTTCATGCATGAATAGGGTCACGCAAAATATGTCGAGAATTCAATTTTTGATTTCGGTATAAGTCCAACCATGACAACAAAGACCTTAGCACGAAAATCGGTTCGGCTTTGACAAAGTTATAGAAGCATGAAAATTTTGGAGAAATTTGCGTATCATGCATGAATATAGGATCACGCAAAATATGTCGAGAATTCAACTTTTTATTTTGTTAAAAGGTGAAAGCTTTGGGTAAATTAGCGTTTCATGCATGAATATATGATCACGCAAAATATGTCGAGAATTCAATTTTTGATTTCGCTATAAGTCCAACCTTGACAACAAAGACCTAAGCACGAAAATCGGATCGGTTTTGACAAACTTATGGAAGCATGAAAATTTTGGAGAAATTTGCGTATCATGCATGAATATAGGGATCACGCAAAATATGTCGAGAATTCAATTTTTGATTTCGGTATAAGTCCAACCATGACAACAAAGACCTTAGCACGAAAATCGGTTCGGCTTTGACAAAGTTATGGAAGCATGAAAATTTTGGAGACATTTGCGTATCATGCATGAGTATAGGATCACGCAAAATATGTCGAGAATTCAACTTTGGATTTTGCTATGAGGTGGAAGCTTTGGGTAAATTAGCGTTTCATGAATGAATATAGGGTCACGCAAAATATGTCGAGAATTCAATTTTAATTTCGCTATAAGTCCAACCATGACAACAAAGACCTTAGCACGAAAATCGGTTCGGTTTTGACAAAGTTATGGAAGCATGAAAATTTTAGAGAAATTTGCGTATCATGCATGAATATAGGATCACGCAAAATATCTCGAGAATTCAACTTTAGATTTTGCTATAAGATGAAAGCTTTGGGTAAATTAGCGTTTCATGCATGAATATGTCACGCAAATTATGTCGAGAATTCAATTTGTGATTTCGGTATAAGTCCAACCATGACAACAAAGACCTTAGCACGAAAATCGGTTCGGTTTTGACAAAGTTATGGAAGCATGAAAATTTTGGAGAAATTTGCGTATCATGCATGAATATAGGGATCACGCAAAATATGTCGAGAATTCAACTTTGGATAGGTGAAAGCTTTGGGTAAATTAGCGTTTCATGCATGAATATAGGATCACGCAAAATATGTCGAGAATTCAATTTTTGATTTCGCTATAAGTCCAACCATGACAACAAAGACCTTAGCACGAAAATCGGTTCGGTTTTGACAAAGTTATGGAAGCATGCAAATTTTAGAGAAATTTGCGTATCATGCATGAATATAGGGATCTCGCAATATATGTCGAGAATTCAACTTTAGATTTTGCTATAAGATGAAAGCTTTGGGTAAATTAGCGTTTCATGCATGAATATACGGTCACGCAAAATATGTCGAGAATTCAATTTTTGATTTCGGTATAAGTCCAACCATGACAACAAAGACCTTAGCACGAAAATCGGTTCGGTTTTGACAAAGTTATGGAAGCATGATTTTTTTTGGAGAAATTTGCGTATCATGCATGAATATAGGGATCTCGCAAAATATGTCGAGAATTCAAATTTGGATATTGCTATAAGATGAAAGCTTTGGGTAAATTAGCGTTTCATGCATGAATATAGGATCACGCAAAACATGTCGAGAATTTAACTTTTGATATCTGTATAAGTCCAACCATGGCAACAAAGACCTTAGCAAAAAAATCGGTTCGGTTTTGACAAAGTTATGGAAGCATGAAAATTTTGGAGAAATTTGCGTATCATGCATGAATATAGGGATCACGCAAAATATGTCGAGAATTCAATTTTTGATTTCGCTATAAGTCCAACCATGACAACAAAGTTGACAAAGTTATGGAAGCATGAAAATTTTGGAGACATTTGCGTATCATGCATGAATATAGGATCACGCAAAATATGTCGAGAATTCAACTTTGAATTTTGCTATAAGATGAAAGCTTTGGGTAAATTAGCGTTTCATGCATGGTCACGCAAAATATGTCGAGAATTCAATTTTTGATTTCGGGATAAGTCCAACCATGACAACAAAGACCTTAGCAGGAAAATCGGTTCGGTTTTGACAAAGTTATGGAAGCATGAAAATTTTGGAGAAATTTGCGTATCATGCATGAATATAGGATCACGCAAAATATGTCGAGAATTCAACTTTGGATTTTGTTATAAGGTGAAAGCTTTGGGTAAATTAGCGTTTCATGCATGAATATAGGATCACGCAAAATATGTCGAGAATTCAAATTTTGATTTCGCTATAAGTCCAACCTTGACAACAAAGACCTAAGCACGAAAATCGGATCGGTTTTGACAAACTTATGGAAGCATCAAAATTTTGGAGAAATTTGCGTATCATGCATGAATATAGGATCACGCAAAATATGTCGAGAAGTCAACTTTGGATTTTGCTATAAGGTGAAAGCTTTGGGTAAATTACCGTTTCATGCATGAATATAGGGTCACGCAAAATATGTCGAGAATTCAATTTTGATTTCGCTATAAGTCCAACCATGACAACAAAGACCTTAGCACGAAAATCGGTTCGGTTTTGACAAAGTTATGGAAGCATGAAAATTTTAGAGAAATTTGCGTATCATGCATGAATATAGGATCACGCAAAATATCTCGAGAATTCAACTTTAGATTTTGCTATAAGATGAAAGCTTTGGGTAAATTAGCGTTTCATGCATGAATATGTCACGCAAATTATGTCGAGAATTCAATTTGTGATTTCGGTATAAGTCCAACCATGACAACAAAGACCTTAGCACGAAAATCGGTTCGGTTTTGACAAAGTTATGGAAGCATGAAAATTTTGGAGAAATTTGCGTATCATGCATGAATATAGGGATCACGCAAAATATGTCGAGAATTCAACTTTGGATATTGCTATAAGGTGAAAGCTTTGGGTAAATTAGCGTTTCATGCATGAATATAGGATCACGCAAAATATGTCGAGAATTCAATTTTTGATTTCGCTATAAGTCCAACCATGACAACAAAGACCTTAGCACGAAAATCGGTTCGGTTTTGACAAAGTTATGGAAGCATGCAAATTTTAGAGAAATTTGCGTATCATGCATGAATATAGGGATCTCGCAATATATGTCGAGAATTCAACTTTAGATTTTGCTATAAGATGAAAGCTTTGGGTAAATTAGCGTTTCATGCATGAATATACGGTCACGCAAAATATGTCGAGAATTCAATTTTTGATTTCGGTATAAGTCCAACCATGACAACAAAGACCTTAGCACGAAAATCGGTTCGGTTTTGACAAAGTTATGGAAGCATGATTTTTTTTGGAGAAATTTGCGTATCATGCATGAATATAGGGATCTCGCAAAATATGTCGAGAATTCAAATTTGGATATTGCTATAAGATGAAAGCTTTGGGTAAATTAGCGTTTCATGCATGAATATAGGATCACGCAAAACATGTCGAGAATTTAACTTTTGATATCTGTATAAGTCCAACCATGGCAACAAAGACCTTAGCAAAAAAATCGGTTCGGTTTTGACAAAGTTATGGAAGCATGAAAATTTTGGAGAAATTTGCGTATCATGCATGAATATAGGGATCACGCAAAATATGTCGAGAATTCAATTTTTGATTTCGCTATAAGTCCAACCATGACAACAAAGTTGACAAAGTTATGGAAGCATGAAAATTTTGGAGACATTTGCGTATCATGCATGAATATAGGATCACGCAAAATATGTCGAGAATTCAACTTTGAATTTTGCTATAAGATGAAAGCTTTGGGTAAATTAGCGTTTCATGCATGGTCACGCAAAATATGTCGAGAATTCAATTTTGATTTCGGGATAAGTCCAACCATGACAACAAAGACCTTAGCACGAAAATCGGTTCGGTTTTGACAAAGTTATGGAAGCATGAAAATTTTAGAGAAATTTGCGTATCATGCATGAATATAGGATCACGCAAAATATCTCGAGAATTCAACTTTAGATTTTGCTATAAGATGAAAGCTTTGGGTAAATTAGCGTTTCATGCATGAATATGTCACGCAAATTATGTCGAGAATTCAATTTGTGATTTCGGTATAAGTCCAACCATGACAACAAAGACCTTAGCACGAAAATCGGTTCGGTTTTGACAAAGTTATGGAAGCATGAAAATTTTGGAGAAATTTGCGTATCATGCATGAATATAGGGATCACGCAAAATATGTCGAGAATTCAACTTTGGATAGGTGAAAGCTTTGGGTAAATTAGCGTTTCATGCATGAATATAGGATCACGCAAAATATGTCGAGAATTCAATTTTTGATTTCGCTATGAGTCCAACCATGACAACAAAGACCTTAGCACGAAAATCGGTTCGGTTTTGACAAAGTTATGGAAGCATGCAAATTTTAGAGAAATTTGCGTATCATGCATGAATATAGGGATCTCGCAATATATGTCGAGAATTCAACTTTAGATTTTGCTATAAGATGAAAGCTTTGGGTAAATTAGCGTTTCATGCATGAATATAGGATCACGCAAAACATGTCGAGAATTTAACTTTTGATATCTGTATAAGTCCAACCATGGCAACAAAGACCTTAGCAAAAAAATCGGTTCGGTTTTGACAAAGTTATGGAAGCATGAAAATTTTGGAGAAATTTGCGTATCATGCATGAATATAGGGATCACGCAAAATATGTCGAGAATTCAATTTTTGATTTCGCTATAAGTCCAACCATGACAACAAAGTTGACAAAGTTATGGAAGCATGAAAATTTTGGAGACATTTGCGTATCATGCATGAATATAGGATCACGCAAAATATGTCGAGAATTCAACTTTGAATTTTGCTATAAGATGAAAGCTTTGGGTAAATTAGCGTTTCATGCATGGTCACGCAAAATATGTCGAGAATTCAATTTTTGATTTCGGGATAAGTCCAACCATGACAACAAAGACCTTAGCAGGAAAATCGGTTCGGTTTTGACAAAGTTATGGAAGCATGAAAATTTTGGAGAAATTTGCGTATCATGCATGAATATAGGATCACGCCAAAAATGTCGAGAATTCAACTTTGGATTTTGTTATAAGGTGAAAGCTTTGGGTAAATTAGCGTTTCATGCATGAATATAGGATCACGCAAAATATGTCGAGAATTCAAATTTTGATTTCGCTATAAGTCCAACCTTGACAACAAAGACCTAAGCACGAAAATCGGATCGGTTTTGACAAACTTATGGAAGCATCAAAATTTTGGAGAAATTTGCGTATCATGCATGAATATAGGATCACGCAAAATATGTCGAGAAGTCAACTTTGGATTTTGCTATAAGGTGAAAGCTTTGGGTAAATTACCGTTTCATGCATGAATATAGGGTCACGCAAAATATGTCGAGAATTCAATTTTTGATTTCGGTATAAGTCCAACCATGACAACAAAGACCTAAGCACGAAAATCGGTTTGGCTTTGACAAAGTTATTAAAGCATGAAAATTTTGGAGAAATTTGCATATCATGCATGAATATAGGGATCACGCAAAATATGTCGAGAATTCAATTTTTGATTTCGGTATAAGTCCAACCATGGCAACAAAGTCTTTATGCACGAAAATCGGATCGGTTTTGACAAAGTTATGGAAGCATGAAAATTTTGGAGAAATTTGCGTATCATGCATGAATATAGGATCACGCAAAATATGTCGAGAATTCAAATTTTGATTTCGCTATAAGTCCAACCTTGACAACAAAGACCTAAGCACGAAAATCGGATCGGTTTTGACAAACTTATGGAAGCATCAAAATTTTGGAGAAATTTGCGTATCATGCATGAATATAGGATCACGCAAAATATGTCGAGAAGTCAACTTTGGATTTTGCTATAAGGTGAAAGCTTTGGGTAAATTACCGTTTCATGCATGAATATAGGGTCACGCAAAATATGTCGAGAATTCAAATTTTGATTTCGCTATAAGTCCAACCTTGACAACAAAGACCTAAGCACGAAAATCGGATCGGTTTTGACAAACTTATGTAATCATCAAAATTTTGAAGAAATTTGCGAGTCATGCATGAATATAGGTTCACGCAAAATATGTCGAGAATTCAACTTTGGATTTTGTTATAAGGTGAAAGCTTTGGGTTAATAAGCGTTTCATGCATAAATATAGGATCACGCAAAATATGTCGAGAATTCAATTTTTGATTTCGCTATAAGTCCAACCATGACAACAAAGACCTAAGCACGAAAATCGGTTCGATTTTGACAAACTTATGGAAGCATGAAAATTTTGGAGAAATTTGCGTATCATGCATGAATATAGGGTCACGCAAAATATGTCGTGAATTCAATTTTTGATTTCGGTATAAGTCCAACCATGACAACAAAGACTTTATGCACGAAAATCGGATCGGTTTTGACAAAGTTATGGAAGCATGAAAATTTTGGAGAAATTTGCGTATCATGCATGAATATAGGATCACGCAAAATATGTCGAGAATTCAACTTTGGATTTTGCTATGAGGTGAAAGCTTTGGGTAAATTAGCGTTTCATGCATGAATATAGGGTCACGCAAAATATGTCGAGAATTCCATTTTTGATTTCGGTATAAGTCCAACCATGACAACAAAGACCTTAGCACGAAATTCGGTTCGGTTTTGACAAAGTTATGGAAGCATGAAAATTTTGGAGAAATTTGCATATCATGCATGAATATAGGATCACGCAAAATATCTCGAGAATTCAACATTGGATTTTGCTATAAGATGAAAACTTTGGGTAAATTAGCGTTTCATGCATGAATATAGGGTCACGCAAAATATGTCGAGAATTCAATTTTTGATTTCGCTATAAGTCCAACCATGACAACAAAGACCTAAGCACGAAAATCGGTTCGGTTTAGACAAAGTTATGGAAGCATGAAAATTTTGGAGAAATTTGCGTATCATGCATGAATATAGGGATCACGCAAAATATGTCGAGAATTCAATTTTTGATTTCGGTATAAGTCCAACCATGACAACAAAGACCTTAGCACGAAAATCGGTTCGGATTTGACAAAGTTATGGAAGCATGAAAATTTTGGAGAAATTTGCGTATCATGCATGAATATAGGGATCACGCAAAATATGTCGAGAATTCAACTTTGGATATTGCTATAAGGTGAAAGCTTTGGGTAAATTAGCGTTTCATGCATGAATATAGGGTCACGCAAAATATGTCGAGAATTCCATTTTTGATTTCGGTATAAGTCCAACCATGACAACAAAGACCTTAGCACGAAAATCGGTTCGGTTTTGACAAAGTTATGGAAGCATGAAAATTTTGGAGAAATTTGCGTATCATGCATGAATATAGGGATCACGCAAAATATGTCGAGAATTCAATTTTTGATTTCGGTATAAGTCCAACCATGACAACAAAGACCTTAGCACGAAAATCGGTTCGGTTTTGACAAAGTTATGGAAGCATGAAAATTTTGGAGAAATTTGCGTATCATGCATGAATATAGGGATCACGCAAAATATGTCGAGAATTCAACTTTGGATATTGCTATAAGGTGAAAGCTTTGGGTAAATTAGCGTTTCATGCATGAATATAGGGTCACGCAAAATATGTCGAGAATTCCATTTTTGATTTCGGTATAAGTCCAACCATGACAACAAAGACCTTAGCACGAAAATCGGTTCGGTTTTGACAAAGTTATGGAAGCATGCAAATTTTAGAGAAATTTGCGTATCATGCATGAATATAGGGATCTCGCAATATATGTCGAGAATTCAACTTTAGATTTTGCTATAAGATGAAAGCTTTGGGTAAATTAGCGTTTCATGCATGAATATACGGTCACGCAAAATATGTCGAGAATTCAATTTTTGATTTCGGTATAAGTCCAACCATGACAACAAAGACCTTAGCACGAAAATCGGTTCGGTTTTGACAAAGTTATGGAAGCATGATTTTTTTGGAGAAATTTGCGTATCATGCATGAATATAGGGATCTCGCAAAATATGTCGAGAATTCAAATTTGGATATTGCTATAAGATGAAAGCTTTGGGTAAATTAGCGTTTCATGCATGAATATAGGATCACGCAAAACATGTCGAGAATTTAACTTTGGATATCTGTATAAGTCCAACCATGGCAACAAAGACCTTAGCAAAAAAATCGGTTCGGTTTTGACAAAGTTATGGAAGCATGAAAATTTTGGAGAAATTTGCGTATCATGCATAAATATAGGGATCACGCAAAATATGTCGAGAATTCAATTTTTGATTTCTCTATAAGTCCAACCATGACAACAAAGTTGACAAAGTTATGGAAGCATGAAAATTTTGGAGACATTTGCGTATCATGCATGAATATAGGATCACGCAAAATATGTCGAGAATTCAACTTTGAATTTTGCTATAAGATGAAAGCTTTGGGTAAATTAGCGTTTCATGCATGGTCACGCAAAATATGTCGAGAATTCAATTTTTGATTTCGCTATAAGTCCAACCATGACAACAAAGTTGACAAAGTTATGGAAGCATGAAAATTTTGGAGACATTTGCGTATCATGCATGAATATAGGATCACGCAAAATATGTCGAGAATTCAACTTTGAATTTTGCTATAAGATGAAAGCTTTGGGTAAATTAGCGTTTCATGCATGGTCACGCAAAATATGTCGAGAATTCAATTTTTGATTTCGGGATAAGTCCAACCATGACAACAAAGACCTTAGCAGGAAAATCGGTTCGGTTTTGACAAAGTTATGGAAGCATGAAAATTTTGGAGAAATTTGCGTATCATGCATGAATATAGGATCACGCAAAATATGTCGAGAATTCAACTTTGGATTTTGTTATAAGGTGAAAGCTTTGGGTAAATTAGCGTTTCATGCATGAATATAGGATCACGCAAAATATGTCGAGAATTCAAATTTTGATTTCGCTATAAGTCCAACCTTGACAACAAAGACCTAAGCACGAAAATCGGATCGGTTTTGACAAACTTATGGAAGCATCAAAATTTTGGAGAAATTTGCGTATCATGCATGAATATAGGATCACGCAAAATATGTCGAGAAGTCAACTTTGGATTTTGCTATAAGGTGAAAGCTTTGGGTAAATTACCGTTTCATGCATGAATATAGGGTCACGCAAAATATGTCGAGAATTCAATTTTGATTTCGCTATAAGTCCAACCATGACAACAAAGACCTTAGCACGAAAATCGGTTCGGTTTTGACAAAGTTATGGAAGCATGAAAATTTTAGAGAAATTTGCGTATCATGCATGAATATAGGATCACGCAAAATATCTCGAGAATTCAACTTTAGATTTTGCTATAAGATGAAAGCTTTGGGTAAATTAGCGTTTCATGCATGAATATGTCACGCAAATTATGTCGAGAATTCAATTTGTGATTTCGGTATAAGTCCAACCATGACAACAAAGACCTTAGCACGAAAATCGGTTCGGTTTTGACAAAGTTATGGAAGCATGAAAATTTTGGAGAAATTTGCGTATCATGCATGAATATAGGGATCACGCAAAATATGTCGAGAATTCAACTTTGGATATTGCTATAAGGTGAAAGCTTTGGGTAAATTAGCGTTTCATGCATGAATATAGGATCACGCAAAATATGTCGAGAATTCAATTTTTGATTTCGCTATAAGTCCAACCATGACAACAAAGACCTTAGCACGAAAATCGGTTCGGTTTTGACAAAGTTATGGAAGCATGCAAATTTTAGAGAAATTTGCGTATCATGCATGAATATAGGGATCTCGCAATATATGTCGAGAATTCAACTTTAGATTTTGCTATAAGATGAAAGCTTTGGGTAAATTAGCGTTTCATGCATGAATATACGGTCACGCAAAATATGTCGAGAATTCAATTTTTGATTTCGGTATAAGTCCAACCATGACAACAAAGACCTTAGCACGAAAATCGGTTCGGTTTTGACAAAGTTATGGAAGCATGATTTTTTTGGAGAAATTTGCGTATCATGCATGAATATAGGGATCTCGCAAAATATGTCGAGAATTCAAATTTGGATATTGCTATAAGATGAAAGCTTTGGGTAAATTAGCGTTTCATGCATGAATATAGGATCACGCAAAACATGTCGAGAATTTAACTTTTGATATCTGTATAAGTCCAACCATGGCAACAAAGACCTTAGCAAAAAAATCGGTTCGGTTTTGACAAAGTTATGGAAGCATGAAAATTTTGGAGAAATTTGCGTATCATGCATGAATATAGGGATCACGCAAAATATGTCGAGAATTCAATTTTTGATTTCGCTATAAGTCCAACCATGACAACAAAGTTGACAAAGTTATGGAAGCATGAAAATTTTGGAGACATTTGCGTATCATGCATGAATATAGGATCACGCAAAATATGTCGAGAATTCAACTTTGAATTTTGCTATAAGATGAAAGCTTTGGGTAAATTAGCGTTTCATGCATGGTCACGCAAAATATGTCGAGAATTCAATTTTTGATTTCGGGATAAGTCCAACCATGACAACAAAGACCTTAGCACGAAAATCGGTTCGGTTTTGACAAAGTTATGGAAGCATGAAAATTTTAGAGAAATTTGCGTATCATGCATGAATATAGGATCACGCAAAATATCTCGAGAATTCAACTTTAGATTTTGCTATAAGATGAAAGCTTTGGGTAAATTAGCGTTTCATGCATGAATATGTCACGCAAATTATGTCGAGAATTCAATTTGTGATTTCGGTATAAGTCCAACCATGACAACAAAGACCTTAGCACGAAAATCGGTTCGGTTTTGACAAAGTTATGGAAGCATGAAAATTTTGGAGAAATTTGCGTATCATGCATGAATATAGGGATCACGCAAAATATGTCGAGAATTCAACTTTGGATAGGTGAAAGCTTTGGGTAAATTAGCGTTTCATGCATGAATATAGGATCACGCAAAATATGTCGAGAATTCAATTTTTGATTTCGCTATAAGTCCAACCATGACAACAAAGTTGACAAAGTTATGGAAGCATGAAAATTTTGGAGACATTTGCGTATCATGCATGAATATAGGATCACGCAAAATATGTCGAGAATTCAACTTTGAATTTTGCTATAAGATGAAAGCTTTGGGTAAATTAGCGTTTCATGCATGGTCACGCAAAATATGTCGAGAATTCAATTTTTGATTTCGGGATAAGTCCAACCATGACAACAAAGACCTTAGCAGGAAAATCGGTTCGGTTTTGACAAAGTTATGGAAGCATGAAAATTTTGGAGAAATTTGCGTATCATGCATGAATATAGGATCACGCCAAATATGTCGAGAATTCAACTTTGGATTTTGTTATAAGGTGAAAGCTTTGGGTAAATTAGCGTTTCATGCATGAATATAGGATCACGCAAAATATGTCGAGAATTCAAATTTTGATTTCGCTATAAGTCCAACCTTGACAACAAAGACCTAAGCACGAAAATCGGATCGGTTTTGACAAACTTATGGAAGCATCAAAATTTTGGAGAAATTTGCGTATCATGCATGAATATAGGATCACGCAAAATATGTCGAGAAGTCAACTTTGGATTTTGCTATAAGGTGAAAGCTTTGGGTAAATTACCGTTTCATGCATGAATATAGGGTCACGCAAAATATGTCGAGAATTCAATTTTTGATTTCGGTATAAGTCCAACCATGACAACAAAGACCTAAGCACGAAAATCGGTTTGGCTTTGACAAAGTTATTAAAGCATGAAAATTTTGGAGAAATTTGCATATCATGCATGAATATAGGGATCACGCAAAATATGTCGAGAATTCAATTTTTGATTTCGGTATAAGTCCAACCATGGCAACAAAGTCTTTATGCACGAAAATCGGATCGGTTTTGACAAAGTTATGGAAGCATGAAAATTTTGGAGAAATTTGCGTATCATGCATGAATATAGGATCACGCAAAATATGTCGAGAATTCAAATTTTGATTTCGCTATAAGTCCAACCTTGACAACAAAGACCTAAGCACGAAAATCGGATCGGTTTTGACAAACTTATGGAAGCATCAAAATTTTGGAGAAATTTGCGTATCATGCATGAATATAGGATCACGCAAAATATGTCGAGAAGTCAACTTTGGATTTTGCTATAAGGTGAAAGCTTTGGGTAAATTACCGTTTCATGCATGAATATAGGGTCACGCAAAATATGTCGAGAATTCAAATTTTGATTTCGCTATAAGTCCAACCTTGACAACAAAGACCTAAGCACGAAAATCGGATCGGTTTTGACAAACTTATGGAAGCATCAAAATTTTGGAGAAATTTGCGTATCATGCATGAATATAGGATCACGCAAAATATGTCGAGAATTCAACTTTGGATTTTGCTATGAGGTGAAAGCTTTGGGTAAATTAGCGTTTCATGCATGAATATAGGGTCACGCAAAATATGTCGAGAATTCCATTTTTGATTTCGGTATAAGTCCAACCATGACAACAAAGACCTTAGCACGAAATTCGGTTCGGTTTTGACAAAGTTATGGAAGCATGAAAATTTTGGAGAAATTTGCATATCATGCATGAATATAGGATCACGCAAAATATCTCGAGAATTCAACATTGGATTTTGCTATAAGATGAAAACTTTGGGTAAATTAGCGTTTCATGCATGAATATAGGGTCACGCAAAATATGTCGAGAATTCAATTTTTGATTTCGCTATAAGTCCAACCATGACAACAAAGACCTAAGCACGAAAATCGGTTCGGTTTAGACAAAGTTATGGAAGCATGAAAATTTTGGAGAAATTTGCGTATCATGCATGAATATAGGGATCACGCAAAATATGTCGAGAATTCAATTTTTGATTTCGGTATAAGTCCAACCATGACAACAAAGACCTTAGCACGAAAATCGGTTCGGTTTTGACAAAGTTATGGAAGCATGAAAATTTTGGAGAAATTTGCGTATCATGCATGAATATAGGGATCACGCAAAATATGTCGAGAATTCAACTTTGGATATTGCTATAAGGTGAAAGCTTTGGGTAAATTAGCGTTTCATGCATGAATATAGGGTCACGCAAAATATGTCGAGAATTCCATTTTTGATTTCGGTATAAGTCCAACCATGACAACAAAGACCTTAGCACGAAAATCGGTTCGGTTTTGACAAAGTTATGGAAGCATGAAAATTTTGGAGAAATTTGCGTATCATGCATGAATATAGGGATCACGCAAAATATGTCGAGAATTCAATTTTTGATTTCGGTATAAGTCCAACCATGACAACAAAGACCTTAGCACGAAAATCGGTTCGGTTTTGACAAAGTTATGGAAGCATGAAAATTTTGGAGAAATTTGCGTATCATGCATGAATATAGGGATCACGCAAAATATGTCGAGAATTCAACTTTGGATATTGCTATAAGGTGAAAGCTTTGGGTAAATTAGCGTTTCATGCATGAATATAGGGTCACGCAAAATATGTCGAGAATTCCATTTTTGATTTCGGTATAAGTCCAACCATGACAACAAAGACCTTAGCACGAAAATCGGTTCGGTTTTGACAAAGTTATGGAAGCATGCAAATTTTAGAGAAATTTGCGTATCATGCATGAATATAGGGATCTCGCAATATATGTCGAGAATTCAACTTTAGATTTTGCTATAAGTTGTAAGCTTTTGGTAAATTAGCGTTTCATGCATGAATATACGGTCACGCAAAATATGTCGAGAATTCAATTTTTGATTTCGGTATAAGTCCAACCATGACAACAAAGACCTTAGCACGAAAATCGGTTCGGTTTTGACAAAGTTATGGAAGCATGATTTTTTTTGGAGAAATTTGCGTATCATGCATGAATATAGGGATCTCGCAAAATATGTCGAGAATTCAAATTTGGATATTGCTATAAGATGAAAGCTTTGGGTAAATTAGCGTTTCATGCATGAATATAGGATCACGCAAAACATGTCGAGAATTTAACTTTGGATATCTGTATAAGTCCAACCATGGCAACAAAGACCTTAGCAAAAAAATCGGTTCGGTTTTGACAAAGTTATGGAAGCATGAAAATTTTGGAGAAATTTGCGTATCATGCATAAATATAGGGATCACGCAAAATATGTCGAGAATTCAATTTTTGATTTCTCTATAAGTCCAACCATGACAACAAAGTTGACAAAGTTATGGAAGCATGAAAATTTTGGAGACATTTGCGTATCATGCATGAATATAGGATCACGCAAAATATGTCGAGAATTCAACTTTGAATTTTGCTATAAGATGAAAGCTTTGGGTAAATTAGCGTTTCATGCATGGTCACGCAAAATATGTCGAGAATTCAATTTTTGATTTCGGGATAAGTCCAACCATGACAACAAAGACCTTAGCAGGAAAATCGGTTCGGTTTTGACAAACTTATGGAAGCATCAAAATTTTGGAGAAATTTGCGTATCATGCATGAATATAGGATCACGCAAAATATGTCGAGAATTCAACTTTGGATTTTGTTATAAGGTGAAAGCTTTGGGTAAATTAGCGTTTCATGCATGAATATGATCCTATGATCACGCAAAATATGTCGAGAATTCAAATTTTGATTTCGCTATAAGTCCAACCTTGACAACAAAGACCTAAGCACGAAAATCGGATCGGTTTTGACAAACTTATGGAAGCATCAAAATTTTGGAGAAATTTGCGTATCATGCATAAATATAGGGATCACGCAAAATATGTCGAGAAGTCAACTTTGGATTTTGCTATAAGGTGAAAGCTTTGGGTAAATCAGCGTTTCATGCATGAATATAGGGTCACGCAAAATATGTCGAGAATTCAATTTTTGATTTCGCTATAAGTCCAACCTTGACAACAAAGACCTAAGCACGAAAATCGGATCGGTTTTGACAAACTTATGGAAGCATCAAAATTTTGGAGAAATTTGCGTATCATGCATGAATATAGGATCACGCAAAATATGTCGAGAAGTCAACTTTGGATTTTGCTATAAGGTGAAAGCTTTGGGTAAATTACCGTTTCATGCATGAATATAGGGTCACGCAAAATATGTCGAGAATTCAATTTTTGATTTCGGTATAAGTCCAACCATGACAACAAAGACCTAAGCACGAAAATCGGTTCGGTTTTGACAAAGTTATGGAAGCATGATTTTTTTTGGAGAAATTTGCGTATCATGCATGAATATAGGGATCTCGCAAAATATGTCGAGAATTCAAATTTGGATATTGCTATAAGATGAAAGCTTTGGGTAAATTAGCGTTTCATGCATGAATATAGGATCACGCAAAACATGTCGAGAATTTAACTTTGGATATCTGTATAAGTCCAACCATGGCAACAAAGACCTTAGCAAAAAAATCGGTTCGGTTTTGACAAAGTTATGGAAGCATGAAAATTTTGGAGAAATTTGCGTATCATGCATAAATATAGGGATCACGCAAAATATGTCGAGAATTCAATTTTTGATTTCTCTATAAGTCCAACCATGACAACAAAGTTGACAAAGTTATGGAAGCATGAAAATTTTGGAGACATTTGCGTATCATGCATGAATATAGGATCACGCAAAATATGTCGAGAATTCAACTTTGAATTTTGCTATAAGATGAAAGCTTTGGGTAAATTAGCGTTTCATGCATGGTCACGCAAAATATGTCGAGAATTCAATTTTTGATTTCGGGATAAGTCCAACCATGACAACAAAGACCTTAGCAGGAAAATCGGTTCGGTTTTGACAAAGTTATGGAAGCATGAAAATTTTGGAGAAATTTGCGTATCATGCATGAATATAGGATCACGCAAAATATGTCGAGAATTCAACTTTGGATTTTGTTATAAGGTGAAAGCTTTGGGTAAATTAGCGTTTCATGCATGAATATGATCCTATGATCACGCAAAATATGTCGAGAATTCAAATTTTGATTTCGCTATAAGTCCAACCTTGACAACAAAGACCTAAGCACGAAAATCGGATCGGTTTTGACAAACTTATGGAAGCATCAAAATTTTGGAGAAATTTGCGTATCATGCATAAATATAGGGATCACGCAAAATATGTCGAGAAGTCAACTTTGGATTTTGCTATAAGGTGAAAGCTTTGGGTAAATCAGCGTTTCATGCATGAATATAGGGTCACGCAAAATATGTCGAGAATTCAATTTTTGATTTCGCTATAAGTCCAACCTTGACAACAAAGACCTAAGCACGAAAATCGGATCGGTTTTGACAAACTTATGGAAGCATCAAAATTTTGGAGAAATTTGCGTATCATGCATGAATATAGGATCACGCAAAATATGTCGAGAAGTCAACTTTGGATTTTGCTATAAGGTGAAAGCTTTGGGTAAATTACCGTTTCATGCATGAATATAGGGTCACGCAAAATATGTCGAGAATTCAATTTTTGATTTCGGTATAAGTCCAACCATGACAACAAAGACCTAAGCACGAAAATCGGTTTGGCTTTGACAAAGTTATTAAAGCATGAAAATTTTGGAGAAATTTGCATATCATGCATGAATATAGGGATCACGCAAAATATGTCGAGAATTCAATTTTTGATTTCGGTATAAGTCCAACCATGGCAACAAAGTCTTTATGCACGAAAATCGGTTCGATTTTGACAAAGTTATGGAAGCATGAAAATTTTGGAGAAATTTGCGTATCATGCATGAATATAGGGATCACGCAAAATATGTCGAGAATTCAATTTTTGATTTCGCTATAAGTCCAACCATGACAACAAAGACCTTAGCACGAAAATCGGTTCGGTTTTGTCAAAGTTATGGAAGCATGGAAATTTTGGAGAAATTTGCGTATCATGCATGAATATAGGATCACGCAAAATATGTCGAGAATTCAACTTTGGATATAGCTATAAGGTGAAAACTTTGGGTAAATTAGCGTTTCATGCATGAAAATAGGGTCACGCAAAATATGTCGAGAATTCCATTTTTGATTTCGCTATAAGTCCAACCTTGACGACAAAGACCTAAGCACGAAAATCGGATCGGTTTTGACAAACTTATGGAAGCATGAAAATATTGAAGAAATTTGCGTATCATGCATGAATATAGGGATCACGCAAAATATGTCGAGAATTCACCTTTGGATATTGCTATAAGGTGAAAGCTTTGGGTAAATTAGCGTTTCATGCATGAATATAGGGTCACGCAAAATATGTCAAGAGTTCAATTTTGGATTTCTGTATAAGTCCAACCATGGCAACAAAGTCTTTATGCACGAAAATCGGTTCGATTTTGACAAAGTTATGGAAGCATGAAAATTTTGGAGAAATTTGCGAATCATGCATGAATATAGGGTCACGCAAAATATGTCGAGAATTCAACTTTGGATATTGCTATAAGGTGAAAGCTTTGGGTAAATTAGCGTTTCATGCATGAAAATAGGGTCACGCAAAATATGTCGAGAATTCAATTTTGGATTTCGCTACAAGTCCAACCATGACAACAAAGACCTTAGCACGAAAATCGGTTCGATTTTGACAAAGTTATGGAAGCATGAAAATTTTGGAGAAATTTGCGTATCATGCATGAATATAGGGATCACGCAAAATATGTCGAGAATTCAATTTTTGATTTCGCTATAAGTCCAACCATGACAACAAAGACCTTAGCACGGAAATCGGTTCGGTTTTGTCAAAGTTATGGAAGCATGGAAATTTTGGAGAAATTTGCGTATCATGCATGAATATAGGATCACGCAAAATAAGTCGAGAATTCAACTTTGGATATTGCTATGAGGTGAAAGCTTTGGGTAAATTAGCGTTTCATGCATGAATATAGGGTCACGCAAAATATGTCGAGAGTTCAATTTTGTATTTCTGTATAAGTCCAACCATGGCAACAAAGTCTTTATTCACGAAAATCGGTTCGATTTTGACAAAGTTATGGAAGCATAAAAATTTTGGAGAAATTTGCGTATCATGCATGAATATAGGGATCACGCAAAATATGTCGAGAATTCAACTTTGGATATTGCTATAAGGTGAAAGCTTTGGGTAAATTAGCGTTTCATGCATGAATATAGGATCACGCAAAATATGTCGAGAAGTCAACTTTGGATTTTACTATAAGGTGAAAGCTTTGGGTAAATCAGCGTTTCATGCATGAATATAGGGTCACGCAAAATATGTCGAGAATTCAATTTTTGATTTCGCTATAAGTCCAACCATGACAAAAAAGACTTTAGCACGAAAATCGGTTCGGCTTTGACAAAGTTATGGAAGCATGAAAATTTTGGAGACATTTGCGTATCATGCATGAATATAGGATCACGCAAAATATGTCGAGAATTCAACTTTGGATTTTGCTATAAGATGAAAGCTTTGGGTAAATTAGCGTTTCATGCATGAAAATAGGGTCACGCAAAATATGTCGAGAATTCCATTTTTGATATCGCTATAAGTCCAACCTTGACAACAATGACCTAAGCACGAAAATCGGATCGGTTTTGACAAACTTATGGAAGCATGAAAATATTGAAGAAAATTGCGTATCATGCATGAATATAGGATCACGCAAAATATGTCGAGAATTCAACTTTGGATATTGCTATAAGGTGAAAGCTTTGGGTAAATTAGCGTTTCATGCATGAATATAGGGTCACGCAAAATATGTCGAGAGTTCAATTTTGGATTTCTGTATAAGTCCAACCATGGCAACAAAGTCTTTATGCACGAAAATCGGTTCGATTTTGACAAAGTTATGGAAGCATGAAAATTTTGGAGAAATTTGAGTATCATGCATGAATATAGGATCACGCAAAATATGTCGAGAATTCAACTTTGGATATTGCTATAAGGTGAAAGCTTTGGGTAAATTAGCGTTTCATGCATGAATATAGGGTCACGCAAAATATGTCGAGAATTCCATTTTTGATTTCGCTATAAGTCCAACCATGACAACAAAGACCTTAGCACGAAAATCGGTTCGGCTTTGACAAAGTTATGGAAGCATGAAAATTTTGGAGACATTTGCGTATCATGCATGAATATAGGATCACGCAAAATATGTCGAGAATTCAACTTTGAATTTTGCTATAACATGAAAGCTTTGGGTAAATTACCGTTTCATGCATGAATATGTCACGCAAAATATGTCGAGAATTCAATTTTTGATTTCGGTATAAGTCCTACCATGACAACAAAGACCTTAGCACGAAAATCGGTTCGGCTTTGACAAAGTTATGGAAGCATGAAAATTTTGGAGAAATTTGCGTATGATGCATAAATATATGGGTTCACGCAAAATATGTCGAGAATTCAATTTTTGATTTCGCTATAAGTCCAACCATGACAAAAAAGACTTTAGCACGAAAATCGGTTCGGCTTTGACAAAGTTATGGAAGCATGAAAATTTTGGAGACATTTGCGTATCATGCATGAATAAAGGATCACGCAAAATATGTCGAGAATTCAACTTTGGATTTTGCTATAAGATGAAAGCTTTGGGTAATTTAGCGTTTCATGCATGAAAATAGGGTCACGCAAAATATGTCGAGAATTCCATTTTTGATTTCGCTATAAGTCCAACCTTGACAACAATGACCTAAGCACGAAAATCGGATCGGTTTTGACAAACTTATGGAAGCATGAAAATATTGAAGAAAATTGCGTATCATGCATGAATATAGGATCACGCAAAATATGTCGAGAATTCAACTTTGGATATTGCTATAAGGTGAAAGCTTTGGGTAAATAAGCGTTTCATGCATGAATATAGGGTCACGCAAAATATGTCGAGAGTTCAATTTTGGATTTCTGTATAAGTCTAACCATGGCAACAAGGTCTTTATGCACGAAAATCGGTTCGATTTTGACAAAGTTATGGAATCATGAAAATTTTGGAGAAATTTGCGTAACATGCATAAATATATGGGTTCACGCAAAATATGTCGAGAATTCAATTTTTGATTTCGCTATAAGTCCAACCATGACAACAAATACCTTAGCACGAAAATCGGTTCGGTTTTGTCAAAGTTATGGAAGCATGAAAATTTTGGAGAAATTTGCGTATCATGCATGAAAATAGGGTCACGCAAAATATGTCGAGAATTCCATTTTTGATTTCGCTATAAGTCCAACCTTGACGACAAAGACCTAAGCACGAAAATCGGATCGGTTTTGACAAACTTATGGAAGCATGAAAATATTGAAGAAATTTGCGTATCATGCATGAATATAGGTATCACGCAAAATATGTCGAGAATTCACCTTTGGATATTGCTATAAGGTGAAAGCTTTGGGTAAATTAGCGTTCCATGCATGAATATAGGGTCACGCAAAATATGTCGAGAGTTCAATTTTGGATTTCTGTATAAGTCCAACCATGGCAACAAAGTCTTTATGCACGAAAATCGGTTCGATTTTGACAAAGTTATGGAAGCATGAAAATTTTGGAGAAATTTGCGAATCATGCATGAATATAGGGTCACGCAAAATATGTCGAGAATTCAACTTTGGATATTGCTATAAGGTGAAAGCTTTGGGTAAATTAGCGTTTCATGCATGAATATAGGGTCACGCAAAATATGTCGAGAAGTCCATTTTTGATTTCGCTATAAGTCCAACCATGACAACAAAGACCTTAGCACGAAAATCGGTTTGGTTTTGACAAAGTTATGGAAGCATGAAAATTTTGGAGAAATTTGCGTATCATGCATGAATATAGGGATCACGCAAAATATGTCGAGAATTCAACTTTGGATATTGCTATAAGGTGAAAGCTTTGGGTAAATTAGCGTTTCATGCATGAATATAGGGTCACGCAAAATATGTCGAGAGTTCAATTTTGGATTTCTGTATAAGTCCAACCATGGCAACAAAGTCTTTATGCAGGAAAATCGGTTCGATTTTGACAAAGTTATGGAAGCATGAAAATTTTGGAGAAATTTGCGTATCATGCATGAATATAGGGATCACGCAAAATATGTCGAGAATTCAATTTTTGATTTCGCTATAAGTCCAACCATGACAACAAAGACCTTAGCACGAAAATCGGTTCGGTTTTGTCAAAGTTATGGAAGCATGGAAATTTTGGAGAAATTTGCGTATCATGCATGAATATAGGATCACGCAAAATATGTCGAGAATTCAACTTTGGATATTGCTATGAGGTGAAAGCTTTGGGTAAATTAGCGTTTCATGCATGAATATAGGGTCACGCAAAATATGTCGAGAGTTCAATTTTGTATTTCTGTATAAGTCCAACCATGGCAACAAAGTCTTTATTCACGAAAATCGGTTCGATTTTGACAAAGTTATGGAAGCATAAAAATTTTGGAGAAATTTGCGTATCATGCATGAATATAGGGATCACGCAAAATATGTCGAGAATTCAACTTTGGATATTGCTATAAGGTGAAAGCTTTGGGTAAATTAGCGTTTCATGCATGAATATAGGATCACGCAAAATATGTCGAGAAGTCAACTTTGGATTTTGCTATAAGGTGAAAGCTTTGGGTAAATCAGCGTTTCATGCATGAATATAGGGTCACGCAAAATATGTCGAGAATTCAATTTTTGATTTCGCTATAAGTCCAACCATGACAAAAAAGACTTTAGCACGAAAATCGGTTCGGCTTTGACAAAGTTATGGAAGCATGAAAATTTTGGAGACATTTGCGTATCATGCATGAATATAGGATCACGCAAAATATGTCGAGAATTCAACTTTGGATTTTGCTATAAGATGAAAGCTTTGGGTAAATTAGCGTTTCATGCATGAAAATAGGGTCACGCAAAATATGTCGAGAATTCCATTTTTGATTTCGCTATAAGTCCAACCTTGACAACAATGACCTAAGCACGAAAATCGGATCGGTTTTGACAAACTTATGGAAGCATGAAAATATTGAAGAAAATTGCGTATCATGCATGAATATAGGATCACGCAAAATATGTCGAGAATTCAACTTTGGATATTGCTATAAGGTGAAAGCTTTGGGTAAATTAGCGTTTCATGCATGAATATAGGGTCACGCAAAATATGTCGAGAGTTCAATTTTGGATTTCTGTATAAGTCCAACCATGGCAACAAAGTCTTTATGCACGAAAATCGGTTCGATTTTGACAAAGTTATGGAAGCATGAAAATTTTGGAGAAATTTGAGTATCATGCATGAATATAGGATCACGCAAAATATGTCGAGAATTCAACTTTGGATATTGCTATAAGGTGAAAGCTTTGGGTAAATTAGCGTTTCATGCATGAATATAGGGTCACGCAAAATATGTCGAGAATTCCATTTTTGATTTCGCTATAAGTCCAACCATGACAACAAAGACCTTAGCACGAAAATCGGTTCGGCTTTGACAAAGTTATGGAAGCATGAAAATTTTGGAGACATTTGCGTATCATGCATGAATATAGGATCACGCAAAATATGTCGAGAATTCAACTTTGAATTTTGCTATAACATGAAAGCTTTGGGTAAATTACCGTTTCATGCATGAATATAGGGTCACGCAAAATATGTCGAGAATTCAATTTTTGATTTCGGTATAAGTCCTACCATGACAACAAAGACCTTAGCACGAAAATCGGTTCGGCTTTGACAAAGTTATGGAAGCATGAAAATTTTGGAGAAATTTGCGTATCATGCATAAATATATGGGTTCACGCAAAATATGTCGAGAATTCAATTTTTGATTTCGCTATAAGTCCAACCATGACAAAAAAGACTTTAGCACGAAAATCGGTTCGGCTTTGACAAAGTTATGGAAGCATGAAAATTTTGGAGACATTTGCGTATCATGCATGAATATAGGATCACGCAAAATATGTCGAGAATTCAACTTTGGATTTTGCTATAAGATGAAAGCTTTGGGTAATTTAGCGTTTCATGCATGAAAATAGGGTCACGCAAAATATGTCGAGAATTCCATTTTTGATTTCGCTATAAGTCCAACCTTGACAACAATGACCTAAGCACGAAAATCGGATCGGTTTTGACAAACTTATGGAAGCATGAAAATATTGAAGAAAATTGCGTATCATGCATGAATATAGGATCACGCAAAATATGTCGAGAATTCAACTTTGGATATTGCTATAAGGTGAAAGCTTTGGGTAAATAAGCGTTTCATGCATGAATATAGGGTCACGCAAAATATGTCGAGAGTTCAATTTTGGATTTCTGTATAAGTCTAACCATGGCAACAAAGTCTTTATGCACGAAAATCGGTTCGATTTTGACAAAGTTATGGAATCATGAAAATTTTGGAGAAATTTGCGTATCATGCATAAATATATGGGTTCACGCAAAATATGTCGAGAATTAAATTTTTGATTTCGCTATAAGTCCAACCATGACAACAAATACCTTAGCACGAAAATCGGTTCGGTTTTGTCAAAGTTATGGAAGCATGAAAATTTTGGAGAAATTTGCGTATCATGCATGAATATAGGATCACGCAAAATATGTCGAGAATTCAATTTTTGATTTCGGTATAAGTCCAACCATGACAACAAAGACCTTAGCACGAAAATCGGTTCGGTTTTGACAAACTTATGGAAGCATGAAAATATTGGAGAAATTTGCGTATCATGCATGAATATAGGATCACGCAAAATATGTCGAGAATTCAACTTTGGATATTGCTATAAGGTGAAAGCTTTGGGTAAATTAGCGGTTCATGCATGAATATAGGGTCACGCAAAATATGTCGAGAATTCAATTTTTGATTTCGGTATAAGTCCAACCATGACAACAAAGACCTTAGCACGAAAATCGGTTCGGTTTTGACAAACTTATGGAAGCATGAAAATTTTGGAGAAATTTGCGTATCATGCATGAATATAGGATCACGCAAAATATGTCGAGAATTCAACTTTTTATTTTGTTATAAGGTGAAAGCTTTGGGTAAATTAGCGTTTCATGCATGAATATATGATCACGCAAAATATGTCGAGAATTCAATTTTTGATTTCGCTATAAGTCCAACCTTGACAACAAAGACCTAAGCACGAAAATCGGATCGGTTTTGACAAACTTATGGAGCATTATTATTAAGCATGAAAATTTTGGAGAAATTTGCGTATCATGCATGAATATAGGGATCACGCAAAATATGTCGAGAATTCAATTTTTGATTTCGGTATAAGTCCAACCATGACAACAAAGACCTTAGCACGAAAATCGGTTCGGTTTTAACAAACTTATGGAAGCATGAAAATATTGGAGAAATTTGCGTATCATGCATGAATATAGGATCACGCAAAATATGTCGAGAATTCAACTTTGGATATTGCTATAAGGTGAAAGCTTTGGGTAAATTAGCGTTTCATGCATGAATATAGGGTCACGCAAAATATGTCGAGAGTTCAATTTTGGATTTCTGTATAAGTCCAACCATGGCAACAAAGTCTTTATGCACGAAAATCGGTTCGATTTTGACAAAGTTATGGAAGCATAAAAATGTTGGAGAAATTTGCGTATCTTGCATGAATATATGGATCACGCAAAATATGTCGAGAATTCAATTTTTGATTTCGCTATAAGTCCAACCATGACAACAAAGACCTTAGCACGAAAATCGGTTCGGTTTTGTCAAAGTTATGGAAGCATGGAAATTTTGGAGAAATTTGCGTATCATGCATGAATAAAGGATCACGCAAAATATGTCGAGAATTCAACTTTGGATATTGCTATAAGGTGAAAGCTTTGGGTAAATTAGCGTTTCATGCATGAATATAGGGTCACACAAAACATGTCGAGAATTCCATTTTTGATTTCGCTATAAGTCCAACCTTGACAACAAAGACCTAAGCACGAAAATCGGATCGGTTTTGACAAACTTATGGAAGCATGAAAATATTGAAGAAATTTGCGTATCATGCATGAATATAGGATCACGCAAAATATGTCGAGAATTCACCTTTGGATATTGCTATAAGGTGAAAGCTTTGGGTAAATTAGCGTTTCATGCATGAATATAGGATCACGCAAAATATGTCGAGAATTCAACTTTGGATATTGCTATAAGGTGAAAGCTTTGGGTAAATTAGCGTTTCATGCATGAAAATAGGGTCACACAAAATATGTCGAGAATTCCATTCTTGATTTCTGTATAAGTCCAACCATGGCAACAAAGTCTTTATGCACGAAAATCGGTTCGATTTTGACAAAGTTATGGAAGCATGAAAATTTTGGAGAAATTTGCGTATCATTCATGAATATAGGGATCACGCAAAATATGTCGAGAATTCAATTTTGGATATTGCTATAAGGTGAAAGCTTTGGGTAAATTAGCGTTTCATGCATGAATATAGGGTCACGCAAAATATGTCGAGAGTTCAATTTTGGATTTCTGTATAAGTCCAACCATGGCAACAAAGTCTTTATGCACGAAAATCGGTTCGATTTTGACAAAGTTATGGAAGCATGAAAATTTTGGAGAAATTTGAGTATCATGCATGAATATAGGATCACGCAAAATATGTCGAGAATTCAACTTTGGATATTGCTATAAGGTGAAAGCTTTGGGTAAATTAGCGTTTCATGCATGAATATAGGGTCACGCAAAATATGTCGAGAATTCCATTTTTGATTTCGCTATAAGTCCAACCATGACAACAAAGACCTTAGCACGAAAATCGGTTCGGCTTTGACAAAGTTATGGAAGCATGAAAATTTTGGAGACATTTGCGTATCATGCATGAATATAGGATCACGCAAAATATGTCGAGAATTCAACTTTGAATTTTGCTATAACATGAAAAGCTTTGGGTAAATTACCGTTTCATGCATGAATATAGGGTCACGCAAAATATGTCGAGAATTCAATTTTTGATTTCGGTATAAGTCCTACCATGACAACAAAGACCTTAGCACGAAAATCGGTTCGGCTTTGACAAAGTTATGGAAGCATGAAAATTTTGGAGAAATTTGCGTATCATGCATAAATATATGGGTTCACGCAAAATATGTCGAGAATTTAATTTTTGATTTCGCTATAAGTCCAACCATGACAAAAAAGACTTTAGCACGAAAATCGGTTCGGCTTTGACAAAGTTATGGAAGCATGAAAATTTTGGAGACATTTGCGTATCATGCATGAATATAGGATCACGCAAAATATGTCGAGAATTCAACTTTGGATTTTGCTATAAGATGAAAGCTTTGGGTAAATTAGCGTTTCATGCATGAAAATAGGGTCACGCAAAATATGTCGAGAATTCCATTTTTGATTTCGCTATAAGTCCAACCTTGACAACAATGACCTAAGCACGAAAATCGGATCGGTTTTGACAAACTTATGGAAGCATGAAAATATTGAAGAAAATTGCGTATCATGCATGAATATAGGATCACGCAAAATATGTCGAGAATTCAACTTTGGATATTGCTATAAGGTGAAAGCTTTGGGTAAATAAGCGTTTCATGCATGAATATAGGGTCACGCAAAATATGTCGAGAGTTCAATTTTGGATTTCTGTATAAGTCTAACCATGGCAACAAAGTCTTTATGCACGAAAATCGGTTCGATTTTGACAAAGTTATGGAATCATGAAAATTTTGGAGAAATTTGCGTATCATGCATAAATATATGGGTTCACGCAAAATATGTCGAGAATTCAATTTTTGATTTCGCTATAAGTCCAACCATGACAACAAATACCTTAGCACGAAAATCGGTTCGGTTTTGTCAAAGTTATGGAAGCATGAAAATTTTGGAGAAATTTGCGTATCATGCATGGATATAGGGATCACGCAAAATATGTCGAGAATTCAATTTTTGATTTCGGTATAAGTCCAACCATGACAACAAAGACCTTAGCACGAAAATCGGTTCGGTTTTGACAAACTTATGGAAGCATGAAAATATTGGAGAAATTTGCGTATCATGCATGAATATAGGATCACGCAAAATATGTCGAGAATTCAACTTTGGATATTGCTATAAGGTGAAAGCTTTGGGTAAATTAGCGTTTCATGCATGAATATAGGGTCACGCAAAATATGTCGAGAATTCAATTTTTGATTTCGGTATAAGTCCAACCATGACAACAAAGACCTTAGCACGAAAATCGGTTCGGCTTTGACAAAGTTATAGAAGCATGAAAATTTTGGAGAAATTTGCGTATCATGCATGAATATAGGATCACGCAAAATATGTCGAGAATTCAACTTTTTATTTTGTTATAAGGTGAAAGCTTTGGGTAAATTAGCGTTTCATGCATGAATATATGATCACGCAAAATATGTCGAGAATTCAATTTTTGATTTCGCTATAAGTCCAACCTTGACAACAAAGACCTAAGCACGAAAATCGGATCGGTTTTGACAAACTTATGGAGCATTATTATTAAGCATGAAAATTTTGGAGAAATTTGCGTAGCATGCATAAATATAGGGATCACGCAAAATATGTCGAGAATTCAATTTTTGATTTCGGTATAAGTCCAACCATGACAACAAAGACCTTAGCACGAAAATCGGTTCGGTTTTAACAAACTTATGGAAGCATGAAAATATTGGAGAAATTTGCGTATCATGCATGAATATAGGATCACGCAAAATATGTCGAGAATTCAACTTTGGATATTGCTATAAGGTGAAAGCTTTGGGTAAATTAGCGTTTCATGCATGAATATAGGGTCACGCAAAATATGTCGAGAGTTCAATTTTGGATTTCTGTATAAGTCCAACCATGGCAACAAAGTCTTTATGCACGAAAATCGGTTCGATTTTGACAAAGTTATGGAAGCATAAAAATGTTGGAGAAATTTGCGTATCTTGCATGAATATATGGATCACGCAAAATATGTCGAGAATTCAATTTTTGATTTCGCTATAAGTCCAACCATGACAACAAAGACCTTAGCACGAAAATCGGTTCGGTTTTGTCAAAGTTATGGAAGCATGGAAATTTTGGAGAAATTTGCGTATCATGCATGAATAAAGGATCACGCAAAATATGTCGAGAATTCAACTTTGGATATTGCTATAAGGTGAAAGCTTTGGGTAAATTAGCGTTTCATGCATGAATATAGGGTCACACAAAACATGTCGAGAATTCCATTTTTGATTTCGCTATAAGTCCAACCTTGACAACAAAGACCTAAGCACGAAAATCGGATCGGTTTTGACAATCTTATGGAAGCATGAAAATATTGAAGAAATTTGCGTATCATGCATGAATATAGGATCACGCAAAATATGTCGAGAATTCACCTTTGGATATTGCTATAAGGTGAAAGCTTTGGGTAAATTAGCGTTTCATGCATGAATATAGGATCACGCAAAATATGTCGAGAATTCAACTTTGGATATTGCTATAAGGTGAAAGCTTTGGGTAAATTAGCGTTTCATGCATGAAAATAGGGTCACACAAAATATGTCGAGAATTCCATTCTTGATTTCTGTATAAGTCCAACCATGGCAACAAAGTCTTTATGCACGAAAATCGGTTCGATTTTGACAAAGTTATGGAAGCATGAAAATTTTGGAGAAATTTGCGTATCATGCATGAATATAGGGATCACGCAAAATATGTCGAGAATTCAATTTTGGATATTGCTATAAGGTGAAAGCTTTGGGTAAATCAGCGTTTCATGCATGAATATAGGGTCACGCAAAATATGTCGAGAATTCAATTTTTGATTTCGCTATAAGTCCAACCATGACAACAAAGACATTAGCACGAAAATCGGTTCGGCTTTGACAAAGTTTAGAAGCATGAAAATTTTGGAGACATTTGCGTATCATGCATGAATATAGGATCACGCAAAATATGTCGAGAATTCAACTTTGGATTTTGCTATAAGGTGAAAGCTTTGGGTAAATTAGCGTTTCATGCATGAAAATAGGGTCACGCAAAATATGTCGAGAATTCCATTTTTGATTTCGCTATAAGTCCAACCATGACAACAAAGACCTTAGCACGAAAATCGGTTCGGTTTTGACAAAGTTATGGAAGCATGAAAATTTTAGAGAAATTTGCGTATCATGCATGAATATAGGATCACGCAAAATATGTCGAGAATTCAACTTTAGATTTTGCTATAAGATGAAAGCTTTGGGTAAATTAGCGTTTCGTGAATGAATATAGGATCACGCAAAACATGTCGAGAATTTAACTTTGGATATCTGTATAAGTCCAACCATGGCAACAAAGTCTTTATGCACGAAAATCGGATCGATTTTGACAAAGTTATGGAAGCATGAAAATTTTGGAAAAATTTGCGTATCATGCATGAATATAGGGATCACGCAAAATATGTCGAGAATTCAATTTTTGATTTCGCTATAAGTCCAACCATGACAACAAAGACCTTAGCACGAAAGTCGGTTCGGTTTTGTCAAAGTTATGGAAGCATGGAAATTTTGGAGAAATTTGCGTATCATGCATGAATATAGGATCACGCAAAATATGTCGAGAATTCAACTTTGGATATTGCTATAAGGTGAAAGCTTTGGGTAAATCAGCGTTTCATGCATGAATATAGGGTCACGCAAAATATGTCGAGAATTCAATTTTTGATTTCGCTATAAGTCCAACCATGACAACAAAGACATTAGCACGAAAATCGGTTCGGCTTTGACAAAGTTTAGAAGCATGAAAATTTTGGAGACATTTGCGTATCATGCATGAATATAGGATCACGCAAAATATGTCGAGAATTCAACTTTGGATTTTGCTATAAGATGAAAGCTTTGGGTAAATTAGCGTTTCATGCATGAATATAGGGTCACGCAAAATATGTCGAGAATTCAATTTTTGATTTCGGTATAAGTCCAACCATGACAACAAAGACCTTAGCACGAAAATCGGTTCGGTTGTGTCAAAGTTATGGAAGCATGGAAATTTTGGAGAAATTTGCGTATCATGCATGAATATAGGGATCACGCAAAATATGTCGAGAATTCAACTTTGGATATTGCTATAAGGTGAAAGCTTTGGGTAAATTAGCGTTTCATGCATGCATATAGGGTCACGCAAAATATGTCGAGAATTCCATTTTTGATTTCGCTATATGTCCAACCATGACAACAAAGTCTTTATGCACGAAAATCGGTTCGATTTTGACAAAGTTATGGAAGCATGAAAATTTTGGAGAAATTTGCGTATCATGCATGAATATAATGATCACGCAAAATATGTCGAGAATTCAATTTTTGATTTCGCTATAAGTCCAACCATGACAACAAAGACCTTAGCACGAAAATCGGTTCGGTTGTGTCAAAGTTATGGAAGCATGGAAATTTTGGAGAAATTTGCGTATCATGCATGAATATAGGGATCACGCAAAATATGTCGAGAATTCAACTTTGGATATTGCTATAAGGTGAAAGCTTTGGGTAAATTAGCGTTTCATGCATGAAAATAGGGTCACGCAAAATATGTCGAGAATTCCATTTTTGATTTCGCTATAAGTCCAACCATGACAACAAAGACCTTAGCACGAAAATCGGTTCGGTTTTGACAAAGTTATGGAAGCATGAAAATTTTAGAGAAATTTGCGTATCATGCATGAATATAGGATCACGCAAAATATCTCGAGAATTCAACTTTAGATTTTGCTATAAGATGAAAGCTTTGGGTAAATTAGCGTTTCGTGAATGAATATAGGATCACGCAAAACATGTCGAGAATTTAACTTTGGATATCTGTATAAGTCCAACCATGGCAACAAAGTCTTTATGCACGAAAATCGGATCGATTTTGACAAAGTTATGGAAGCATGAAAATTTTGGAAAAATTTGCGTATCATGCATGAATATAGGGATCACGCAAAATATGTCGAGAATTCAATTTTTGATTTCGCTATAAGTCCAACCATGACAACAAAGACCTTAGCACGAAAGTCGGTTCGGTTTTGTCAAAGTTATGGAAGCATGGAAATTTTGGAGAAATTTGCGTATCATGCATGAATATAGGATCACGCAAAATATGTCGAGAATTCAACTTTGGATATTGCTATAAGGTGAAAGCTTTGGGTAAATCAGCGTTTCATGCATGAATATAGGGTCACGCAAAATATGTCGAGAATTCAATTTTTGATTTCGCTATAAGTCCAACCATGACAACAAAGACATTAGCACGAAAATCGGTTCGGCTTTGACAAAGTTTAGAAGCATGAAAATTTTGGAGACATTTGCGTATCATGCATGAATATAGGATCACGCAAAATATGTCGAGAATTCAACTTTGGATTTTGCTATAAGATGAAAGCTTTGGGTAAATTAGCGTTTCATGCATGAATATAGGGTCACGCAAAATATGTCGAGAATTCAATTTTTGATTTCGGTATAAGTCCAACCATGACAACAAAGACCTTAGCACGAAAATCGGTTCGGTTGTGTCAAAGTTATGGAAGCATGGAAATTTTGGAGAAATTTGCGTATCATGCATGAATATAGGGATCACGCAAAATATGTCGAGAATTCAACTTTGGATATTGCTATAAGGTGAAAGCTTTGGGTAAATTAGCGTTTCATGCATGCATATAGGGTCACGCAAAATATGTCGAGAATTCCATTTTTGATTTCGCTATATGTCCAACCATGACAACAAAGTCTTTATGCACGAAAATCGGTTCGATTTTGACAAAGTTATGGAAGCATGAAAATTTTGGAGAAATTTGCGTATCATGCATGAATATAATGATCACGCAAAATATGTCGAGAATTCAATTTTTGATTTCGCTATAAGTCCAACCATGACAACAAAGACCTTAGCACGAAAATCGGTTCGGTTGTGTCAAAGTTATGGAAGCATGGAAATTTTGGAGAAATTTGCGTATCATGCATGAATATAGGGATCACGCAAAATATGTCGAGAATTCAACTTTGGATATTGCTATAAGGTGAAGCTTTGGGTAAATTAGCGTTTCATGCATGAAAATAGGGTCACGCAAAATATGTCGAGAATTCCATTTTTGATTTCGCTATAAGTCCAACCTTGACAACAAAGACCTAAGCACGAAAATCGGATCGGTTTTGACAAACTTATGGAAGCATGAAAATATTGAAGAAATTTGCGTATCATGCATGAGTATAGGATCACGCAAAATATGTCGAGAGTTCAATTTTGGATTTCTGTATAAGTCCAACCATGGCAACAAAGTCTTTATGCACGAAAATCGGTTCGATTTTGACAAAGTTATGGAAGCATGAAAATTTTGGAGAAATTTGCGTATCATGCATGAATATAGGGTCACGCAAAATATGTCGAGAATTCAACTTTGGATATTGCTATAAGGTGAAAGCTTTGGGTAAATTAGCGTTTCATGCATGAAAATAGGGTCACGCAAAATATGTCGAGAATTCAATTTTGGATTTCGTTATAAGTCCAACCATGACAACAAAGACCTTAGCACAAAAATCGGTTCGATTTTGACAAAGTTATGGAATCATGAAAATTTTGGAGAAATTTGCGTATCATGCATGAGTATAGGGATCACGCAAAATATGTCGAGAATTAAATTTGGATATTGCTATAAGGTGAAAGCTTTGGGTAAATTAGCGTTTCATGCATGAATATAGGGTCACGCAAAATATGTCGAGAGTTCAATTTTGGATTTCTGTATAAGTCCAACCATGGCAACAAAGTCTTTATGCACGAAAATCGGTTCGATTTTGACAAAGTTATGGAAGCATGAAAATTTTGGAGAAATTTGCGTATCATGCATGAATATAGGGATCACGCAAAATATGTCGAGAATTCCATTTTTGATTTCGCTATAAGTCCAACCTTGACAACAAAGACCTAAGCACGAAAATCGGATCGGTTTTGACAAACTTATAGAAGCATGAAAATATTGAAGAAATTTGCGTATCATGCATGAATATAGGATCACGCAAAATATGTCGAGAATTCACCTTTGGATTTTGCTATAAGGTGAAAGCTTTGGGTAAATTAGCGTTTCATGCATGAATATAGGGTCACGCAAAATATGTCGAGAGTTCAATTTTGGATTTCTGTATAAGTCCAACCATGGCAACAAAGTCTTTATGCACGAAAATCGGTTCGATTTTGACAAACTTATGGAAGCATTAAAAATTTTGGAGAAATTTGCGTATCATGCATGAATATAGGGATCACGCAAAATATGTCGAGAATTCAATTTTTGATTTCGCTATAAGTCCAACCATGACAACAAAGACCTTAGCACGAAAATCGGTTCGGTTTTGTCAAAGTTATGGAAGCATGAAAATTTTGGAGAAATTTGCGTATCATGCATGAATATAGGATCACGCAAAATATGTCGAGAATTCACCTTTGGATATTGCTATAAGGTGAAAGCTTTGGGTAAATTAGCGTTTCATGCATGAATATAGGGTCACGCAAAATATGTCGAGAGTTCAATTTTGGATTTCTGTATAAGTCCAACCATGGCAACAAAGTCTTTATGCACGAAAATCGGTTCGATTTTGACAAAGTTATGGAAGCATGAAAATTTTGGAGAAATTTGCGTATCATGCATGAATATAGGGTCACGCAAAATATGTCGAGAATTCAACTTTGGATATTGCTATAAGGTGAAAGCTTTGGGTAAATTACCGTTTCATGCATGAATATAGGGTCACGCAAAATATGTCGAGAATTCCATTTTTGATTTCGCTATAAGTCCAACCATGACAACAAAGACCTTAGCACGAAAGTCGGTTCGGTTTTGTCAAAGTTATGGAAGCATGAAAATTTTGGAGAAATTTGCGTATCATGCATGAATATAGGATCACGCAAAATATGTCGAGAATTCACCTTTGGATATTGCTATAAGGTGAAAGCTTTGGGTAAATTAGCGTTTCATGCATGAATATAGGGTCACGCAAAATATGTCGAGAGTTCAATTTTGGATTTCTGTATAAGTCCAACCATGGCAACAAAGTCTTTATGCACGAAAATCGGTTCGATTTTGACAAAGTTATGGAAGCATGGAAATTTTGGAGAAATTTGCGTATCATTCATGAATATAGGGATCACGCAAAATATGTCGAGAATTCAATTTTGGATTTCGCTATAAGTCCAACCATGACAACAAAGACCTTAGCACGAAAATCGGTTCGGTTTTGTCAAAGTTATGGAAGCATGGAAATTTTGGAGAAATTTGCGTATCATGCATGAATATAGGATCACGCAATATATGTCGAGAATTCAACTTTGGATTTTGTTATAAGGTGAAAGCTTTCGGTAAATTAGCGTTTCATGCATGAATATAGGATCACGCAAAATATGTCGAGAATTCAATTTTTGATTTCGCTATAAGTCCAACCTTGACAACAAAGACCTAAGCACGAAAATCGGATCGGTTTTGACAAACTTATGGAAGCATGAAAATTTTTGAGAAATTTGCGTATCATGCATGAATATAGGATCACGCAAAATATGTCGAGAAGTCAACTTTGGATTTTGCTATAAGGTGAAAGCTTTGGGTAAATCAGCGTTTCATGCATGAATATAGGGTCACGCAAAATATGTCGAGAATTCAATTTTTGATTTCGCTATAAGTCCAACCATGACAAAAAAGACTTTAGCACGAAAATCGGTTCGGCTTTGACAAAGTTATGGAAGCATGAAAATTTTGGAGACATTTGCGTATCATGCATGAATATAGGATCACGCAAAATATGTCGAGAATTCAACTTTGGATTTTGCTATATGATGAAAGCTTTGGGTAAATTACCGTTTCATGCATGAATATAGAGTCACGCAAAATATGTCGAGAATTCAATTTTTGATTTCGGTATAAGTCCAACCATGACAACAAAGACCTTAGCACGAAAATCGGTTCGGTTTTGACAAAGTTATGGAAGCATGAAAATTTTGAAGAAATTTGCGTATCATGCATGAATATAGGATCACGCAAAATATGTCGAGAATTCAACTTTGGATATTTCTATAAGGTGAAAGCTTTGGGTAAATTAGCGTTTCATGCATGAACATAGGGTCACGCAAAATATGTCGAGAGTTCAATTTTGGATTTCTGTATAAGTCCAACCATGACAACAAAGACCTTAGCACGAAAATCGGTTCGATTTTGACAAAGTTATGGAAGCATGAAAATTTTGGAGAAATTTGCGTATCATTCATGAATATAGGGATCACGCAAAATATGTCGAGAATTCCATTTTTGATTTCGCTATAAGTCCAACCCTGACAACAAAGACCTAAGCACGAAAATCGGATCGGTTTTGACAAACTTATGGAAGCATGAAAATTTTGGAGAAATTTGCGTATCATGCATGAATATAGGATCACGCAAAATATGTCGAGAATTCAACTTTGGATTTTTCTATAAGATGAAAGCTTTGGGTAAATTACCGTTTCATGCATGAATATAGGGTCACGCAAAATATGTCGAGAATTCAATTTTGGATTTCGCTATAAGTCCAACCATGACAACAAAGACCTTAGCACGAAAATCGGTTTGGTTTTGACAAAGTTATGGAAGCATGAAAATTTTGGAGAAATTTGCGCATCATGCATGAATATAGGGATCACGCAAAATATGTCGAGAATTCAACTTTGGATATTGCTATAAGGTGAAAGCTTTGGGTAAATTAGCGTTTCAGGCATGAATATAGGGATCACGCAAAATATGTCGAGAATTCAATTTTTGATTTCGGTATATGTCCAACCATGACAACAAAGACCTTAGCACGAAAATCGGTTCGATTTTGACAAAGTTATGGAAGCATGAAAATATTGGAGAAATTTGCGTATCATGCATGAATATAGGATCACGCAAAATATGTCGAGAATTCAACTTTGGATATTGCTATAAGGTGAAAGCTTTGGGTAAATTAGCGTTTCATGCATGAACATAGGGTCACGCAAAATATGTCGAGAGTTCAATTTTGGATTTCTGTATAAGTCCAACCATGGCAACAAAGTCTTTATGCACGAAAATCGGTTCGATTTTGACAAAGTTATGGAAGCATAAAAATGTTGGAGAAATTTGCGTATCATGCATGGATATATGGATCACGCAAAATATGTCGAGATTTCAATTTTTGATTTCGCTATAAGTCCAACCATGACAACAAAGACCTTAGCACGAAAATCGGTTCGGTTTTGTCAAAGTAATGGAAGCATGGAAATTTTGGAGAAATTTGCGTATCATGCATGAATATAGGATCACGCAAAATATGTCGAGAATTCAACTTTGGATATTGCTATAAGGTGAAAGCTTTGGGTAAATTAGCGTTTCATGCATGAAAATAGGGTCACGCAAAATATGTCGAGAATTCAATTTTGGATTTCGTTATAAGTCCAACCATGACAACAAAGACCTTAGCACGAAAATCGGTTCGGTTTTGTCAAAGTTATGGAAGCATGGAAATTTTGGAGAAATTTGCGTATCATGCATGAATATAGGATCACGCAAAATATGTCGAGAATTCAACTTTGGATATTGCTATAAGGTGAAAGCTTTGGGTAAATTAGCGTTTCATGCATGAAAATAGGGTCACACAAAATATGTCGAGAATTCCATTTTTGATTTCGCTATAAGTCCAACCATGACAACAAAGACCTAAGCACGAAAATCGGATCGGTTTTGACAAACTTATGGAAGCATGAAAATATTGAAGAAATTTTCGTATCATGCATGAATATAGGATCACGCAAAATATGTCGAGAATTCAACTTTGGATATTGCTATAAGGTGAAAGCTTTGGGTAAATTAGCGTTTCATGCATGAATAGTCACGCAAAATATGTCGAGAGTTCAATTTTGGATTTCTGTATAAGTCCAACCATGGCAACAAAGTCTTTATGCACGAAAATCGGTTCGATTTTGACAAAGTTATGGAAGCATGAAAATTTTGGAGAAATTTGCGTATCATGCATGAATATAGGGATCACGCAAAATATGTCGAGAATTCAATTTTTGATTTCGCTATAAGTCCAACCATGACAACAAAGACCTTAGCACAAAAATCGGTTCGATTTTGACAAAGTTATGGAAGCATGAAAATGTTGGAGAAATTTGCGTATCATGCATGAATATAGGATCACGCAAAATATGTCGAGAATTCAACTTTGGATATTGCTATAAGGTGAAAGCTTTGGGTAAATTAGCGTTTCATGCATGAAAATAGGGTCACGCAAAATATGTCGAGAATTCCATTTTTGATTTCACTATAAGTCCAACCATGACAACAAAGACCTTAGCACGAAAATCGGTTCGGTTTTGACAAACTTATGGAAGCATGAAAATTTTAGAGAAATTTGCGAATCATGCATGAATATAGGATCACGCAAAATATGTCGAGAATTCAACTTTGGATATTGCTATAAGGTGAAAGCTTTGGGTAAATTAGCGTTTCATGCATGAATATAGGGTCACGCAAAATATGTCGAGAATTCACTTTTGGATTTCTGTATAAGTCCAACCATGGCAACAAAGTCTTTATGCACGAAAATCGGTTCGATTTTGACAAAGTTATGGAAGCATGAAAATTTTGGAGAAATTTGCGTATCATGCATGAATATAGGATCACGCAAAATATGTCGAGAATTCAACTTTTTATTTTGTTATAAGGTGAAAGCTTTGGGTAAATTAGCGTTTCATGCATGAATATAGGATCACGCAAAACATGTCGAGAATTCAATTTTGGATTTCGCTATAAGTCCAACCATGACAACAAAGACCTTAGCACGAAAATCGGTTCGATTTTGACAAAGTTATGGAAGCATGAAAATTTTGGAGAAATTTGCGTATCATTCATGAATATAGGGATCACGCAAAATATGTCGAGAATTCCATTTTTGATTTCGCTATAAGTCCAACCCTGACAACAAAGACCTAAGCACGAAAATCGGATCGGTTTTGACAAACTTATGGAAGCATGAAAATTTTGGAGAAATTTGCGTATCATGCATGAATATAGGATCACGCAAAATATGTCGAGAATTCAACTTTGGATTTTTCTATAAGATGAAAGCTTTGGGTAAATTAACGTTTCATGCATGAATATAGGGTCACGCAAAATATGTCGAGAATTCAATTTTGGATTTCGCTATAAGTCCAACCATGACAACAAAGACCTTAGCACGAAAATCGGTTCGGATTTGTCAAAGTTATGGAAGCATGGAAATTTTGGAGAAATTTGCGTATCATGCATGAATATAGGATCACGCAAAATATGTCGAGAATTCAACTTTGGATATTGCTATAAGGTGAAAGCTTTGGGTAAATTAGCGTTTCATGCATGAAAATAGGGTCACACAAAATATGTCGAGAATTCCATTTTTGATTTCGCTATAAGTCCAACCATGACAACAAAGACCTAAGCACGAAAATCGGATCGGTTTTGACAAACTTATGGAAGCATGAAAATATTGAAGAAATTTGCGTATCATGCATGAATATAGGATCACGCAAAATATGTCGAGAATTCAACTTTGGATATTGCTATAAGGTGAAAGCTTTGGGTAAATTAGCGTTTCATGCATGAATAGTCACGCAAAATATGTCGAGAGTTCAATTTTGGATTTCTGTATAAGTCCAACCATGGCAACAAAGTCTTTATGCACGAAAATCGGTTCGATTTTGACAAAGTTATGGAAGCATGAAAATTTTGGAGAAATTTGCGTATCATGCATGAATATAGGGATCACGCAAAATATGTCGAGAATTCAATTTTTGATTTCGCTATAAGTCCAACCATGACAACAAAGACCTTAGCACAAAAATCGGTTCGATTTTGACAAAGTTATGGAAGCATGAAAATGTTGGAGAAATTTGCGTATCATGCATGAATATAGGATCACGCAAAATATGTCGAGAATTCAACTTTGGATATTGCTATAAGGTGAAAGCTTTGGGTAAATTAGCGTTTCATGCATGAAAATAGGGTCACGCAAAATATGTCGAGAATTCCATTTTTGATTTCGCTATAAGTCCAACCATGACAACAAAGACCTTAGCACGAAAATCGGTTCGGTTTTGACAAACTTATGGAAGCATGAAAATTTTAGAGAAATTTGCGAATCATGCCTGAATATAGGATCACGCAAAATATCTCGAGAATTCAACTTTAGATTTTGCTATAAGATGAAAGCTTTGGGTAAATTAGCGTTTCATGCATGAATATAGGATCACGCAAAACATGTATAGTCCAACCATGGCAACAAAGTCTTTATGCACGAAAATCGGTTCGATTTTGAAAAAGTTATGGAAGAATGAAAATTTTGGAAAAATTTGCGTATCATGCATGAATACAGGGATCACGCAAAATATGTCGAGAATTCAATTTTTGATTTCGCTATAAGTCCAACCATGACAACAAAGACCTTAGCACGAAAATCGGTTCGGTTTTGTCAAAGTTATGGAAGCATGAAAATTTTGGAGAAATTTGCGTTTCATGCATGAATATAGGGATCACGCAAAATATGTCGAGAATTCAATTTTTGATTTCGGTATAAGTCCAACCATGACAACAAAGACCTTAGCACGAAAATCGGTTCGGTTTTGACAAACTTATGGAATCATGAAAATATTGGAGAAATTTGCGTATCATGCATGAATATAGGATCACGCAAAATATGTCGAGAATTCAACTTTGGATATTGCTATAAGGTGAAAGCTTTGGGTAAATTAGCGTTTCATGCATGAACATAGGGTCACGCAAAATATGTCGAGAGTTCAATTTTGGATTTCTGTATAAGTCCAACCATGGCAACAAAGTCTTTATGCACGAAAATCGGTTCGATTTTGACAAAGTTATGGAAGCATAAAAATGTTGGAGAAATTTGCGTATCATGCATGAATATATGGATCACGCAAAATATGTCGAGATTTCAATTTTTGATTTCGCTATAAGTCCAACCATGACAACAATGACCTAAGCACGAAAATCGGTTCGATTTTGACAAACTTATGGAAACATGAAAATTTTGGAGAAATTTGCGTATCATGCATGAATATAGGGTCACGCAAAATATGTCGAGAATTCAACTTTGGATATTGCTATAAGGTGAAAGCTTTGGGTAAATTAGCGTTTCATGCATGAATATAGGGTCACGCAAAATATGTCGAGAATTCCATTTTTGATTTCGCTATAAGTCCAACCATGACAACAAAGACCTTAGCACGAAAATCGGTTCGGCTTTGACAAAGTTATGGAAGCATGAAAATTTTGGAGAAATTTGCGTATCATGCATGAATATAGGATCACGCAAAATATGTCGAGAATTCAACTTTTTATTTTGTTATAAGGTGAAAGCTTTGGGTAAATTAGCGTTTCATGCATGAATATAGGATCACGCAAAATATGTCGAGAATTCAATTTTTGATTTCGCTATAAGTCCAACCCTGACAACAAAGACCTAAGCACGAAAATCGGATCGGTTTTGACAAACTTATGGAAGCATGAAAATTTTGGATAAATTTGCGTATAATGCATGAATATAGGATCACGCAAAATATGTCGAGAATTCAACTTTGGATTTTTCTATAAGATGAAAGCTTTGGGTAAATTACCGTTTCATGCATGAATCTATATTCTATAAATTAGCGTTTCATGCATGAATATAGGGTCACGCAAAATATGTCGAGAGTTCAATTTTGAATTTCTGTATAAGTCCAACCATGGCAACAAAGTCTTTATGCACGAAAATCGGTTTGATTTTGACAAAGTTATGCAAGCAATTTGCGTATCATGCATGAATATAGGGATCACGCAAAATATGTCGAGAATTCAATTTTTGATTTCGGTATAAGTCCAACCATGACAACAAAGACCTAAGCACGAAAATCGGTTCGGTTTTGACAAACTTATGGAAGCATGAAAATATTGGAGAAATTTGCGTATCATGCATGAATATAGGATCACGCAAAATATGTCGAGAATTCAACTTTGGATATTGCTATAAGGTGAAAGCTTTGGGTAAATTAGCGTTTCATGCATGAACATAGGGTCACGCAAAATATGTCGAGAGTTCAATTTTGGATTTCTGTATAAGTCCAACCATGGCAACAAAGTCTTTATGCACGAAAATCGGTTCGATTTTGACAAAGTTATGGAAGCATAAAAATGTTGGAGAAATTTGCGTATCATGCATGAATATATGGATCACGCAAAATATGTCGAGATTTCAATTTTTGATTTCGCTATAAGTCCAACCATGACAACAAAGACCTTAGCACGAAAATCGGTTCGGTTTTGTCAAAGTAATGGAAGCATGGAAATTTTGGAGAAATTTGCGTATCATGCATGAATATAGGATCACGCAAAATATGTCGAGAATTCAACTTTGGATATTGCTATAAGGTGAAAGCTTTGGGTAATTTAGCGTTTCATGCATGAATATAGGATCACACAAAACATGTCGAGAATTCAATTTTTGATTTCGCTATAAGTCCAACCTTGACAACAAAGACCTAAGCACGAAAATCGGATCGGTTTTGACAAACTTATGGAAGCATGAAAATATTGAAGAAATTTGCGTATCATGCATGAATATAGGATCACGCAAAATATGTCGATAATTCACCTTTGGATATTGCTATAAGGTGAAAGCTTTGGGTAAATTAGCGTTTCATGCATGAATATAGGGTCACGCAAAATATGTCGAGAGTTCAATTTTGGATATCTGTATAAGTCCAACCATGGCAACAAAGTCTTTATGCACGAAAATCGGTTCGATTTTGACAAAGTTATGGAAGCATGAAAATTTTGGAGAAATTTGCGTATCATGCATGAATATAGGGATCACGCAAAATATGTCGAGAATTCAATTTTTGATTTCGCTATAAGTCCAACCATGACAACAAAGACCTTAGCACGAAAATCGGTTCGGTTTTGTCAAAGTTATGGAAGCATGGAAATTTTGGAGAAATTTGCGTATCATGCATGAATATAGGATCACGCAAAATATGTCGAGAATTCAACTTTGGATATTGCTATAAGGTGAAAGCTTTGGGTAAATTAGCGTTTTATGCATGAAAATATGTCGAGAATTCCATTTTTGATATCGCTATAAGTCCAACCATGACAACAAAGACCTAAGCACGAAAATCGGATCGGTTTTGACAAACTTATGGAAGCATGAAAATATTGAAGAAATTTGCGTATCATGCATGAATATAGGGATCACGCAAAATATGTCGAGAATTCAATTTTTGATTTCGCTATAAGTCCAACCATGACAACAAAGACCTTAGCACGAAAATCGGTTCGGTTTTGTAAAAGTTATGGAAGCATGGAAATTTTGGAGAAATTTGCGTATCATGCATGAATATAGGATCACGCAAAATATGTCGAGAATTCAACTTTTGGATATTGCTATAAGGTGAAAGCTTTGGGTAAATTAGCGTATCATGCATGAAAATAGGGTCACGCAAAATATGTCGAGAATTTCATTTTTGATTTCGCTATAAGTCCAACCATGACAACAAAGACCTTAGCACGAAAATCGGTTCGGTTTTGACAAAGTTATGGAAGCATGAAAATTTTAGAGAAATTTGCGTATCATGCATGAATATAGGATCACGCAAAATATCTCGAGAATTCAACTTTAGATTTTGCTATAAGATGAAAGCTTTGGGTAAATTAGCGTTTCATGCATGAAAATAGGGTCACGCAAAATATGTCGAGAATTCAACTTTGGATTTTGCTATAAGATGAAAGCTTTGGGTAAATTACCGTTTCATGCATGAATATAGGGTCACGCAAAATATGTCGAGAATTCAATTTTGGATTTCGCTATAAGTCCAACCATGACAACAAAGACCTTAGCACGAAAATCGGTTCGGTTTTGACAAAGTTATGGAAGCATGAAAATTTTGGAGAAATTTGCGTATCATGCATGAATATAGGGATCACGCAAAATATGTCGAGAATTCAACTTTGGATATTGCTATAAGGTGAAAGCTTTGGGTAAATTAGCGTTTCATGCATGAATATAGGGTCACGCAAAATATGTCGAGAGTTCAATTTTTGATTTCTGTATAAGTCCAACCATGGCAACAAAGTCTTTATGCACGAAAATCGGTTCGATTTTGACAAAGTTATGGAAGCATGAAAATTTTGGAGAAATTTGCGTATCATGCATGAATATAGGGTCACGCAAAATATGTCGAGAATTCAACTTTGGATATTGCTATAAGGTGAAAGCTTTGGGTAAATTAGCGTTTCATGCATGAATATAGGGTCACGCAAAATATGTCGAGAATTCCATTTTTGATTTCGCTATAAGTCCAACCATGACAACAAAGACCTTAGCACAAAAATCGGTTCGGTTTTGTCAAACTTATGGAAGCACGGAAATTTTGGAAGCATGGAAATTTTGGAGAAATTTGCGTATCATGCATGAATATAGGATCACGCAAAATATGTCGAGAATTCAACTTCGGATATTGCTATAAGGTGAAAGCTTTGGGTAAATTAGCGTTTCATTCATGAAAATAGGGTCACGCAAAATATGTCGAGAATTCCAATTTTGATTTCGCTATAAGTCCAACCTTGACAACAATGACTTAAGCACGAAAATCGGATCGGTTTTGACAAACTTATGGAAGCATGAAAATATTGAAGAAATTTGCGTATCATGCATGAATATAGGATCACGCAAAATATGTCGAGAATTCACCTTTGGATATTGCTATAAGGTGAAAGCTTTGGGTAAATTAGCGTTTCGTGCATGAATATAGGGTCACGCAAAATATGTCGAGAGTTCAATTTTTGATTTCTGTATAAGTCCAACCATGGCAACAAAGTCTTTATGCACGAAAATCGGTTCGATTTTGACAAAGTTATGGAAGCATGAAAATTTTGAAGAAATTTGCGTATCATGCATGAATATAGGGTCACGCAAAATATGTCGAGAATTCAACTTTGGATATTGCTATAAGGTGAAAGCTTTGGGTAAATTAGCGTTTCATGCATGAATATAGGGTCACGCAAAATATGTCGAGAATTCAATTTTTGATTTCGCTATAAGTCCAACCATGACAACAAAGACCTTAGCACGAAAATCGGTTCGGTTTTGTCAAAGTTATGGAAGCATGGAAATTTTGGAGAAATTTGCGTATCATGCATGAATATAGGATCACGCAAAATATGTCGAGAATTCAACTTCGGATATTGCTATAAGGTGAAAGCTTTGGGTAAATTAGCGTTTCATGCATGAAAATAGGGTCACGCAAAATATGTCGAGAATTCCAATTTTGATTTCGCTATAAGTCCAACCTTGACAACAATGACTTAAGCACGAAAATCGGATCGGTTTTGACAAACTTATGGAAGCATGAAAATATTGAAGAAATTTGCGTATCATGCATGAATATAGGATCACGCAAAATATGTCGAGAATTCACCTTTGGATATTGCTATAAGGTGAAAGCTTTGGGTAAATTAGCGTTTCATGCATGAATATAGGGTCACGCAAAATATGTCGAGAGTTCAATTTTTGATTTCTGTATAAGTCCAACCATGGCAACAAAGTCTTTATGCACGAAAATCGGTTCGATTTTGACAAGGTTATGGAAGCATGAAAATTTTGGAGAAATTTGCGTATCATGCATGAATATAGGGTCACGCAAAATATGTCGAGAATTCAACTTTGGATATTGCTATAAGGTGAAAGCTTTGGGTAAATTAGCGTTTCATGCATGAATATAGGGTCACGCAAAATATGTCGAGAATTCCATTTTTGATTTCGCTATAAGTCCAACCATGACAACAAAGACCTTAGCACAAAAATCGGTTCGGTTTTGTCAAACTTATGGAAGCACGGAAATTTTGGAGAAATTTGCGTATCATGCATGAATATAGGATCACGCAAAATATGTCGAGAATTCAACTTCGGATATTGCTATAAGGTGAAAGCTTTGGGTAAATTAGCGTTTCATGCATGAAAATAGGGTCACGCAAAATATGTCGAGAATTCAATTTTGGATTTCGCTATAAGTCCAACCATGACAACAAAGACCTTAGCACGAAAATCGGTTCGGTTTTGACAAAGTTATGGAAGCATGAAAATTTTGGAGAAATTTGCGTATCATGCATGAATATAGGGATCACGCAAAATATGTCGAGAATTCAACTTTGGATATTGCTATAAGGTGAAAGCTTTGGGTAAATTAGCGTTTCATGCATGAATATAGGGTCACGCAAAATATGTCGAGAGTTCAATTTTTGATTTCTGTATAAGTCCAACCATGGCAACAAAGTCTTTATGCACGAAAATCGGTTCGATTTTGACAAAGTTATGGAAGCATGAAAATTTTGGAGAAATTTGCGTATCATGCATGAATATAGGGTCACGCAAAATATGTCGAGAATTCAACTTTGGATATTGCTATAAGGTGAAAGCTTTGGGTAAATTAGCGTTTCATGCATGAATATAGGGTCACGCAAAATATGTCGAGAATTCCATTTTTGATTTCGCTATAAGTCCAACCATGACAACAAAGACCTTAGCACAAAAATCGGTTCGGTTTTGTCAAACTTATGGAAGCACGGAAATTTTGGAAGCATGGAAATTTTGGAGAAATTTGCGTATCATGCATGAATATAGGATCACGCAAAATATGTCGAGAATTCAACTTCGGATATTGCTATAAGGTGAAAGCTTTGGGTAAATTAGCGTTTCATGCATGAAAATAGGGTCACGCAAAATATGTCGAGAATTCCAATTTTGATTTCGCTATAAGTCCAACCTTGACAACAATGACTTAAGCACGAAAATCGGATCGGTTTTGACAAACTTATGGAAGCATGAAAATATTGAAGAAATTTGCGTATCATGCATGAATATAGGATCACGCAAAATATGTCGAGAATTCACCTTTGGATATTGCTATAAGGTGAAAGCTTTGGGTAAATTAGCGTTTCGTGCATGAATATAGGGTCACGCAAAATATGTCGAGAGTTCAATTTTTGATTTCTGTATAAGTCCAACCATGGCAACAAAGTCTTTATGCACGAAAATCGGTTCGATTTTGACAAAGTTATGGAAGCATGAAAATTTTGAAGAAATTTGCGTATCATGCATGAATATAGGGTCACGCAAAATATGTCGAGAATTCAACTTTGGATATTGCTATAAGGTGAAAGCTTTGGGTAAATTAGCGTTTCATGCATGAATATAGGGTCACGCAAAATATGTCGAGAATTCCATTTTTGATTTCGCTATAAGTCCAATCATGACAACAAAGACCTTAGCACAAAAATCGGTTCGGTTTTGTCAAACTTATGGAAGCACGGAAATTTTGGAGAAATTTGCGTATCATGCATGAATATAGGGATCACGCAAAATATGTCGAGAATTCAACTTTGGATATTGCTATAAGGTGAAAGCTTTGGGTAAATTAGCGTTTCATGCATGAATATAGGGTCACGCAAAATATGTCGAGAATTCAATTTTTGATTTCGCTATAAGTCCAACCATGACAACAAAGACCTTAGCACGAAAATCGGTTCGGTTTTGTCAAAGTTATGGAAGCATGGAAATTTTGGAGAAATTTGCGTATCATGCATGAATATAGGATCACGCAAAATATGTCGAGAATTCAACTTCGGATATTGCTATAAGGTGAAAGCTTTGGGTAAATTAGCGTTTCATGCATGAAAATAGGGTCACGCAAAATATGTCGAGAATTCCAATTTTGATTTCGCTATAAGTCCAACCTTGACAACAATGACTTAAGCACGAAAATCGGATCGGTTTTGACAAACTTATGGAAGCATGAAAATATTGAAGAAATTTGCGTATCATGCATGAATATAGGATCACGCAAAATATGTCGAGAATTCACCTTTGGATATTGCTATAAGGTGAAAGCTTTGGGTAAATTAGCGTTTCATGCATGAATATAGGGTCACGCAAAATATGTCGAGAGTTCAATTTTTGATTTCTGTATAAGTCCAACCATGGCAACAAAGTCTTTATGCACGAAAATCGGTTCGATTTTGACAAAGTTATGGAAGCATGAAAATTTTGAAGAAATTTGCGTATCATGCATGAATATAGGGTCACGCAAAATATGTCGAGAGTTCAATTTTGGATATCTGTATAAGTCCAACCATGGCAACAAAGTCTTTATGCACGAAAATCGGTTCGGTTTTGACAAAGTTATGGAATCATGAAAATTTTGGAGAAATTTGCGTATCATGCATGAATATAGGGATCACGCAAAATATGTCGAGAATTAAATTTTTGATTTCGCTATAAGTCCAACCATGACAACAAAGACCTTAGCACGAAAATCGGTTCGGCTTTGACAAAGTTATGGAAGCATGAAAATTTTGGAGAAATTTGCGTATCATGCATGAATATAGGATCACGCAAAGTATGTCGAGAATTCAACTTTGGATATTGCTACAAGGTGAAAGCTTTGGGTAAATTAGCGTTTCATGCATGAATATAGGGTCACGCAAAATATGTCGAGAATTCAATTTTTGATTTCGCTATAAGTCCAACCATGACAACAAAGACCTTAGCACGAAAATCGGTTCGGTTTTGTCAAAGTTATGGAAGCATGGAAATTTTTGAGAAATTTGCGTATCATGCATGAATATAGGATCACGCAAAATATGTCGAGAATTCAACTTCGGATATTGCTATAAGGTGAAAGCTTTGGGTAAATTACCGTTTCTTGCATGAATATAGGGTCACGCAAAATATGTCGAGAATTCAATTTTTAATTTCGGTATAAGTCCAACCATGACAACAAAGACCTTAGCACGAAAATCGGTTCGGCTTTGACAAAGTTATGGAAGCATGAAAATGTTGGAGAAATTTGCGTATCATGCATGAATATAGGATCACGCAAAATATGTCGAGAATTCAACTTTTTATTTTGTTATAAGGTGAAAGCTTTGGGTAAATTAGCCTTTCATGCATGAATATAGGATCACGCCAAATATGTCGAGAATTCCAATTTTGATTTCGCTATAAGTCCAACCTTGACAACAATGACTTAAGCACGAAAATCGGATCGGTTTTGACAAACTTATGGAAGCATGAAAATATTGAAGAAATTTGCGTATCATGCATGAATATAGGATCACGCAAAATATGTCGAGAATTCACCTTTGGATATTGCTATAAGGTGAAAGCTTTGGGTAAATTAGCGTTTCATGCATGAATATAGGGTCACGCAAAATATGTCGAGAGTTCAATTTTTGATTTCTGTATAAGTCCAACCATGGCAACAAAGTCTTTATGCACGAAAATCGGTTCGATTTTGACAAAGTTATGGAAACATGAAAATATTGAAGAAATTTGCGTATCATGCATGAATATAGGATCACGCAAAATATGTCGAGAATTCAACTTTGGATATTGCTATAAGGTGAAAGCTTTGGGTAAATTAGCGTTTCATGCATGAATAGTCACGCAAAATATGTCGAGAGTTCAATTTTGGATTTCTGTATAAGTCCATCCATGGCAACAAAGTCTTTATGCACGAAAATCGGTTCGATTTTGACAAAGTTATGGAAGCATGAAAATTTTGGAGAAATTTGCGTATCATGCATGAATATAGGGATCACGCAAAATATGTCGAGAATTCAATTTTTGATTTCGCTATAAGTCCAACCATGACAACAAAGACCTTAGCACGAAAATCGGTTCGGTTTTGTAAAAGTTATGGAAGCATGGAAATTTTGGAGAAATTTGCGTATCATGCATGAATATAGGATCACGCAAAATATGTCGAGAATTCAACTTTGGATATTGCTATAAGGTGAAAGCTTTGGGTAAATTAGCGTTTCATGCATGAAAATAGGGTCACGCAAAATATGTCGAGAATTCCATTTTTGATTTCGCTATAAGTCCAACCATGACAACAAAGACCTTAGCACGAAAATCGGTTCGGTTTTGACAAAGTTATGGAAGCATGAAAATTTTAGAGAAATTTGCGTATCATGCATGAATATAGGATCACTCAAAATATCTCGAGAATTCAACTTTAGATTTTGCTATAAGATGAAAGCTTTGGGTAAATTAGCGTTTCATGCATGAATATAGGATCACGCAAAACATGTCGAGAATTTAACTTTGGATATCTGTATAAGTCCAACCATGGCAACAAAGTCTTTATGCACGAAAATCGGTTCGATTTTGAAAAAGTTATGGAAGCATGAAAATTTTGGAAAAATTTGCGTATCATGCATGAATATAGGGTCACGCAAAATATGTCGAGAATTCAACTTTGGATATTGCTATAAGGTGAAAGCTTTGGGTAAATTAGCGTTTCATGCATGAATATAGGGTCACGCAAAATATGTCGAGAATTCCATTTTTGATTTCGCTATAAGTCCAACCATGACAACAAAGACCTTAGCACAAAAATCGGTTCGGTTTTGTCAAACTTATGGAAGCACGGAAATTTTGGAAGCATGGAAATTTTGGAGAAATTTGCGTATCATGCATGAATATAGGATCACGCAAAATATGTCGAGAATTCAACTTCGGATATTGCTATAAGGTGAAAGCTTTGGGTAAATTAGCGTTTCATGCATGAAAATAGGGTCACGCAAAATATGTCGAGAATTCCAATTTTGATTTCGCTATAAGTCCAACCTTGACAACAATGACTTAAGCACGAAAATCGGATCGGTTTTGACAAACTTATGGAAGCATGAAAATATTGAAGAAATTTGCGTATCATGCATGAATATAGGATCACGCAAAATATGTCGAGAATTCACCTTTGGATATTGCTATAAGGTGAAAGCTTTGGGTAAATTAGCGTTTCATGCATGAAAATAGGGTCACGCAAAATATGTCGAGAATTCCAATTTTGATTTCGCTATAAGTCCAACCTTGACAACAATGACTTAAGCACGAAAATCGGATCGGTTTTGACAAACTTATGGAAGCATGAAAATATTGAAGAAATTTGCGTATCATGCATGAATATAGGATCACGCAAAATATGTCGAGAATTCACCTTTGGATATTGCTATAAGGTGAAAGCTTTGGGTAAATTAGCGTTTCATGCATGAATATAGGGTCACGCAAAATATGTCGAGAGTTCAATTTTTGATTTCTGTATAAGTCCAACCATGGCAACAAAGTCTTTATGCACGAAAATCGGTTCGATTTTGACAAAGTTATGGAAGCATGAAAATTTTGAAGAAATTTGCGTATCATGCATGAATATAGGGTCACGCAAAATATGTCGAGAGTTCAATTTTGGATATCTGTATAAGTCCAACCATGGCAACAAAGTCTTTATGCACGAAAATCGGTTCGGTTTTGACAAAGTTATGGAATCATGAAAATTTTGGAGAAATTTGCGTATCATGCATGAATATAGGGATCACGCAAAATATGTCGAGAATTCAATTTTTGATTTCGCTATAAGTCCAACCATGACAACAAAGACCTTAGCACGAAAATCGGTTCGGCTTTGACAAAGTTATGGAAGCATGAAAATTTTGGAGAAATTTGCGTATCATGCATGAATATAGGATCACGCAAAGTATGTCGAGAATTCAACTTTGGATATTGCTACAAGGTGAAAGCTTTGGGTAAATTAGCGTTTCATGCATGAATATAGGGTCACGCAAAATATGTCGAGAATTCAATTTTTGATTTCGCTATAAGTCCAACCATGACAACAAAGACCTTAGCACGAAAATCGGTTCGGTTTTGTCAAAGTTATGGAAGCATGGAAATTTTTGAGAAATTTGCGTATCATGCATGAATATAGGATCACGCAAAATATGTCGAGAATTCAACTTCGGATATTGCTATAAGGTGAAAGCTTTGGGTAAATTACCGTTTCTTGCATGAATATAGGGTCACGCAAAATATGTCGAGAATTCAATTTTTAATTTCGGTATAAGTCCAACCATGACAACAAAGACCTTAGCACGAAAATCGGTTCGGCTTTGACAAAGTTATGGAAGCATGAAAATGTTGGAGAAATTTGCGTATCATGCATGAATATAGGATCACGCAAAATATGTCGAGAATTCAACTTTTTATTTTGTTATAAGGTGAAAGCTTTGGGTAAATTAGCCTTTCATGCATGAATATAGGATCACGCCAAATATGTCGAGAATTCCAATTTTGATTTCGCTATAAGTCCAACCTTGACAACAATGACTTAAGCACGAAAATCGGATCGGTTTTGACAAACTTATGGAAGCATGAAAATATTGAAGAAATTTGCGTATCATGCATGAATATAGGATCACGCAAAATATGTCGAGAATTCACCTTTGGATATTGCTATAAGGTGAAAGCTTTGGGTAAATTAGCGTTTCATGCATGAATATAGGGTCACGCAAAATATGTCGAGAGTTCAATTTTTGATTTCTGTATAAATCCAACCATGGCAACAAAGTCTTTATGCACGAAAATCGGTTCGATTTTGACAAAGTTATGGAAGCATGAAAATATTGAAGAAATTTGCGTATCATGCATGAATATAGGATCACGCAAAATATGTCGAGAATTCAACTTTGGATATTGCTATAAGGTGAAAGCTTTGGGTAAATTAGCGTTTCATGCATGAATAGTCACGCAAAATATGTCGAGAGTTCAATTTTGGATTTCTGTATAAGTCCATCCATGGCAACAAAGTCTTTATGCACGAAAATCGGTTCGATTTTGACAAAGTTATGGAAGCATGAAAATTTTGGAGAAATTTGCGTATCATGCATGAATATAGGGATCACGCAAAATATGTCGAGAATTCAATTTTTGATTTCGCTATAAGTCCAACCATGACAACAAAGACCTTAGCACGAAAATCGGTTCGGTTTTGTAAAAGTTATGGAAGCATGGAAATTTTGGAGAAATTTGCGTATCATGCATGAATATAGGATCACGCAAAATATGTCGAGAATTCAACTTTGGATATTGCTATAAGGTGAAAGCTTTGGGTAAATTAGCGTTTCATGCATGAAAATAGGGTCACGCAAAATATGTCGAGAATTCCATTTTTGATTTCGCTATAAGTCCAACCATGACAACAAAGACCTTAGCACGAAAATCGGTTCGGTTTTGACAAAGTTATGGAAGCATGAAAATTTTAGAGAAATTTGCGTATCATGCATGAATATAGGATCACTCAAAATATCTCGAGAATTCAACTTTAGATTTTGCTATAAGATGAAAGCTTTGGGTAAATTAGCGTTTCATGCATGAATATAGGATCACGCAAAACATGTCGAGAATTTAACTTTGGATATCTGTATAAGTCCAACCATGGCAACAAAGTCTTTATGCACGAAAATCGGTTCGATTTTGAAAAAGTTATGGAAGCATGAAAATTTTGGAAAAATTTGCGTATCATGCATGAATATAGGGTCACGCAAAATATGTCGAGAATTCAACTTTGGATATTGCTATAAGGTGAAAGCTTTGGGTAAATTAGCGTTTCATGCATGAATATAGGGTCACGCAAAATATGTCGAGAATTCCATTTTTGATTTCGCTATAAGTCCAACCATGACAACAAAGACCTTAGCACAAAAATCGGTTCGGTTTTGTCAAACTTATGGAAGCACGGAAATTTTGGAAGCATGGAAATTTTGGAGAAATTTGCGTATCATGCATGAATATAGGATCACGCAAAATATGTCGAGAATTCAACTTCGGATATTGCTATAAGGTGAAAGCTTTGGGTAAATTAGCGTTTCATGCATGAAAATAGGGTCACGCAAAATATGTCGAGAATTCCAATTTTGATTTCGCTATAAGTCCAACCTTGACAACAATGACTTAAGCACGAAAATCGGATCGGTTTTGACAAACTTATGGAAGCATGAAAATATTGAAGAAATTTGCGTATCATGCATGAATATAGGATCACGCAAAATATGTCGAGAATTCACCTTTGGATATTGCTATAAGGTGAAAGCTTTGGGTAAATTAGCGTTTCATGCATGAATATAGGGTCACGCAAAATATGTCGAGAGTTCAATTTTTGATTTCTGTATAAGTCCAACCATGGCAACAAAGTCTTTATGCACGAAAATCGGTTCCATTTTGACAAAGTTATGGAAGCATGAAAATTTTGAAGAAATTTGCGTATCATGCATGAATATAGGGTCACGCAAAATATGTCGAGAATTCAACTTTGGATATTGCTATAAGGTGAAAGCTTTGGGTAAATTAGCGTTTCATGCATGAATATAGGGTCACGCAAAATATGTCGAGAATTCCATTTTTGATTTCGCTATAAGTCCAATCATGAAAACAAAGACCTTAGCACAAAAATCGGTTCGGTTTTGTCAAACTTATGGAAGCACGGAAATTTTGGAGCAATTTGCGTATCATGCATGAATATAGGATCACGCAAAATATGTCGAGAATTCAACTTTGGATATTGCTATAGAGTGTAAGCTTTGGGTAAATTAGCGTTTCATGCATGAATATAGGGTCACGCAAAATATGTCGAGAATTCAATTTTGGATTTCGCTATAAGTCCAACCATGACAACAAAGACCTTAGCACGAAAATCGGTTCGGTTTTGACAAAGTTATGGAAGCATGAAAATTTTGGAGAAATTTGCGTATCATGCATGAATATAGGGATCACGCAAAATATGTCGAGAATTCAACTTTGGATATTGCTATAAGGTGAAAGCTTTGGGTAAATTAGCGTTTCATGCATGAATATAGGGTCACGCAAAATATGTCGAGAATTCAATTTTTGATTTCGCTATAAGTCCAACCATGACAACAAAGACCTTAGCACGAAAATCGGTTCGGTTTTGTCAAAGTTATGGAAGCATGGAAATTTTGGAGAAATTTGCGTATCATGCATGAATATAGGATCACGCAAAATATGTCGAGAATTCAACTTCGGATATTGCTATAAGGTGAAAGCTTTGGGTAAATTAGCGTTTCATGCATGAAAATAGGGTCACGCAAAATATGTCGAGAATTCCAATATTGATTTCGCTATAAGTCCAACCTTGACAACAATGACTTAAGCACGAAAATCGGATCGGTTTTGACAAACTTATGGAAGCATGAAAATATTGAAGAAATTTGCGTATCATGCATGAATATAGGATCACGCAAAATATGTCGAGAATTCACCTTTGGATATTGCTATAAGGTGAAAGCTTTGGGTAAATTAGCGTTTCATGCATGAATATAGGGTCACGCAAAATATGTCGAGAGTTCAATTTTTGATTTCTGTATAAGTCCAACCATGGCAACAAAGTCTTTATGCACGAAAATCGGTTCGATTTTGACAAAGTTATGGAAGCATGAAAATTTTGAAGAAATTTGCGTATCATGCATGAATATAGGGTCACGCAAAATATGTCGAGAGTTCAATTTTGGATATCTGTATAAGTCCAACCATGGCAACAAAGTCTTTATGCACGAAAATCGGTTCGGTTTTGATAAAGTTATGGAATCATGAAAATTTTGGAGAAATTTGCGTATCATGCATGAATATAGGGATCACGCAAAATATGTCGAGAATTCAATTTTTGATTTCGCTATAAGTCCAACCATGACAACAAAGACCTTAGCACGAAAATCGGTTCGGCTTTGACAAAGTTATGGAAGCATGAAAATTTTGGAGGTAAATTAGCGTTTCATGCATGAATATAGGGTCACGCAAAATATGTCGAGAATTCAATTTTTGATTTCGCTATAAGTCCAACCATGACAACAAGGACCTTAGCACGAAAATCGGTTCGGTTTTGTCAAAGTTATGGAAGCATGGAAATTTTTGAGAAATTTGCGTATCATGCATGAATATAGGATCACGCAAAATATGTCGAGAATTCAACTTCGGATATTGCTATAAGGTGAAAGCTTTGGGTAAATTACCGTTTCTTGCATGAATATAGGGTCACGCAAAATATGTCGAGAATTCAATTTTTAATTTCGGTATAAGTCCAACCATGACAACAAAGACCTTAGCACGAAAATCGGTTCGGCTTTGACAAAGTTATGGAAGCATGAAAATGTTGGAGAAATTTGCGTATCATGCATGAATATAGGATCACGCAAAATATGTCGAGAATTCAACTTTTTATTTTGTTATAAGGTGAAAGCTTTGGGTAAATTAGCGTTTCATGCATGAATATAGGATCACGCCAAATATGTCGAGAATTCCAATTTTGATTTCGCTATAAGTCCAACCTTGACAACAATGACTTAAGCACGAAAATCGGATCGGTTTTGACAAACTTATGGAAGCATGAAAATATTGAAGAAATTTGCGTATCATGCATGAATATAGGATCACGCAAAATATGTCGAGAATTCACCTTTGGATATTGCTATAAGGTGAAAGCTTTGGGTAAATTAGCGTTTCATGCATGAATATAGGGTCACGCAAAATATGTCGAGAGTTCAATTTTTGATTTCTGTATAAGTCAAACCATGGCAACAAAGTCTTTATGCACGAAAATCGGTTCGATTTTGACAAAGTTATGGAAGCATGAAAATATTGAAGAAATTTGCGTATCATGCATGAATATAGGATCACGCAAAATATGTCGAGAATTCAACTTTGGATATTGCTATAAGGTGAAAGCTTTGGGTAAATTAGCGTTTCATGCATGAATAGTCACGCAAAATATGTCGAGAGTTCAATTTTGGATTTCTGTATAAGTCCATCCATGGCAACAAAGTCTTTATGCACGAAAATCGGTTCGATTTTGACAAAGTTATGGAAGCATGAAAATTTTGGAGAAATTTGCGTATCATGCATGAATATAGGGATCACGCAAAATATGTCGAGAATTCAATTTTTGATTTCGCTATAAGTCCAACCATGACAACAAAGACCTTAGCACGAAAATCGGTTCGGTTTTGTAAAAGTTATGGAAGCATGGAAATTTTGGAGAAATTTGCGTATCATGCATGAATATAGGATCACGCAAAATATGTCGAGAATTCAACTTTGGATATTGCTATAAGGTGAAAGCTTTGGGTAAATTAGCGTTTCATGCATGAAAATAGGGTCACGCAAAATATGTCGAGAATTCCATTTTTGATTTCGCTATAAGTCCAACCATGACAACAAAGACCTTAGCACGAAAATCGGTTCGGTTTTGACAAAGTTATGGAAGCATGAAAATTTTAGAGAAATTTGCGTATCATGCATGAATATAGGATCACTCAAAATATCTCGAGAATTCAACTTTAGATTTTGCTATAAGATGAAAGCTTTGGGTAAATTAGCGTTTCATGCATGAATATAGGATCACGCAAAACATGTCGAGAATTTAACTTTGGATATCTGTATAAGTCCAACCATGGCAACAAAGTCTTTATGCACGAAAATCGGTTCGATTTTGAAAAAGTTATGGAAGCATGAAAATTTTGGAAAAATTTGCGTATCATGCATGAATATAGGGATCACGCAAAATATGTCGAGAATTCAATTTTTGATTTCGCTATAAGTCCAACCATGACAACAAAGACCTTAGCACGAAAATCGTTTCGGTTTTGTCAAAGTTATGGAAGCATGGAAATTTTGGAGAAACTTGCGTATCATGCATGAATATAGGGATCACGCAAAATATGTCGAGAATTCAACTTTGGATATTGCTATAAGGTGAAAGCTTTGGGTAAATTAGCGTTTCATGCATGAAAATAGGGTCACGCAAAATATGTCGAGAATTCAACTTTGGATTTTGCTATAAGATGAAAGCTTTGGGTAAATTACCGTTTCATGCATGAATATAGGGTCACGCAAAATATGTCGAGAATTCAATTTTGGATTTCGCTATAAGTCCAACCATGACAACAAAGACCTTAGCACGAAAATCGGTTTGGTTTTGACAAAGTTATGGAAGCATGAAAATTTTGGAGAAATTTGCGTTTCATGCATGAATATAGGGTCACGCAAAATATGTCGAGAATTCAATTTTTGATTTCGCTATAAGTCCAACCATGACAACAAAGACCTTAGCACGAAAATCGGTTCGGTTTTGTCAAAGTTATGGAAGCATGGAAATTTTGGAGAAATTTGCGTATCATGCATGAATATAGGATCACGCAAAATATGTCGAGAATTCAACTTTGGATATTGCTATAAGGTGAAAGCTTTGGGTAAATTAGCGTTTCATGCATGAAAATAGGGTCACGCAAAATATGTCGAGAATTCCAATTTTGATTTCGCTATAAGTCCAACCTTGACAACAATGACTTAAGCACGAAAATCGGATCGGTTTTGACAAACTTATGGAAGCATGAAAATATTGAAGAAATTTGCGTATCATGCATGAATATAGGATCACGCAAAATATGTCGAGAATTCACCTTTGGATATTGCTATAAGGTGAAAGCTTTGGGTAAATTAGCGTTTCATGCATGAATATAGGGTCACGTAAAATATGTCGAGAGTTCAATTTTTGATTTCTGTATAAGTCCAACCATGGCAACAAAGTCTTTATGCACGAAAATCGGTTCGATTTTGACAAAGTTATGGAAGCATGAAAATTTTGGAGAAATTTGCGTATCATGCATGAATATAGGGTCACGCAAAATATGTCGAGAATTCAACTTTGGATATTGCTATAAGGTGAAAGCTTTGGGTAAATTAGCGTTTCATGCATGAATATAGGGTCACGCAAAATATGTCGAGAATTCCATTTTTGATTTCGCTATAAGTCCAACCATGACAACAAAGACCTTAGCACGAAA